>CAWUFW010002427.1:1800000-2224750 GCA_963921515.1 Calotriton arnoldi | reverse complement strand
AGACTCGTGTCTGTGGCAGCAGCATCCATTTTGTGATGCCAGGGCTCTGGAAAGAAGTTACCGGACTAGTCAGAGTTAACATGTCTTTCCCTCTAGAAGGGTGGAATGCTACCCCCGCCGCCAGGATTGGCGGGGGGGTAGTATTCCAAGATGTTTGACACCAAACACGACATGTTTAGGTGCAGCCATTCCAAAGTTAGCATTTTACCACGAGGATATAATGCGCTTAAGAGTATATGGTCAGGCTGCACTACAAACAGCATCAGAGATGGTCTCCGAACGCTGCAGAGGGGCCCTGCTCATGCAGGGGCACCCTCTCACATAGGAACCATGCACTCTGCCTTTAGGATTGATAAGGCCTGCCTTAGGAGTAACTTATAGGTTTATATGTGTGTATGTATTTAGTGATATAGGTAACCTATATCACAGTAAGGGGTGCATGCACCACCTTACCCAGGCTGCAGTAGCAGACCTGTGGTGTCAGTTTGGATGGCCTTCCAGGGGTGGCATAATACATGCTGCAGCCCCTGGCAGGCCTCTGAGGTACCTATGCCCTTGGTACATAGTATACCATATACTAGGGACTTATAAGGGCACTCCAGATCCCAATCAGTGATGTGCCTAAGTCACATGGAAACCATTTTAGAGAGGAAGCAGCTAGGCTGGGGTTCTGATTAGCAGGGCCCCAGCCAGACTAATGTCGAAAAACAGTGAAGCATCAGCAAAAAGTGGGGGTACCCATGTGAAGCAGATCCTACTCTCCTACACAACCCCCCAAACGTAGGGACATTAAACTAACCTTGCCCAGTTAAGTCTTCATGTTCTAAGTGGAAATACCTAGAGAGTCCATCTGCATTCGCATGGTTACTCCCAGGCCTATGTTCCACTGTAAAGTCCATCCCCTGTAGGGAAATGGACCACCTAAGCAGTTTGGGGTTTCACCCTTCATTTGTTTTAGCCATAAGAGGGGCTTATGGTCTGTCTGAACCAGGAAGTGTGTACCAAACAAGTATGGCCTCAACTTCTTCAGAGCCCAGACCACAGCAAAGGCCTCCCTCTCTATGGCTGACCAACGTTTCTCTCTAGGGGTCAGCCTTCTGCTAATGAAAGCTACTGGCTGATCCTGACCTTCTTCATTCAATTGTGACAGTACAGCCCCTACCCCCAATTCAGATGCATCAGTTTGAACAATGAACTTCTTGGAGTAATCAGGACTCTGCAGAATGGGAGCAGTGCACATGGCCTGCTTCAGGTCATCAAATGCCTTTTGACAGCTAACTGTCCACTGAACCTTTTTGGGCATTTTCTTAGAAGTTAAGTCATTCAGGGGTGTCACTATTGATCCATACCCCTTGACAAATCTCCTATAGTACCCAGTCAGGCCTAAGAAGGCTCTCACCTGAGTCTGGGTAGTGGGAGCAGTCCAGTCCATGATGGTCTGGATCTTGCTCTGCAAAGGTTGAACCTGGCCTCCACCCACAAGGTGGCCCAGGTACACAACCTGACTCTGCCCTATCTGGCACTTAGTGGCCTTGATAGTCATGCCTGCCTTTTGCAGGGCCTGTACAACATTCCTGAGGTGGACCTGGTGATCCTCCCAGGTGGAGCTAAAGACAGCAATATCATCTAGATAAGCTGCACTATAGGCTTCCAGACCTGTGAGAACTGTATTCACCAACCTCTGGAAAGTGGCAGGTGCATTCTTCAGACCAAAGGGGATTACCACAAATTGATAATGCCCACTAGGGGTTGAGAATGCTGTTTTGGGGTTTGCAGTATCAGCTAATCTGATCTGCCAGTAGCCAGCTGTTAGGTCAAATGTGCGGAGATATTTGGAAGAGGCCAAAGTATCTATGAGCTCATCTGCCCTGGGTATTGGATGGGCATCAGTCCTAGTGACTGCATTGAGACCCCTGTAGTCCACACAAAACCTCATCTCTCTTTTTCCACCACTGGTGTGAGGTTTCGGTACAAGGACCACTGGACTAGCCCAAGGGCTATCTGAGGGTTCAATAACTCCCAATTCCAACATTTTCTGGACTTCAGTCCTGATACAGTCCCTGACATGGTCAGGTTGCCTATAAATCTTGTTTTTAATAGGCAGACTGTCCGCAGTGTCCACTTCATGAGTGCACCAGGTGGTCTGACTGGGTGTCAGTGAAAACATATGTCTAAACTGATTGAGGACTTGCCTGCAATCAGTTTGTTGCTGGGTAGTGAGGCTGCCTGCCAAGGCTACACCATCAACTGACCCATCGTCAGGGTTCTGTGAGAGCAGGTCAGGGAGTGGGTCACTCTCTTCCTCCTGCCCTTCATCAGTAGCCATGAGCAAGCCCATGTCTGCCCTGTCCACATATGGTTTTAACCTGTTGACATGGAGAACCCTGTGGGGACTCCTGGGTGTTCCTAGGTCTACTAAATAAGTGACCTCACCCTTCTGCTCAACAATAGTGTGGGGTCCACTCCATTTGTCTTGGAGAGCTGCTGGGGCCACTGGCTCCAACACCCACACCTTCTGTCCTGGCTGGTAAACAGTCAGAACAGCCTTTTGGTCATGCCAGGCCTTTTGAAGTTCCTGGCTAGCCTCAAGGTTTTTGGTTGCCTTTTTCATATACTCAGCCATCCGGGAGCGGAGACCAAGTACATAGTCCACTATATCTTGCTTTGGGGGCTTGAGAGGTAACTCCCATCCTTCCTTCACCAAGCACAGTGGACCCCTGACAGGGTGGCCAAACAGAAGTTCAAAAGGGCTGTAACCAACCCCCTTCTGAGGCACCTCCCTATATGCGAATAAAAGGCAGGGCAAGAGTATGTCCCATCTACGCCTAAGCTTTTCTGGGAGCCCTTTAATCATGCCCTTCAAGGTTTTGTTGAATCTCTCAACTAAACCATTGCATTGTGGGTGATAGGGTGTGGTGAACTTATAAGTCACTCCACACTCCTTCCACATTGCTTTTAAGTACCCAGACATGAAGTTAGCACCCCTGTCTGATACTACCTCCTTAGGAAAGCCCACTCTTGAGAAGATTCCCAGGAGGGCCCTTGCCACCACAGGTGCTGTAGTGGTCCTGAGGGGAATAGCTTCTGGGTACCTGGTGGCATGATCACTACCACCAGGATAAACCTGTGCCCAGAGGCTGTTTGGGGATCCATGGGACCAACAATGTCAATCCCTACCCTTTCAAAGGGCACCCCCACCACAGGTAGTGGTATCAGGGGGCCTTTGTAGTGCCACCTGCCTTGCCACTGGCTTGGCAGGTTACACAGGAGCGACAAAACTCCTTGCTGTCTTCTGACATGTGGGGCCAGTGAAAGTGAGGGACAATTCTGTCCCAAGTCTTGTTCTGGCCCAGGTGACCTGCTAAGGGAATATCATGGGCTAGGGTCAATAGGAAGCCCCTGAACTTCAGAGGTATAACCAACCTCCTGGTAGCACCAGGCTTGGGGTCTCTACTCTCTGAGTACAGGAGTCCATCATCCCAATACACTGTATGGGGACCACTAGCTTTCCCAGCAGCCTCAGCAGCAGCTTGCTGTCTGAGGGGTTCAAGGGAGGGGCAGCTCTGCTGCTCCTGGCTCAGATCTGCCCTAGAAGGTCCCCCTGGTCCCCAAGAACTCAACCTGGTCAGGTTCCAGTTCCTCTGGGACAGTTCCTTCTTCAGGGCTGAGATCATCCCCCTCAAGGGACTGATCTTCCTCCTGAGCCAAGGGGGAAGGCACTGCCTTAACCCTACTACTCCTCCTCTTGGAATGCACTTGGTCATTCTTCCAGAATCCAAGGCCTGTTCAGTGCTAGACATTTTGGCTTGTGACCTGGTCACAGCAAACACATCTGCAGGGATCCCCAGCATTTCTGCATGGGTCCTGAGCTCCACTTCTGCCCAAGCAGAAGTCTCTAAGTCATTGCCAAGCAAGCATTCGACTGGTAGGTTTGCACTTACCACAACCTTCTTAAGGCCAGTTACCCCTCCCCAGGAGAAGTTAACAACTGCCAGAGTATGGTCTGTTCTGACATTGCTAGCATTGGTCACTTGGTACATCTCACCAAGTATAACTTGCCCAGGATTCACAAGGTCTTGTGTCACCATTGTGACACTTGCCCCTGTGTCCCTAAATGCCAAAGCCTCACGTCCATTGATTAAAGGCTGTTGTCTGTACTTGCCCAGATTACTGGGACTCACAGTGGAGGTCACATCCATGCCTCCATCACAGACTAACACAGCCTGAGTCAGTTCTCTGACTAGGTCAGAGCCCAACTCAGTTCCCAGGGTGAACCCTACTAAACCCTTGGCTGGAGCACTCCCACCAACTGTACTAGGGGGAACAGGTGCCTTAGGGGCATTGGTGGGTGCTGGACTGGAGTCTTTGGACTTGGTGCAATCACTGGTCCAGTGGGTCTTTTGCTTACAGACCTTGCACCATGGTTTTCTTTGGCCTTTCCCTTTGGTAGACTGTGAATCCCCACCAGAAGAAGATTTTTGGGGGCCTGATGAAGACTTTTGATCTTTACCCTTCTCCCCACCCTTGTCAGAGTTCTTAGCATCTTGCTTCTTGGTTTCCCCACCTTGGTTCTGTACCTTCTGCTTCACCCTGGTTCTGACCCATTTGTCTGCCTTCTTTCCCAATTCTTGGGGAGAGGTCAGATCAGAGTCTACCAGGTATTGATGCAACAGCTGATTTTGACAGTTATTAAGAATCTGCTCCCTCATTATCAGATTGTACAATCCTGAGAAGTCACACACCTTACTGCCCATCAACCAGCCTTCCAGAGCCTTGGCAGAACAATCCACATAGTCTACCCAGTCTTGAGTCTGTGCTTTTTGGGTATCTCTGAACTTCAACCTGTACTGTTCAGTGGTTAGGCCAAACCCATCAATAAGAGCACTCTTCAAGACCTTGTAATTATCAGCATCCTCCTCTCTAACAGTGAGGAGCTTATCTCTACCTTTGTCAGCAAAGGAGAGCCACAAGATTGCTGCCCACTGCTCCTGAGGGACCTTCTGTACCTTACAGGCCCTCTCTAATGCAGTTATCCATTTGTGGATGTCATCCCCACTCTGGTAGGGAGGGACAATCTTGCTCAGGTTCCTATGGTCATAGGACCTTTCCCTGTCTCTAGGGACATGGCTGCCACCATGGGACTCTAGTCCCAACTTTCTTCTCTCTCTAAGGAGATCTAGGGATTCCCTATCTAAAGCCAATTGCTTTTTTCTGATTTCCAGCTGAGTTTCCTCATACTGGACCAGTCTGTCTCTTCTCTCATGAGAGGATTCCCTCCTGTGAGAGGAGATAGAGCTCCCTATGGAGGTGCCAGAGTGGTTAGACTCCTGAGAAGGAGATCTAGACTTCCTGGGCACACTCTTAATCCTTCCTGGGGGGACAAAGTGGGGATCATTCAGATCATCCTCATCATCTTCCACAGGAGGGATTGGGTTATCCAGGTCAGGGTCATTGTCACCCTCCTGGCCAGTCTCAGAGGGGGGCTGGGGGTATTGGTACCCCTGGCCTCCTCCTCTTCCTCTGCCCCACCCTCAGCTCCTACCCCTTCAGTCCCCAAGGGCTTACTAAGGTCATAAGCCACCAACAACTCCTTGAGGTGTTGGGTGGTGGGGCTTTGGCCTGTCCTTAGTTTTCTCAAGTTACATAAAGCTCTCAATTCCAAGAATGGGAGTGTATCATACTTGGAGGGTGGAAGCTCAATGGCTTCCTGCAAGGATTCTTTAGATCCTACCCTTAAAGACATTACTAGTGTGGTGTGGTGTATGCACTACCTACTCTAGTGTGGCCTACTAAACTCTCTTGAGTTGTAGAAAGGGTTGTGCTATCTCTTAACACACAACTCTAAGTTCAGTAGAACTTACTGTATTCTAAGCTTAAATTATATGTACCTTAGGTACCTTTAGTGGTTTTCAGTTGATCAATTCAATTGAGATTATCTGGTAAAACAATAGCAAGCTGGAATCCCACACGCTGCACACCAATGTGAGAAGTTGGCCTGGTATATGCTGTCCACTAATTATAGTGGGCACCTTGCACCAGTCCAAACAACCCCTTATTGGAGATAGGTTAAAGACAACCTTATTGAAAGCTATCCTAGTGGTAGCTATGGAGAGCAGCCTTCAGGCTAAGTCTTGAAGGAATGTAAAGCAGCTTGTTTTACCAGTCTATAATCTCTTGAGTGACCAAATGAAAGAGCACCACACCAGGTATATATTCAAAATATATGTATTTATTGCTAAACACACCCCTCTAGTCTCTTTATGAGGCTAGAGTTCGAAGTACATAAGTTAGAAGTTATTTAAACACAGTAATAGCACAAATACACGTTTGGGCCCTAGGGGCGTACCAAACCATATACCAATAAAGTGGTATGCGAACCACGACTGAACTAGACACTAGGCCTAGAGCCTCTAGAAGTGCTTGGACCACAAGGAACCACCCAAGGTAGTGACACAGGGGACCCACGGGAGACGCGTGCAGTGTAAATACACAACCGCGATACGCCGTTGACTTCTATGGAGAAAGTCGGGATCGGGAAATTAGAGAAAAGGGACACTTAAAAGAGGACTAGGACAAAACCCTTTGAGATCTAGGACTTTGAAGAGTCTCTACCCACGGGAGCACCGGAGTACTCGTGTTACCTCACCCAGGGAAGCCGGGTGCATAGGTGCCTTTCGGGGTCGGGTTTCGTCGTCGATTCGAATGGCGATCTGCTGCAAAGTGCTGCTGGCGGCCAAGAGAAAAGTGTTCGAGTGGATCCAAGAGTGGATCGGAGTTCTGAAGAACCTGAAAGCAGAGGGGACAGAGTCTGGGTCACTAGCCAGTGACCAGGAAGGCGATGGACAGATGCCCACCGATGTCGAGTGCTTCAGGTGCGTTGACGGTCGTCTTGACTCTTCAGCCACGAGGTCCAGGAGGCGTTGTCGGCAACCAGGAGCAGGATTCGGGCTGGTACACGATGTCTGTCGAGTGCTGAGGTGTCGGCGACCGGATTGGACCCAACAAGCCTTGGCAACGGCAAGTCTCGGTGAAGATGTAGATCGTCGATGGTGCAGACCAGCAAGGTCTGTGGAACTCACCCAGCGAGGGTAAGTGAGGGCAGGCCTGGAGCAACCAGGATGCCAAGTTAGAAAAGATTGGCCTTCGTTAAGGGCTACTAGCCAACGGGCTAGCGACCGCGAAGGAGCCTCGTGACGCCGCACGTGGATCTGGCTTACAGGACACTCGTGGAGTGGGGGCCAGTGATCTTCGGTGCAGGTGGTGCTGGAGGCTAGGGCTACTCGGAGCCCAAAGCACGACTTCTTGGGAGACCCAGAAGAGGATGCACTTGCAAATGTGCTCGGTGTCCAGGGGTCACGGTCTCAAGTCACCCACGATAGCCACGGGCCTCAGCTTTGCTGGGGACTCAGGGTAGCCTCGGCGAAGTCTGAGAATCCACCTCTGGTGATGCGATGACTTCGGCGTCCGACGGGAGCTTCAGAAATGCGAACCGGACAGATGCTTCTTTGGTGCCTGCCAAGCAGGGGAGTCACTCCTTGACCCCAAGGGAGATTCTTCTGTCCTCTAATCGTGAGTAGAGCATCGAAGGTCCAGGATTCAGGTTCAGAGTTTCGTCCAGGGATAATCTCAAGTCCTAAGGACTGGGTTCCTATCTTTATACTAAAGATAGGGGTTGGACTACTCTGTGGCCCCACCTATGGGTGGGTCAGGGCAGAGGGTGGCTACACCCCTTTCCCTTTGTCCAGTTCGCGCCAAAGCAGGGGCTGCAAGCCCCTGATCCGGTTTGAACTGGGGTATGCACAGGGACACCAAATGTGCCCCCAGTGCAGGACTTCAAAGCACCCGAAAGTGCTCCCGCCCAGCCCCAATACACATTATCCTGTCTGGGGAGGTGGTCACACCTCCCTGGGACAGGAAACCTGTTGTCCAGGCCTCCCCTGCCGGAGTTTCGTCCAGCAGCAGGAGGCCAGACTCGTGTCTGTGGCAGCAGCATCCATTTTGTGATGCCAGGGCTCTGGAAAGAAGTTACCGGACTAGTCAGAGTTAACATGTCTTTCCCTCTAGAAGGGTGGAATGCTACCCCCGCCGCCAGGATTGGCGGGGGGTAGTATTCCAAGATGTTTGACACCAAACACGACATGTTTAGGTGCAGCCATTCCAAAGTTAGCATTTTACCGCGAGGATATAATGCGCTTAAGAGTATATGGTCAGGCTGCACTACAAACAGCATCAGAGATGGTCTCCGAACGCTGCAGAGGGGCCCTGCTCATGCAGGGGCACCCTCTCACATAGGAACCATGCACTCTGCCTTTAGGATTGATAAGGCCTGCCTTAGGAGTGACTTATAGGTTTATATGTGTGTATGTATTTAGTGATATAGGTAACCTATATCACAGTAAGGGGTGCATGCACCACCTTACCCAGGCTGCAGTAGCAGACCTGTGGTGTCAGTTTGGATGGCCTTCCAGGGGTGGCATAATACATGCTGCAGCCCCTGGCAGGCCTCTGAGGTACCTATGCCCTTGGTACATAGTATACCATATACTAGGGACTTATAAGGGCACTCCAGATCCCAATCAGTGATGTGCCTAAGGCACATGGAAACCATTTTAGAGAGGAAGCAGCTAGGCTGGGGTTCTGATTAGCAGGGCCCCAGCCAGACTAATGTCGAAAAACAGTGAAGCATCAGCAAAAAGTGGGGGTACCCATGTGAAGCAGATCCTACTCTCCTACACAACCCCCCAAACGTAGGGACATTAAACTAACCTTGCCCAGTTAAGTCTTCATGTTCTAAGTGGAAATACCTAGAGAGTCCATCTGCATTCGCATGGTTACTCCCAGGCCTATGTTCCACTGTAAAGTCCATCCCCTGTAAGGAAATGGACCACCTAAGCAGTTTGGGGTTTTCACCCTTCATTTGTTTTAGCCATAAGAGGGGCTTATGGTCTGTCTGAACCAGGAAGTGTGTACCAAACAAGTATGGCCTCAACTTCTTCAGAGCCCAGACCACAGCAAAGGCCTCCCTCTCTATGGCTGACCAACGTTTCTCTCTAGGGGTCAGCCTTCTGCTAATGAAAGCTACTGGCTGATCCTGACCTTCTTCATTCAATTGTGACAGTACAGCCCCTACCCCCAATTCAGATGCATCAGTTTGAACAATGAACTTCTTGGAGTAATCAGGACTCTGCAGAATGGGAGCAGTGCACATGGCCTGCTTCAGGTCATCAAATGCCTTTTGACAGCTAACTGTCCACTGAACCTTTTTGGGCATTTTCTTAGAAGTTAAGTCATTCAGGGGTGTCACTATTGATCCATACCCCTTGACAAATCTCCTATAGTACCCAGTCAGGCCTAAGAAGGCTCTCACCTGAGTCTGGGTAGTGGGAGCAGTCCAGTCCATGATGGTCTGGATCTTGCTCTGCAAAGGTTGAACCTGGCCTCCACCCACAAGGTGGCCCAGGTACACAACCTGACTCTGCCCTATCTGGCACTTAGTGGCCTTGATAGTCAGGCCTGCCTTTTGCAGGGCCTGTACAACATTCCTGAGGTGGACCAGGTGATCCTCCCAGGTGGAGCTAAAGACAGCAATATCATCTAGATATGCTGCACTATAGGCTTCCAGTCCTGTGAGAACTGTATTCACCAACCTCTGGAAAGTGGCAGGTGCATTCTTCAGACCAAAGGGCATTACCACAAATTGATAATGCCCACTAGGGGTTGAGAATGCTGTTTTGGGCTTTGCAGTATCAGCTAGTCTGATCTGCCAGTAGCCAGCTGTTAGGTCAAATGTGCGGAGATATTTGGCAGAGGCCAAAGTATCTATGAGCTCATCTGCCCTGGGTATTGGATGGGCATCAGTCCTAGTGACTGCATTGAGACCCCTGTAGTCCACACAAAACCTCATCTCTCTTTTTCCACCACTGGTGTGAGGTTTCGGTACAAGGACCACTGGACTAGCCCAAGGGCTATCTGAGGGTTCAATAACTCCCAATTCCAACATTTTCTGGACTTCAGTCCTGATACAGTCCCTGACATGGTCAGGTTGCCTATAAATCTTGTTTTTAATAGGCAGACTGTCCCCAGTGTCCACTTCATGAGTGCACCAGGTGGTCTGACTGGGTGTCAGTGAAAACATATGTCTAAACTGATTGAGGACTTGCCTGCAATCAGTTTGTTGCTGGGTAGTGAGGCTGCCTGCCAAGGCTACACCATCAACTGACCCATCGTCAGGGTTCTGTGAGAGCAGGTCAGGGAGTGGGTCACTCTCTTCCTCCTGCCCTTCATCAGTAGCCATGAGCAAGCCCATGTCTGCCCTGTCCACATATGGTTTTAACCTGTTGACATGGAGAACCCTGTGGGGACTCCTGGGTGTTCCTAGGTCTACTAAATAAGTGACCTCACCCTTCTGCTCAACAATAGTGTGGGGTCCACTCCATTTGTCTTGGAGAGCTGCTGGGGCCACTGGCTCCAACACCCACACCTTCTGTCCTGGCTGGTAAACAGTCAGAACAGCCTTTTGGTCATGCCAGGCCTTTTGAAGTTCCTGGCTAGCCTCAAGGTTTTTGGTTGCCTTTTTCATGTACTCAGCCATCCTGGAGCGGAGACCAAGTACATAGTCCACTATATCTTGCTTTGGGGGCTTGAGAGGTAACTCCCATCCTTCCTTCACCAAGCACAGTGGACCCCTCACAGGGTGGCCAAACAGAAGTTCAAAAGGGCTGTAACCAACCCCCTTCTGAGGCACCTCCCTATATGCGAATAAAAGGCAGGGCAAGAGTATGTCCCATCTACGCCTAAGCTTTTCTGGGAGCCCTTTAATCATGCCCTTCAAGGTTTTGTTGAATCTCTCAACTAAACCATTGCATTGTGGGTGATAGGGTGTGGTGAACTTATAAGTCACTCCACACTCCTTCCACATTGCTTTTAAGTAACCAGACATGAAGTTAGCACCCCTGTCTGATACTACCTCCTTAGGAAAGCCCACTCTTGAGAAGATTCCCAGGAGGGCCCTTGCCACCACAGGTGCTGTAGTGGTCCTGAGGGGAATAGCTTCTGGGTACCTGGTGGCATGATCACTACCACCAGGATAAACCTGTGCCCAGAGGCTGTTTGGGGATCCATGGGACCAACAATGTCAATCCCTACCCTTTCAAAGGGCACCCCCACCACAGGTAGTGGTATCAGGGGGCCTTTGTAGTGCCACCTGCCTTGCCACTGGCTTGGCAGGTTACACAGGAGCGACAAAACTCCTTGCTGTCTTCTGACATGTGGGGCCAGTGAAAGTGAGGGACAATTCTGTCCCAAGTCTTGTTCTGGCCCAGGTGACCTGCTAAGGGAATATCATGGGCTAGGGTCAATAGGAAGCCCCTGAACTTCAGAGGTATAACCAACCTCCTGGTAGCACCAGGCTTGGGGTCTCTACTCTCTGAGTACAGGAGTCCATCATCCCAATACACTGTATGGGGACCACTAGCTTTCCCAGCAGCCTCAGCAGCAGCTTGCTGTCTGAGGGGTTCAAGGGAGGGGCAGCTCTGCTGCTCCTGGCTCAGATCTGCCCTAGAAGGTCCCCCTGTCCCCAAGAACTCAACCTGGTCAGGTTCCAGTTCCTCTGGGACAGTTCCTTCTTCAGGGCTGAGATCATCCCCCTCAAGGGACTGATCTTCCTCCTGAGCCAAGGGGAAGGCACTGCCTTAACCCTACTACTCCTCCTCTTGGAAGGCACTTGGTCCATTCTTCCAGAATCCAAGGCCTGTTCAGTGCTAGACATTTTGGCTTGTGACCTGGTCACAGCAAACACATCTGCAGGGATCTCCAGCATTTCTGCATGGGTCCTGAGCTCCACTTCTGCCCAAGCAGAAGTCTCTAAGTCATTGCCAAGCAAGCATTCGACTGGTAGGTTTGCACTTACCACAACCTTCTTAAGGCCAGTTACCCCTCCCCAGGAGAAGTTAACAACTGCCAGAGTATGGTCTGTTCTGACATTGCTAGCATTGGTCACTTGGTACATCTCACCAAGTATAACTTGCCCAGGATTCACAAGGTCTTGTGTCACCATTGTGACACTTGCCCCTGTGTCCCTAAATGCCAAAGCCTCACGTCCATTGATTAAAGGCTGTTGTCTGTACTTGCCCAGATTACTGGGACTCACAGTGGAGGTCACATCCATGCCTCCATCACAGACTAACACAGCCTGAGTCAGTTCTCTGACTAGGTCAGAGCCCAACTCAGTTCCCAGGGTGAACCCTACTAAACCCTTGGCTGGAGCACTCCCACCAACTGTACTAGGGGGAACAGGTGCCTTAGGGGCATTGGTGGGTGCTGGACTGGAGTCTTTGGACTTGGTGCAATCACTGGTCCAGTGGGTCTTTTGCTTACAGACCTTGCACCATGGTTTTCTTTGGCCTTTCCCTTTGGTAGACTGTGAATCCCCACCAGAAGAAGATTTTTGGGGGCCTGATGAAGACTTTTGATCTTTACCCTTCTCCCCACCCTTGTCAGAGTTCTTAGCATCTTGCTTCTTGGTTTCCCCACCTTGGTTCTGTACCTTCTGCTTCACCCTGGTTCTGACCCATTTGTCTGCCTTCTTTCCCAATTCTTGGGGAGAGGTCAGATCAGAGTCTACCAGGTATTGATGCAACAGCTGATTTTGACAGTTATTAAGAATCTGCTCCCTCATTATCAGATTGTACAATCCTGAGAAGTCACACACCTTACTGCCCATCAACCAGCCTTCCAGAGCCTTGGCAGAACAATCCACATAGTCTACCCAGTCTTGAGTCTGTGCTTTTTGGGTATCTCTGAACTTCAACCTGTACTGTTCAGTGGTTAGGCCAAACCCATCAATAAGAGCACTCTTCAAGACCTTGTAATTATCAGCATCCTCCTCTCTAACAGTGAGGAGCTTATCTCTACCTTTGTCAGCAAAGGAGAGCCACAAGATTGCTGCCCACTGCTCCTGAGGGACCTTCTGTACCTTACAGGCCCTCTCTAATGCAGTTATCCATTTGTGGATGTCATCCCCACTCTGGTAGGGAGGGACAATCTTGCTCAGGTTCCTATGGTCATAGGACCTTTCCCTGTCTCTAGGGACATGGCTGCCACCATGGGACTCTAGTCCCAACTTTCTTCTCTCTCTAAGGAGATCTAGGGATTCCCTATCTAAAGCCAATTGCTTTTTTCTGATTTCCAGCTGAGTTTCCTCATACTGGACCAGTCTGTCTCTTCTCTCATGAGAGGATTCCCTCCTGTGAGAGGAGATAGAGCTCCCTATGGAGGTGCCAGAGTGGTTAGACTCCTGAGAAGGAGATCTAGACTTCCTGGGCACACTCTTAATCCTTCCTGGGGGACAAAGTGGGGATCATTCAGATCATCCTCATCATCTTCCACAGGAGGGATTGGGTTATCCAGGTCAGGGTCATTGTCACCCTCCTGGCCAGTCTCAGAGGGGGGCTGGGGGTATTGGTACCCCTGGCCTCCTCCTCTTCCTCTGCCCCACCCTCAGCTCCTACCCCTTCAGTCCCCAAGGGCTTACTAAGGTCATAAGCCACCAACAACTCCTTGAGGTGTTGGGTGGTGGGGCTTTGGCCTGTCCTTAGTTTTCTCAAGTTACATAAAGCTCTCAATTCCAAGAATGGGAGTGTATCATACTTGGAGGGTGGAAGCTCAATGGCTTCCTGCAAGGATTCTTTAGATCCTACCCTTAAAGACATTACTAGTGTGGTGTGGTGTATGCACTACCTACTCTAGTGTGGCCTACTAAACTCTCTTGAGTTGTAGAAAGGGTTGTGCTATCTCTTAACACACAACTCTAAGTTCAGTAGAACTTATGGATTCTAAGCTTAAATTATATGTACCTTAGGTACCTTTAGTGGTTTTCAGTTGATCAATTCAATTGAGATTATCTGGTAAAACAATAGCAAGCTGGAATCCCACACGCTGCACACCAATGTGAGAAGTTGGCCTGGTATATGCTGTCCACTAATTATAGTGGGCACCTTGCACCAGTCCAAACAACCCCTTATTGGAGATAGGTTAAAGACAACCTTATTGAAAGCTATCCTAGTGGTAGCTATGGAGAGCAGCCTTCAGGCTAAGTCTTGAAGGAATGTAAAGCAGCTTGTTTTACCAGTCTATAATCTCTTGAGTGACCAAATGAAAGAGCACCACACCAGGTATATATTCAAAATATATGTATTTATTGCTAAACACACCCCTCTAGTCTCTTTATGAGGCTAGAGTTCGAAATACATAAGTTAGAAGTTATTTAAACACAGTAATAGCACAAATACACGTTTGGGCCCTAGGGGCGTACCAAACCATATACCAATAAAGTGGTATGCGAACCACGACTGAACTAGACACTAGGCCTAGAGCCTCTAGAAGTGCTTGGACCACAAGGAACCACCCAAGGTAGTGACACAGGGGACCCACGGGAGACGCGTGCAGTGTAAATACACAACCGCGATACGCCGTTGACTTCTATGGAGAAAGTCGGGATCGGGAAATTAGAGAAAAGGGACACTTAAAAGAGGACTAGGACAAAACCCTTTGAGATCTAGGACTTTGAAGAGTCTCTACCCACGGGAGCACCGAAGTACTCGTGTTACCTCACCCAGGGAAGCCGGGTGCATAGGTGCCTTTCGGGGTAGGGTTTCGTCGTCGATTCGAATGGCGATCTGCTGCAAAGTGCTGCTGGCGGCCAAGAGAAAAGTGTTCGAGTGGATCCAAGAGTGGATCGGAGTTCTGAAGAACCTGAAAGCAGAGGGGACAGAGTCTGGGTCACTAGCCAGTGACCAGGGAGGCGATGGACAGATGCCCACCGATGTCGAGTGCTTCAGGTGCGTTGACGGTTGTCTTGACTCTTCAGCCACGAGGTCCAGGAGGCGTTGTCGGCAACCAGGAGCAGGATTCGGGCTGGTACACGATGTCTGTCGAGTGCTGAGGTGTCAGCGACCGGATTGGACCCAACAAGCCTTGGCAACGGCAAGTCTCGGTGAAGATGTAGATCGTCGATGGTGCAGACCAGCAAGGTCTGTAGAACTCACCCAGCGAGGGTAAGTGAGGGCAGGCCTGGAGCAACTAGGATGCCAAGTTAGGAAAAGATTGGCCTTCGTTAAGGGCTACTAGCCAATGGGCTAGCGACCGCAAAGGAGCCTCATGACGCCGCACGTGGATCTGGCTTACAGGACACTCGTGGAGTGGGGGCCAGTGATCTTCAGTGCAGGTGGTGCTGGAGGCTAGGGCTACTCGGAGCCCAAAGCACGACTTCTTGGGAGACCCAGAAGAGGATGCACTTGCAAATGTGCTCGGTGTCCAGGGGTCACGGTCTCAAGTCACCCACGATAGCCACGGGCCTCAGCTTTGCTGGGGACTCAGGAGTAGCCTCGGGGAAGTCTGAGAATCTACCTCTGGTGATGCGATGACTTCGGCGTCAGACGGGAGCTTCAGAAATGCGAACCGGACAGATGCTTCTTTGGTGCCTGCCAAGCAGGGGAGTCACTCCTTGACCCCAAGGGAGATTCTTCTGTCCTCTAATCGTGAGTAGAGCGTCGAAGGTCCAGGATTCAGTTTCACAGTTTCGTCCAGGGATAATCTCAAGTCCTAAGGACTGGGTTCCTATCTTTATACTAAAGATAGGGGTTGGACTACTCTGTGGCCCCACCTATGGGTGGGTCAGGGCAGAGGGGTGGCTACACCCCTTTCCCTTTGTCCAGTTCGCGCCAAAGCAGGGGCTTGCGGTTTGAACTGGGGTATGCACAGGGACACCAAATGTGCCCCCAGTGCAGGACTTCAAAGCACCCGAAAGTGCTCCCGCCCAGCCCCAATACACATTATCCTGTCTGGGGAGGTGGTCACACCTCCCTGGGACAGGAAACCTATTGTCCAGGCCTCCCCTGCCGGAGTTTCGTCCAGCAGCAGGAGGCCAGACTTGTGTCTGTGGCAGCAGCATCCATTTTGTGATGCCAGGGCTCTGGAAAGAAGTTACCGGACTAGTCAGAGTTAACATGTCTTTCCCTCTAGAAGGGTGGAATGCTACCCCCGCCGCCAGGATTGGCGGGGGGGTAGTATTCCAAGATGTTTGACACCAAACACGACATGTTTCGGTGCAGCCATTCCATAGTTAGCATTTTACCGCGAGGATATAATGCGTTTAAGAGTATATGGTCAGGCTGCACTACAAACAGCATCAGAGATGGTCTCCGAACGCTGCAGAGGGGCCCTGCTCATGCAGGGGCACCCTCTCACATAGGAACCATGCACTCTGCCTTTAGGATTGATAAGGCCTGCCTTAGTAGTGACTTATAGGTTTATATGTGTGTATGTATTTAGTGATATAGGTAACCTATATCACAGTAAGGGGTGCATGCACCACCTTACCCAGGCTGCAGTAGCAGACCTGTGGTGTCAGTTTGGATGGCCTTCCAGGGGTGGCATAATACATGCTGCAGCCCCTGGCAGGCCTCTGAGGTACCTATGCCCTTGGTACATAGTATACCATATACTAGGGACTTATAAGGGCACTCCAGATCCCAATCAGTGATGTGCCTAAGGCACATGGAAACCATTTTAGAGAGGAAGCAGCTAGGCTGGGGTTCTGATTAGCAGGGCCCCAGCCAGACTAATGTCGAAAAACAGTGAAGCATCAGCAAAAAGTGGGGGTACCCATGTGAAGCAGATCCTACTCTCCTACATATGTGAACACTGTGGTCACTGATTTTGTAGAGGCAACTCATGCACTGCATCCTAGCCAATCAGGGTTCAGAGCCAACTTTAGTACGGAGACGGCCTTATTGGAAGTCTTCGATACCATTAAAACCACTCTTGATAGAGGAGGAAAAGCGGTATTGATATTACTGGACCTCTCGGTGGCTTTCGATACCGTGCCCCACGATTTACTTCTGCACAGACTCCAGAACTGTGGCATCAGTGCACGGTCCTTAGGTGGTTTTCCTCGTTTTTGGAAAGCCGCCAGCAAACAGTATGGTCCCCCCCTTTTTCTGCCTCTATCCCCCCGATGAGGGTAGGAGTGCCACAGGGCACCGTTTTGAGCCCAACTTTGTTCAACTTATATATGGCTCCCCTTGCACTACTGGCAGAGGAATACGTAGCGAAAGTTATATCCTATGCCGACGACACGCAGTTGTTGTTTACCTGCGAGAAGGATGATGCTCTGAAAGGAAGTGAAATGAACAATTGCCTGACAAAGGTGTTCGCCTGGTTTAGGCAAAATCAACTGCTATGCAACTCAGAAAAGTCGGAAATCATTTTCTTCGGCCATAGTCCTGGCGAGGAATGGCGCCAATGGTGGCCCCAGGAGATGTCCCCCCCGGCTAGCCCAGTCACCACCGTAAAAAACCTTGGGGTGAAATGGGACGCGGACATGTCCATGAAGTCCCAAGTCCAAGCAGTGGCTGGCACATGTTTTGGGCTACTGAAAATGATGAGGAACTTCCTCCCCCTACTTCCAGTCTCACATAGGAAAACCGTGATCCAAGCCCTGATAACGTCAAGGTTGGACTACGTTAACGTTCTGTACCTAGGCCTCCCTGATTACCTTCTCGGCCGCCTGCAGGTGGTACAAAACGCGGCAGCAAGGGCCGTTCTTATGGTTGACCCGAGGACACACATGACGCCTCATTTGATGTCCCTGCACTGGCTCCCGGTGCGAAAGAGGGTTAATTTTAAGGCCCTGGTGCTGGCCTTTAAGGCCTTTCACAACATAGGGGCCCCTTATATCAGGAACAGAATTCAGCCCTATGCACCATCCAGAAGCTTGCGGTCCTCGACTCAGAGGTTGTTGATCGTGCCTAAATTTGCTCGTGCGCGTATGGGCGGACGCTCTTTCCAGGTTGTGGCCTCAAAGCTATGGAATAGCCTGCCGCCCTCCCTGAGACAGGCGCAAGATCTCCTTAGCTTTAGGAGAAAGCTAAAAACTTGGCTTTTTCAACATTAAGATGAAGCACACGCCGATGTGTACACTGTTCTGTCTATGGGGTCAAGTCAGCGCCGGGACACTCTCTGGAGTAGCCGTGCGCTTTACAAATACCCTGTAACATAACATAACATAACAATGGCAAAGGTAATTACTGTCAAATAGCCCTATTGGTGGGGAAGACTTTGATCCCCCAACTGGTCAGCAGAGTAAATAACTTGGCCAAGCAGTGTGATTCAAAGCTAGAATCCAATTAAGAAATTGGCTCAGAGAATTATGAAAAACGAAATGCATGCAGATATGGTGAAACCAATGCAATTTTTTCATTCTAGATCCTTATTTACCATGGCAGTGGAAGTGGTGCCTCATGGTAGTCTTTAGGCCTAACTATTGTGAAACTGTACTTTAGTTAAGGTTTCACCCATAATGTAACCTCAATTATCTACAACATACTTCTGACAAACTTATACAATGATTACCCACTCACATTATAAGGCCTCCATAGGTCATCACTAATTCCTCAAGGACCCCTTCTACAATAGGCTACCTGAGTGCAGATACATGGCTGAGCTAGATGGTAGTATCACTTGCTATGCGCAAACATGTGTGCACACATGTTCATATGCAACCAACCCAGAGGTTCTTACCGTAGCTTCGCAGCAGTGTACTGTATCTTAAAAAGACAGGCACAGGTGGATAAAGCTCCCAATTCATTTTTGATAGAGCTTACAGTGATTGTGATTCAGAGCCAGGTAGCCCAAAAAAGTTACTGTCCTGGGGGGCTGAATGGGTCAGAACCCATTTTCTGACATATTCCATGGCAGAACATGGATTACTCTTGCAAAAAGCTTTTCAAATAAATCCTAGTGAATCTTTGAAGGCCCTTCACTTTAAATTAAAAATAATACTCACAATTTGAGCCTATTTTTGAAAGATTATACCAATTCATATTATTTAAAATAGATTTAATTTGATATGATCTAGTGAAATTTAATCTGAGCTATTAGAACTGATATAGTATCCATTTTTGGTTCTTTAAGCACTTTGAGGTAAGAAATGTAAAAATGCAAAATTGTGTCACAAGCAATTCATTTGCCATTGCTTGAAACAATTTTAGTCTAATCGGAGAATATTATACCTTTCAGTCAAACGAGGTGTATTTCATTTGCTTTTGATGGGGATTAGAAGAAAATAGGTGAGTTTGAAACTTGAGGAAGTGCTTCCTAAATAGAAGAGATCAACACCCTAATTTGGATCTTTAGACTTGGTGCTGTGTCCTAGCTACACCTTTGACACCCTTTTTCCCTGAAGCTTATGTCAAACTTGGCATAATAAAGAAGTATCCTAGGTCAACTCGTGACTCGTGCTTCATTACCACAATGGCACATGGATTCCCACATCTTTACAACAAATATTATTCGCCAAATATTTTTAGTACTACCTGGGAGGCTCTGAGGTATGTTTGATAACTGTTATTTTCAAGGAAAATCTGATTTTTTTATTTAAACTGTGAGGTTGGAGACCTGAAGGAATAGGCAAGAGGCCCAGAGACCAAGCAGGCACAAGGGACGGTAAATGAAATGTCGTTTTTTTCTTTTTTTTGTGTTTGCTTTTTGTAAAGTCAGGCTCTTTCCAATCTTGCTGTTGCCCAGCAACACAATGTTCGTCAGGGCCAGACTGGCCGTAGCGGGCACCGGGCGTTTCCCCGGTGGGCCGCCAGGGTGGGGGCCGGTTTTGAACCCTTCGGGCCGTTTTTGTTACAGGGGGCACGCAATATCAGCCCCCTGTAACAAAATCAGCCGAAACGGGCCCTCGCAAACAGCTCAGCCGCACCCCCCTCCCCCAGGGGGGGGGGGGGGCGGTCGAGCGGCTTGCCAGAGCCGGTTTCGGTTTCCAGTCCGGCCCTGATGTTCGTATTTAAAAAAATGCCGTGCCTTTAGCAGAGTGCTTCTCTGACAGTGCAACATGTCTCTTTATTACTAGCACTTTTGCTGCTTCCTCAGAGCATGTGCGGCAGCAGATTGAGGATAATTAGAAGACCAGATGACAATTCCACTGTGATGCCACATCATGAGGAACCAATAAAGGATTGATAGGATAATTCCATTGACAGACATTTAACATGCCAGCCTACTAAGATGATTGGAGCTGATAGAAAAGGCAATTTGAATGTGTCTCGGGCATTGTTTGAGTTATTGATGTATAACTACCTTGTGTGCAGTGAAAGTGAATAATAAATTCGAAGATAAACTCAAAATAGAATTGATATGAACATACACAAAGTGGTTTGCTGATAAATTAATAGCAGGAAAACTAGTTAAAGAAAGGATGCCAAAGAGCAAGCTTAGTTTTAAAGGGTTACTGAATAATGCAGTCTGTGGAGACAAAGGTATTCCTTATGCCTTTCTGAACAATAGGAGTCTTTTTCCATGCCTGTCATTAATTATCCTCAGCAGAGGTTCTAGAGCTATGCCATTTTTATATGAGGTATTCTAGTTTAAAATTGAGGCCAAATCCCTTGTTTCTTGCCTGTGTTTGGGCTACAGCGATTAAGTAAGCAATACATTTGCTGTTTAATGCTATGTGTTTACTCGCTAGCACCACAATACTTCTCTAAACACCTCAATATCTATAAACCACCATGCTTTCTGAAATCGAACAAGACAACACCAGAAAATAAGGAGAGTGCCAGTGGCAAAAACCTAATATCCTACAATCGAACGTCTTAAGGCAACAACGGGATCAGTTCAAATTAAAAAAGACCTGTTATGCTTTCCCAGCTCCCGCCCCGGAAATGTCTAGCAACTCAAATCATCAGGATTTCAGTAGACCCACGTCATACTCGATTGACTCTACTTGCAGCTGACCACAGGTCTTACACTTCATGCAAATATTTGTGCCTTAAGGACCCTTCTTTTACACTGGAATTAGAATGCTACTTCTGAGAGCTCTCAATGTTCCTGGCACCCTCTCTATCTGCCTGTTCCTCTTCTCTCTATTCCTTTCCCTCCTCTTTTCCTTCCTTCCCTTCTGGATCTCTGAAACAAGATTCACTGGCATGTCAAGCACCTAATAACATACCAATGCATAAAATTAAATAAAACAAAATCTCTGTACTGTTTTTTGGCAATGTAAAGCATTTTGCAGCTGCCAACTGTCATCAGGTCTTTCGTGGTGTTGAAATAGAACACATGTTTTAATTATGATATATGTACAAAACCCTGTGTAATGAACTATAAATGTTCCCCAAGCATATGATCATGGCCACTGGATTTAGGACATTGTGTGGCTGCAGAGTTTTTCGCACAATTAAGGATGTGGTGCATTTGCCACATACTTTATCATCTGCTGCATACTCTGCAGATTTTAACAAAAACAAGAGCTGTCTATAGCTCAAACGGCTCCAAGGTTACTAAAAACACAGCAATATGTGATCATGCACTTTGGAAGACCATTCGCAAAGGTTAACTACTCATGTTTCAGTTGCTCATTTATGTCTTTTGTTGTTAAAGTGGTACTAATGAGGTGAAATCTTTGCCTAGACAGTATTACCATGTCTAAAAATCACAAAATAGTCAAGTAATACTATCAAAACATGTGCTGCATAATGTTGCATAATTTGCCTTTTCTTGCCGCTTACTTTGGTGCTCCCCTATCGCAAAATTCCAGTGGCCCAGCATATGACCATTAACAAACCTGCTAAATAGAATTTTTGAGGATTTGACTCTAGCGCACCACATTCTACAATTATAAACACATCATCATTAAATCAAAAGCAGAAAGGATTCTACAAACTTCAATGGAGCATCTGTCTTGATCCTTCAATGACCCTCTTAGGCGTCCCATATGTTCATTGACTCAACAAGAAACCACCTTTTAACAGGTGAAATACACTGTTCTTTTCATTTCTCGCACTTCATCCAATATAAGATTGAGCAAGTCTCTGATGTCGAGTTGATGAGTCCCTGACGATTCTGAGCTTTGGCTCAGATTACTCTGAGTTTCCATGATACCCGGGTCCAGATTCCCGGTCCTGGTACTTTCCTGGTCCAGCCACTCTTGAGATGGTAATTGAGATGGTAACTGATTCAACAATAATAGTTGGGACTGAGGTTGGGACTGCAGTGGCATCAGGTGTAAAGTGGCATTTTTCGGGGACTTGCTGCCTTCTTGCGGATCAATCTTTGAATGAATTATGCTGGAAGCGGATACTCCTATTAAATTGGGTAAAATTGGTGAAGTTGACACGACCGCCTGTGCTGGACTCTCCTCTAATGGCACAGATGAGGCCGGTACAGGTAATAAATCTTTCATTTTAATATTGAAGCTTGATAAAGAGGATTGGAAGGATGTTTTCTTCGAGAACAAGGGGAACTCTTTAGCGCCTTTTGATCCCTTTGTGGGACTATCAATTACTAGACTTTCCTGGTGTACTTCATTCGACACAGATGAAGAAAGTGCTCCCTCTTTTAAATCCGCGGTTGCGGCATTCTGAGCTGGCACCTGTATTTCACATTCAGGGGAGGCAATCAGGGGCACTTTGCTCAATCTTATATTGGATGAAGTGCGATAAATGAAAAGAACGCAAAAACTGGAAATCGCTGCTTTACATTTGCGGCTAGGGAAAATCGAGGAAGTAATGTCCGGCCTTCCCATTAAACTTCAGGAAGCAGAAGCCAGAATTTCGGTACTCGAAGATCAAATGAATGTGGTGATTGGGGAAACGAAAGAGGTAGTAAAAAATAAAAGTTATTTGGAACATAAGTTGGAGGATCTTGAGAACCATTCTCGGAGATCAAATCTCCGAATAGTTGGAGTTCCGGAGGGTATCGAAGGCTCCCAAACCTTGCAATGGGTTAATTCGTTTATCATGCAGAATGTTCTTCCGGAATTCGAAGGGGATCTGACGATTACTAGGGCGCACCGTGTACCCGCTCATCCCTTCCCTAACTCTACGATGCCACGAACAATCCTGTTGAATTTTGCAGACTTCCGTATCAAAGAGAGAATCCTGACAAAGGCGATACAACAGAAGCAGTTTTCCGTTAATGAAACTACAAAGTGTCGTATTTTTTCGGACATGACTGCTGCCGCCGCACGAAGAAGAAAAGAGTTTGTGAGGATTCTTCATTTGTTTAAGGCACACAGTGCCCAAGCTTCGATTGCTCAACAATCGAAGCTGCGGGTATTAGTGGAAGGGAAGTTTTTTATGTTTTCTGATTTGGAAGAAGCACAGGCCTTGTTGAAAAAGATCTCGCAAGGATCGTGTGGAATGGTTTAAGTAGTAGATACGTATACGTTTATGGCAAGTATTAAAGGGTTTTGCCGAGATAAAGGTGTAGGGGTGAGCGGGGTCATTAAAGGTATAGCTTAAATGAATGGTTTAAATTCATAGCTGTGATATAAAGCAACACAGGGCTTTTTTAGTTAGTGGCTCTGGTTCACTTTTCAGCCAGTTAACTTTGGTTTATTATTCTTTTTATTTTTTGGGGGGCTGGGCTAAGTGGGGTCACCTAGGGTGCAACTCTAGGGCACCCAGGAGGTTAGGTGGGTGGGGTGAAATGTGGCTAGCGTGGCCAACGGGGGTTTTTCCGCATTTCGAGGGGTGGGCTCCTTTTTGGGGTGGTAAGGGTGGGATTGGGAAAGGGTTTGTCGCAGGAAAAAGAGTTAGAGCAGAAGGTATTGATAGGACGCCGTTTAAATTATTGTTATTAATGAAATTAGGAGTCTACCTGTTATATAGAACTATTAATGGAAATTAGTAAGTGCAAGATCCTATCAGTTAATGCTAATGGAATTTTAAACAAGAAAAAGTATGGTGCCCTCATTAGATGGCTGATATCATTTAATCCACATGTCCTGTTTTTTCAGGAGACGCATTTAAAATCAAATTTTCCCAAGCTATTTCTACCCAGGGATTTTACTAATGTTTTTTGCATCAGCAGGCCTTGCCATGAGAGGAGTTGCTATTTATTTCTCTAGAAAAATTCCTTGGGAATTTTTACAAGTACACAGGGACTTTCAAGGGAGATGGATATGGGTGACAACTAGGTTACAGGGAAAGATTGTAAATTTTATTAATTATTATGGCCCGGTTTTTGATGACATTTCTGCTTTGGTTCAAATAAATGAGCTTATGATAGAAGCGTCTGGACAGTTTATCGTAGGAGGAGATTTTAATTTTATACAAGATTTAAGAAAGGATACTTCTAACAAAAATAAAAAACAATTAAAACCAAACACCAAAAAAGTAGTGGAAGCTATCCAACAGGAATATCAATTGGTAGATCCCTGGCGTGATATTAACCCCGATAAAGAATTTTTTACTTGTTATTCACATCGTTTTCAAACCGCATCTCGAATTGATTTCTTTTTAGTATCTAGATCTTTCCAGATTTTTTGGGCAGGAATAGGTTACAATCCTTTCTCTGATCACGCATATATTGGTCTTGAATTAACTATTGAAGGAGGGGGAGGAGAGCGGCCCAGGTGGCAGCTGGACCGCCTCCTCCTCCAAGATCAGGGTTGGGTGGAAGGCTTCAGGGAATGGATTTCTGAGTATTTTAAAATTAATGAGGATATTGCAGAGCCTTTTTCTGTGTGGGGCGGGTTCAAGGCGGCAGCCCGCGGTCAAATAATTGCTTTTACCGCCGCCAGGATTAGAGCGCGGAAGTTGAAGATAGCTGAATTACAAACAGCGGTCGAAAAAGAGTATGCTGTCCAGCTCCAGATACTCCCTAATCAACTAGATCAGGCCAGAACAGCTCTGAGGGATTTCTTCGTTATTGAGGAAATTTGTAGCTCTCAAACATACCAACAAAAGATATACGAAGAAAGTCAGTTAGTCGGGAAACTCCTGGCTAATTCAACAAGAAAAAAACAAGAAGCCACTATAATATCAAAAGTGTTAGACCCTCATACTGGTCGTGAAGTAGTCGCTGGGGATGAGATTCCTAAGATTTTTTTAGAGCATTTCCATCAACTTTATTCCACAGAATATCCAGTGACGGAGGAACAGATCCAGGATTATTTCACAAATGTGAATTTTCCAAAAATCTCAGACACTCGGTCCAGCCAATTAGGATCGGATGTGGAAGCTGCTGAGATACTGGCATCCATAAAAGCAACTACTGGGGCCAAAGCATGCAGGCAGGATGGCTTCCCAATTGAATTTTATAAAGTTTTTTCGGAGGAATTGATTGCCCCCTTGAAAAAACTATTTAACTATATCAAACAGGGTGGTTTGGTTCCCTCATTTTTTAAGGAGGCGATAATTGTGTCCTTTGTAAAGAAAGATAAAAATCCTACAGATATTAATTCATATAGGCCCATTAGTCTGTTGAACTCGGATTATAAGATTTTAATGAAAGTATGGGCAGAGCGTTTTTATTGGCCGCTCAAGAGACAATTCATAGAGATCAGACTGGTTTTATAGCAGGTAGATCAATGACGGCCAATACGGAGTTTTTAATACATGCCTTGGACTATTTTAATATCAATTTGATTCCGGCGTGCATTATTATGGTCGACGCTGAGAAAGCTTTCGACTTGGTCAATTGGAGAACCCTGTTTATTGCTCTCGGTTTATATGGCTTTCCCATACAGGTTATTAACATGTTACGTAATCTGTATCAGGGAGCCACTGCAATAGTAACAATAAATTCGAAACGAGCTGGAATTATAAAAATCAACCGTGGGACAAGTCAGGGTTGCCCGCTCTCGCCACTGCTTTTTACTTTTTTTATAGAGCCATTGGCAATTAAAATACGAAATAATGTTGCCATTCAACCCCCGGTCGCTGATATGACAAAGTTAAAACTGTTTGCGGACGATATAATTCTACATTTGATGCCGGATAATGATAATCTTGAGAGGGTGTTAAGCGAATTCAGGAATTTTGAGGAAATCGGTGGCTATAAAATAAATTCTAATAAAACCGAAGTCCTCGCCCTCAATATTGAACCAAATTCGCTTTTATCTTGTTTAAGGGCACAAGCCGTTAAATCAAATCCAATCAGGTATCTAGGGATATTCGTGTCCAGTCAGTATCAACAGCTATACAAGTTAAACTATCTAAAAACAAAAGAGAAAATTAAGAGACTTCTGGAACAGTGGCTTTTGCTTCCTTTATCGCTAGTGGGGAGAGTCTCATTAATTAAAATGTCCATACTTCCCTTGCTTATATTTTTGTTTTTGAATGTTCCAATTAAGATAAATCAGTCTTTTTTTAGAGAAATTGAAACCTTGTTTAGAGATTTTATTTGGGGGAAAAAGTCTCAAGGGTTAAACTGACTGTGGTACAATTACCTGTTGCTTTAGGCGGCTTAGCTTTGCCCCATTTAAAAACTTATTATGAGGCCGCTTTTTTGGATTTAGTGTCTAACTTGATAGGGTCAAAAGACACTAGAGATAGCTTCTTTTTAGATAAAATGATACAAGAAAGTGGTACTCAAACTCAGGTGTTTTTAAAAACTTCTAAACTTCCTAAGAGAACTAGGTATAAAACTTTAAAGGTACACTACCCTAAACTTCTGTCCTTTTTTTAAAAAACGGGCTCTTCGGGTTTGCAATATTTAAAAGTGAGAGAATGTACAAGTCTCGGCCTTCCGCTTCGAGCAAGTTATATTAATAGCTGGGAAAGTCGTGGACTAAGTGAGTTGAGACACTTTATTATCCAAAATAGGGTGATATCCTGGCAAGAGGTTATGGCAAGAACAGGGAGCCCTAGGAGACCCGCCTTTTTTGAATATTTGCAAGTGGTCCATTTTCTAAAAAATATTAATGGCTTGTTTGACACCTCTAGTCAACTTGTGGTAGCTCTCTATGGGGTCAAAGTATGTGGTGTAGGGAACTGGTACCGGTTATTACATCATCAAGGTCATGTATCCTTGATTGAGAACCATTTGGCCAATATAACCCGTGAGACACATTGTACTTTTTCCCTCAAGGAGTGGGAAATTTTATGCTGTCTAGGAAGTAAATCCCTGCGTGCAGCAAATTTTAAAAGGATGACCTTCTTGGTACGTTGGCTTTCCTATTTTACTCCGGCAGCCTTAAAAAAAAGATTTCCAGATATCGAAAATAAGTGCTTTCGCTGCCAGGCGGATGGGGAAGGTGGTTGGCATCATATTTTTTTCTCATGTCCACGATTGAGACCTTTCTGGGAAGCTATTTTTGTAGATATCGAGCAGGCAATCGGGAAGAGGGTTTTGCTCGAGGCTGAGATTGCTCTGTTTGGTATCTGTAATGATAGAACAGGGTTAACAGAAGATGAAATATCGTTCATATTTATTTCTGGTACGGTAGCCCGTTCTTTGATTCTCCAAAATGGGAAATCTAGAGAAGCCCCCTCGCATTTGAAGTGGTTTAATAAAATGAAAAGAACTCGTAAGTTTGAAGAAGCATACGCTAGACAGGTGGGAGCCACTAGGAAATTTGAAAAAAAATGGAAGTTTTTTAGTGATTTAGAAAAGTCAAAGGAAGGATAATAATACCCGAAATTAATGTTAATGCCGATAAGGTAGTAGCTCTTGGCAAGAAAATCTATTAACACTTTTTCTTCATTATTGCACTTTAAAAGCATTTGCACTTTCTTTTTTACTACTGTATTTTTATTAGATGATTTACACATTGTTGTTTCGGATTGATCAAGTCATTAGCTGCTACAGTCATATTCTCTTTTTTTAAATTTTATCTTGAAAAGAAGCTTTTTAAATTTTTGTACAGATGACTTTTAATAGTGATATTTAAGAATGATGTCTGTTTGATGTACCTGCTGCTCTGCTCAATAAAAAAAAACTTTAAAAAAACTGGTGAAATACACTGATGTGGTGGGTTTGCTCCTTTTGAAATGGGTTCAGTTCGACTTGCATAAGTTTGATTTGCTCTCAGATGTCAACAGAAGAGCATAGAAGAGTGAATGAAGCGTATATGATATATAATTGCAAGCACTACTTTTAAAATGTGAAGCCTTAAACGGGACGAGGATCAAGTAGAGAAGCTCTGGTGTTTCTGTCCTGAATAAATCCAACTACACTTAACTGATGAACTCCAGAGGGGTAAAATGTGCTATTGGTTTCTTCTGTAAAGAGGAAATGCCTATCACTTCAGGTTTGATTTCTCTTTTTGTAGTTGGGTCATATTGTCTTGCAAATGATTGACCCCCTCTCGGAAGGGCACAGGACTTAGTGGAGCATAAAAGAAGTGATGAAAAGCAGCTCAGAGCTTACGTCTTGAGTAGAAGATTTATGCAAATTTGCTAACATTCCCATCTTAAAGTTTAGATTTGTATTTGACAGTGGGCTGGAAAAACTAAAAAAACTCCTCTAAAATTACACAGGCCTATACTTCACTCTGCACATTTTGTAATGAACCTGCATAGCATACAATGTCAAAGGTCCGACGACTCACTGTAGCTTTAGAGTTTCTGGGGTCAAGTTAGAAGTGCACAGGAAAGGACTGTGAGTGCACTATCACCCACCACATGCGATTAGAAATATTTAACAAACATACTGCTAAGAAGGTACAGTCAGGTAATATCTTCTGTGTACACCAAGGAACATGTGAGCGACTGCAGGGGCAGCAAGTAAGCACTCTTCCAGCTTGTGCGGCCCATGTTCCTTCCTTTGTGGACACACGGGTAATCACGGGGACTCATTCTTGATGGACTGTTAGATGCCAGTCGGAAAGTGCAACGTCCCACTCTTCATGGACCACTCCTGAATTCTTGCTTCTTGACTTATGCTAACCATGACTTCACTGACACTGATGATTCCACATGCAATGCCTTATGTGGTGGCATAAGAATAGATAAGGGCTCTGTTTGAAATGTAAATGGCAGAGGCTTTGGGTGAACTCATCACCACTCCACTTTATGCAGATTTGGAGTTTAAAACATGTAACAGATCTGTGTTGCATTGTTACATGTTTTGGGTACCCTAATGGTCAAGTATTTGCCGCCTTTGAAGATTTAACAATGTATCAAAAGGGAAATGCTGAACAAGAAGTGACCCAATGGTCCTCCATTGTCATCTGAATCGAGACAAAAAATATTTCTCGATATGCAGTTACTTTTCATTCGTGCAATTAACCCCCTAGGCCACCATTCGCTCCACCCCTTCCCAGCAGTGCTTCCCTTCTAATGAAATGTTCTTTTAATATGTGGATTTCCATTGTGCAAGATCAAGAGACGCTGTCTTTGTCTGGATTTTACCAACTACAATTCAGCCTTTCTTAACTGTGTAGGTTTCCACTTTTAATAAAATATAAATAGTGTTCCACTGTTGCAAGCTCTTCATTAATGCTAACTATTCCTTCTCACACTAAACTTGCTCTCCCTTTTCACCTCCGTTTTTAAATTCAGAGGCAGCATGAAGCGCTACATAAGTCTCCATTATTGTTACTCTCTATTAGTCTTAGAAAAAGTGGCATGAAAGAGGCGTGGATGGAAGGTGAGGTTCAGTGACCTTCCTTTAAAGACAGCCTTGCTTCCTCTGCTCTAAGTGTGCCTCGTACTTATTATGAAAGTCAGTTGCAAGAATAATCTTGTCGGAATCTGAAGATAATTCTGTAGTATTCCCAAATTTAAGAGTATTTCAGCCCGCAGTGCATGGACATACGGTCCTCCTGGGCTGACTGGATGTTTCTTTCACTGTCTGGTACAGCAGTGGCAGAGAGTGATTACAAAGCAGTCCCTCTTCACGTAAACACAAGGAAAATCAGACAAAGTTCTGCATTTTTCAATCCCCCTGTGTATTAACTCCTGATGGTCAGAGGGGGTGTTCATGTGATGTCCATCTTTTGCGGAGAGGTCCTCAATATCCCCGCACTGGTGGAAGAGGTTGTGCAGATTAATACATCTAAATACCATTGGTCTTTGGAGACCCTTGTAACCATTCCAAGACATTCCAAAAAGATTGGTAAATCAACTCCTTCTCGAAGTTTGGACTGTTTGTTTTTAATTCCTAAAATTATAGTCTTTATGTAGCAGTACAAACTGAAAGCTGCACGGAGCAGGACTGCAATAGAATGAGCTTTACCCTTGTAGTAATGTGGCACTGAATACCCACCTGCAAGTGGCGATGAAGCAGAATATTCCTGCCAGCTGGAAATTCATTGCACAGGCGGCGCTACCCATAGCCACGTGGGACATGTAATGGATGGACCAGCAGGTCCACCGCACTGCTGCATGGGCCACTTGATTTATCTAATACAGATTCTCAAATATGTTCATTCATATTATTAAATCGGCATCATATGCTTGAGGAAACAAGTAATGGGTGGCCAGGAATAATAATGCAGTCTCAGACAGCAAAGTCTCTCATCCAGAAAGGGGAGAAGACACACTATGGCAATGTCCATTGAGTTCTGGATTTTTATTCGATGTCTCTAGAAATATTTGCAGCATAAAGCAATGCACAAAGAGAAACCCCAATTCGCCAAGCCCAAACAACAACCTACTGGAAGCGTATCTTAAACTGCATCATTAATTTTGTGATAGATGTTGAGGTCCATCTTTCCCTGTTCACCCTTTTAGTATATTAAAATGTGTAACAAAGAGAGGGGTATTCAGTGAGGTTTGTGGGAGTCCGATTTCCTTTTTACTCTTGTTTATTAATCAATATACTTGGCTCCTGCCTTATTTTCTTGAATGTCTGCCTTCCACGTCTGTTAGAAATGGGGGTCTCTAGTTGGCAGAGGTAGGTGCCTTTGTCCAAATAGGGACCCTTGCTTCTAGTCAGGGTAAGGGGGATACACACTTTAGATAACCCCTGCTCTCCCCCTTGGTAGCTAGGCACGAGCAGACAGGCTTATCCCAAAGGCAATGTGTAAAGTTGCCAGTTGGTCCACAATCATAGACAGGTCCTGTTCAACTGTGAACGGTGCCTTCTGACTTGCAATGCACTTTTTCTTGGTACTTTTTGCCATACAACTTTACAAATTCATGTTTCCAGTTCAGCTTTCAAGAATAAAATGTTCTTTATTTTCAGAAATTGGTTGTGAGATTATTATTGTGTTGTGTTTTGACAAGTGTTTCAGTACTGCTAAATACCTAATGCACTTTTCCTTATGTTAAGACTGTCTGCTCTGTGCCATAGCGACCCTGGGTTGAGCTCAGGTTTGTTCATGAGACGTGTATGTTGAACCTGACAGGATTTTGGACTTATTACTTGAGAAGGACTCACATCCTTCCCAACTAATAACCCATTTTCATACAGCCCCTCTATAATACTTGTAGAAAATCAGCAATTGTGAACTTTCGCATCATACTGTGGAAAATCATTATTGCTTGTTATGAAAATCGGTGGTGACAAAGATATTTCAGTTGTGGTAGCTAAGGCATGCAGGTCTATGGTAAGTGATTTATGTTGTCCATATGAATGCATAGGACCATCTCATTCTTCTGTGAAACTTGACGTGAATTATTATTGTTATTAATTAACACTTATTAAGCGCATGGCTACCTTGAGGCACCCCAGCGCTGACGGCAGAAAGAGGCATTGGGAAGCGGCTACCAGTTGATATTCTGGAATAGCCAGGTTTTAAGACCCTTCCGAAAGGTGAGGTGGAATGTCTCTAAGCGCAGATTCAGGGGCAGGGAATTCCATAGTTTAGCTGTGTTGTATGAGAAGGAGCGACCCCCGCTATGCATCCTTTGAATTTTAAGGATGGTGGCTAGATTTAAATTCGCCGAGCGGAGTAGTTTCCTTGGCCGGTACGCCGTAATAAGTGACTAGTTGATGCGGGGGCCTGTACCCATGAGGGTCTTGTGGGCAATGCATAGGGCTTTGAATGTAATCCTCTCCTCTATGGGCAGCCAATGTAGGGTCTTTAGACTGGGCATGGCTGACTGCGTTCTGGATGAACCCGACAAAAGTCGTGCAGCACAGTTCTGTGCCACCTGAAGCTTCCTTAAGGTAGATTTAGGTGCTCCCAGGTACAATGAGTTGCCGTAGTCCAGGCGCGAGAGGACTAAGGCCTGGACCATAATTCTCCTCGCCCCCATGGGAAGTAGGGGAAGGACTTTCCGCAGCATTCTAAGAATGCCGTGACAGACTCCTGACACTGCCACTGCTTGCTGATCGAATTTAAGTGACTTATCAAGCCACACTCCCAAGCTCTTTATTTTAGACTTCGGGACCGGGGGGGGCCCCAGACAGGTAGGCCATGACAGTTTGAGCTTCTTATTGGATGTGTTACCTAGATACATGATTTCGGTTTTGTCTCCATTAAGTCTGAGACATGAATGTTGCATCCAGGTCGCTACCTTCTCCAGGCAGGATTCTAGGTCAGATGGAGCATTAAGCGGGTGATTTAGAGATACCACCAGCTGAGTGTCATCCGCGTAAGTGACAACTTTGACCCCTTACGGCTGGATGACCTCAGCCAGTGGCCTCATATACACATTACAAAGTGTGGGACTCAGGGAGGATCCCTGAGGAACTCCATAGCTGAGCGGTAAAGTCCTGGAGGTGGATTCCCCCTCAAAAACCTGAAACGTTCTGCCATTGAGGAAGGATTGAATCCAAGAGATGGCTCCACCTGACACCCCAGCCCTCCTAAGCCTTTCAATAAGGATGTCAAAATTAACCGTGTCGAAAGCGGCACTAAGATCAAGGAGGATAATGGCCGCTGCTCCTCCGTGATCGATGATCTTTTTAGCTTCTTCGACCACGGCAATCAGAGCGGTTTCCGTTCCGTGTTGGGGACGGAAGCCCATCTGGGAGTGGTGTAGAAGCTCATGGGGCTCTAGGAAAGATGACAGTGCCGAGTTTATATGCTTTTCCAGGATCTTACTAAGCATGGGTAGCATGGATTTGGGCCGATAGTTTCTCAGAGCTTCCGGATTTAGAGTAGACTTTTTCAACAGAGCTTTCACCATGGCGTGTTTCCAGGCCAGTGGAACAAGTCCATTGGTGATAGAGAGATTTATCACATCCCGTCTGACCAGTAGTACCACATCTTTCACCTTACACAAGATATGAGGGGGGCGGGGTTTATAGGAGAGCCTGATTTTATTTGCCCAAAGATGTCAAATATAGTATCCATGTCCAAAAGTGGAAATTCCTCCAGAGTGTGCTTGGGGTAATCCATGTGCCCATTTATGTTAGAAACATCTCGATCGATGTCATTGGTCATTGGGGTGAGAAGATCGCTGGGCCCTGGGGAATCTGGAAATGTGTTGTATATAGTCTGAATTTTTCCCTGGAAGTATCCAGTGAGTTCATTACATCTATCGGTAGTTATACCTGTAGAAGTATCCGGGGAGGGGGAGCTCCATAAGTGTCTTGGAGATACGGAAAATTTCTTTAGGGGCATTAGCTGCTGAATTGATTTTTTCTGCGAAGTAGAGTGCCTGCATCTTTTTAATTTCAGCCTGATAACATTTTATGGACTCTCTATATATCGTTTTACTGGTCTCACTAAAGTCCTTCCTCCATTTCCTCTCTAGCTGTTTGCAGGTCTGTTTAAGCAATCTAAGTTCAGGAGAGTACCAAGGAGAGATTTTTTCTCTCATCCTGCGATGGATGGTTTTAACAGGGATGACTGTGTCCAATGACGACTCTATCCAGTGAGTAAAAGTCTTGGATGATAAAATAATATTGGGGTCAAGTGTGGGTTTAGAGTTTTTAAGTGCTGTCGACCAGGCCTCAGTAGAAAGTTTAGACCAAGGACGAGCTTTCCTGGAGCTGTACTCCTTGAAAGCACTTCGAATGGGTGCCTTCAAGGAGAATGGGATCAATGAATGGTCAGACCAAGGCAGGGGAATAGGTGTCTCTACTACCAGCTCCATGATGTTAGTAAATACGGGATCTAAGGTATGACCTTTGCTATGTGTGGGCCCTATAACGTTTTGTATTAATTGAATTGCAGCAAGGTCTTGGGTGAGTCCCAAGGCATCTCCTTTGCTAGGGTCCTCAAAGTGTAAGTTAAAATCCCCTAAGAGCGTAAGGTTAGTTGATGAACTTGCTAGAGAGGCCGCCACTTCCGGCAGCGAATTAAGGAATTGTCCACCCACCCCTGGTGGTCGATAAATGAGAATACCAGAGAAGGTGAATGTGGCAGTAAGTAGGATCGAAAAAAATTAACTTTCACAGTCGGGGACAGGGTTAGGTTCAACTCGGCATTTAAAGGAATCTTTAAAAATGATGGCAATGCCGTCTCCTTTTTTTCCCTCACGGTTATACCCGGAGGGCAGTGTGCTGACCACATCGGGTGCAGAGTCCTTGTGCAAGCATGTTTCTGTTGGAAATAGAACATCAGGTTTGGTGTCCTCTATAAATATATTTAGCTCCCCTGATTGTTTAGGCAAAGACCTACAGTTGAGAGAGAACATTTTATGGATGCAATAGGCAGGCCCCTCTGTCTGCGTTTCCAGAGTTGTGCCGAGCGTAAATGAACAATGATTACACGAAAAATCCCCATTGACTGGGGACAAGGAATGGAGGCAGCAATCATTACCCAAGTCCCTTAACCCTCGAATTTGTGAAGAGGTATATGTAAGTTTTCCTGTCAACCGAAGAACAGAGGTTCTGGCCCCTGGACCCAGTCAGGCGCGGACGGGCGCAGACGGGCTCGCCTCTGGCGCGCCAGCGTCGCGCCCTCTGCGCGCGTCCGCGCTACCATCCGGCTTTTCAAGAGTGCTGCCCGGAAGAGAGTCCTGCTAGCCCCGCCCAGTCCCGTCTCCTTCTCCCGCGGCCTCTCCACACAAATTGTGTGAACCAGAACATGAAGTGATATTCTCAAAGGATTGCACCCAAAGGTGTAGAAAGGGTTAGCTGAAGAGGACAGTGACATTCTGCAAACCTGCAAACATAGAGCATTCTTAGCACACTATAAAATGTATTGAGGTCACTGCTGCAGTTCATGCTGCTATTTTGTGGCAGACCAGCTGCAATGACCAATGGCACTGGCATGAACATTTCATGTATAAAGGACGATACCACAGTTTGTTGAGAGATTCGTAGTTATGTGTCTGGATGGGAACAAGAACAAGAAACCAATCAAATCTATGTCCGTTCACCCAAGAAGGCTTTGTCCCTATTCCTTCAATGACATACTGACTAGCAGCTGCCAAAGAAAAGTGCTTTGAGACAACAGTGTTTTAAAAGCCATCCATATCATTACAGTAAAGCAAAAATAGCAGGGTAGTTTTTGAAATGACTGCTTACAAACAAAATAGCTAGTGTGAGGTAATCCTATTATGCTTTTTCTTTCTGGAGCAAATCGTGCATAATACACTATAATTTTCCATGGTGCCTTTTACTGTAAAACGATTTTTAGTGACATATGTGAGATCAATAAAGCAAGACACAATGTAATAATTGAAAGCTCGTAACTAACTTTACTTGCTTTATTTGGAATGCTGATTGCATGAGATTTGTACCATTGCAGGCTTTGAGTACTCAGGCAATACCCAGTATTTCAGGTTTCTGAGGATATTAAGTCTCATACTTCCATGAACACTGCCTTTTGAACGCTGCCCAAAGAAGCACTCATTTCACATTAATATTCAAGCCTAAAGGCACCACAAACGCATTCTTCCTCGCTGATTTGCTCCAGCACATGTAACACTAGAAAAAATATGACAACAATTCAAAGCATAATGTGTTTTAATGGCAAACTGATATGACTGGTTTCAAAAGAACGAAGATAACCTCCACACCATGAAATGCAAAATTGATGACAGAAGTTGACCTATATGGTTTAAGATTCAACATGAAAATAATAAAAAGAAAGAATGTGATGTTTCCTAGGCTCTATGCTTTTAAGATCCAAGTAGCTAGTTTCCTTTTTATGCATTGGTTCCTGGGAGGTTGTCTCTATTCTGCTCATTTGTAAAGTTAAAAGACGACTAAAACCAATTGTAGTTGCATAGTGCTGTTTTGCCTAACATCATACATATTGCTTACTATTAAATGAGAATTAGTACAATTTAGTTGAGTCATAGTGACACCTGTTACTTACTGAACTTAGAAATTACAGTTTTCACAGGGTTATTATTGTCATATAGAATTATAGATGGATAACTGTGAATATGGGGGATGTTTTTCACAAAGGGGGTTCTAAGTGACATCAAAAGCCAATGGGAACAAAGCTCAAGTGTTTGATGATGTCAATGACAACCTCGAGGTGAAACACTTCCCCTTTATTCACATTTTAGCCATCTATAGTGTTATGTTCTCTATTGTCCCCTCTATTAATCTGCCCCTGCTTCCAACATATGAATGAACAGAGGAGTAATGAGGGAGCCTTATATAATGGGGTCTGCCATCCAAACATTGAAATAAAACATGGCCACCTACCAGCCAGTCCCACAACCCTATAAACATTGGCCACCCAGCCTCAATCCAAATATTGAATAGAAAGATTTGAACTTCTGCCACCCACCCTCAACACCCCTGGAATATGCCCTCCACCAGACTGAGAAATAAATACCTGGGGTCGTATTATACATGCAACGCATTTTCCTTGTTTGCGCCTTATTAAAGGTGCGCCCGGCGCAAACAAGGAAAATGCACCAGATTAGGATGAATGCAATGCCCCCAGGGCAGCCGCAAACCCGCGCTGCACTGGGGAAGCACATTCATATGAAAAACGGAGCGGCTGCTTCGAAGCCACTCCATGTTTCACAGTTCAGGCGCCAACTTACCTGCACTTTTAGAGGGATTAGAGATTCCCTTGCAGACGGGTGCAGTGAGTGACTGCACCTGCCTGCAACGGGATGTCTGGGTGTCCATAGGATCCCCTTTCCCCCCTCCAGAGTGCTGACATCAGGGAGTTTTAGGTGGCACATTTTTAGTGCACCTCCTGACAGCTTCTTTGCCTCTGCACCTGCATCTATAATACAGAGCAGGCGCACACACAAAGGGATTCCCTCATTTGCATGGGGCCACGCCCCCATGAAAATGAGGAAACACCCTCTGGCTATAGTGCCGGTGCCAGCGCTCCCAGTATTACAGCCCTTCCTTTCACCTATACATGCCGACAGAACGGTTCCCGAACCACTGCCCCCCCGCCCTCTCACGTCTCCACCTGACAGGGACAGGGTTTCTCTGCTCTCCAGAGCTACCAAACTAACCCAGAGCATTCACATCTCCATCTTGGAATTAATGAACCTCCTTCACCTCGCTGAACTCTCCCTCGCCAACCTCATGCCCTTGCCAAATTCCACCCCCTCACTTTCAACAGAGCGCCCGTAAGCAACAACGTCACCTCTCAGAGGAAGAAACCCTCGCTCTGGTCCTCTCCTACACCCCTTCCCATGCCGCTCCAAGTCCACTAGATCTCACGGAAATGGAAATCTTGGCTTTCCTCCGAGACTACAACTCCACCCCAGCTACCCCTCATCCTTTCGAGAAGAATGCCGTACTCGCCATCCGCACGGTCACTATCAACCCCAACAGGCCTGCCACCCTCCGCAACAGAACGGCGGTCAAGAGTAATCTAGTACCCATTCTCCTGTCTGCCCAGACTCCCGAAACTCCGTCCAAATCTTCTCTGTCTGGTCTGTTAATCAATTGCCGATCAGCAGCTAAGCACGCTGCAGATATTGCCGATCTCATCCTTGGCAAAAACATCGACTTAGCAATCCTAACAGAATCATGGCTCAATGAATCCTCATCTCCATGCCTGGACCTCCTAGTCCCTCCTAAATACAACATCGCAAGGCTGGACAGACAATCGAACAAGAAAGGAGGAGGCATCGCCTGCATCTACCGCTCTAACCTTCGTGTCACGGAACTTTTGGCGGACTCCACCGAATCCTGCGAATACCTCGCCCTCACTATTTGCAGCAACTCCACCCAACTGTGCAACCTTCACATCTTCTACCACCCCCCTGGCAGGAACGACTCCTTCACCGACCACCTCATGGAAATCATCACAGCTAAGTTTCCCACCAATGCCAAAGATATCTTCCTAGGCGACTTTAACTTACACTGGAACGATCCCAAGGATCCTCATGTCAACGCCATCAAAGACCTCCTGGGAGACCAAGCCCTGACCCAAGCCTGCTCACTACCAACTCACTCAAAAGGGGCCACCCTTGACTGGATCATCTCCAAAGAATCAATTGTCAAGCTTATCTCTATTGACCCATGTGACTGGTCTGACCATCATGCCATCACCTTCCATCTACCTGGCACCCTCAAGACAAAAGCACCGCAACCGACGATTCCCAAACGCTGGATCAGAGACACCAAGAACTTGGACCGCAATGAACTTGAGGCCCGATGCAAATCCGACCTCCCCCCCCCTACGCATATCACAACAGTCAGTGGCCTCAATGATCACTACTCTGCGACTATCTCACACATCCTGGACGATCTAGCCCCTCTTAAACTGAAAAGAACCCAAATCAAGGACAGAAACCCCTGGTTCACGGGATGCCTTAATAATGAGAGGAGAGCCCTCCGGCAAGCTGAAAGATCCTGGAGGCAGCACCCCTCCACCGCACATTTAAAACTCCTCCGCCAGGCCAGAAATGTCTACAACAGGAACATACTCAACTCAAAAAAGACTTCTTCAGAACTGAACTAGAGAAAGCCAATAACAGACCCCACAAGCTCTTCGAACTGGTCAAACACCAATCTAATAAACTAGCCAAAACATCGAAAGAAACCCCCAAATCTCTTATATCCTCAGAGGAATTCTCCTCTTTCTTCGCTGACAAAATCTTAGCCCTCGGAAACGAACTCAACTCCATCACATACCCTCATCCCCTTCCTGACCCGCCACCTCCCACCGCGACGCACCCACTGGCTCCACCCAAAAACCATGCTCACTGGACTGTCTTCAAAGACTATGACGAAGATTCCATCTCTAAAATCCTTTCTACCTTAAACCCGAACAACCACTTTAATGACCCGCTCCCTGTCAACTGCCTTGCTGCCGTCGCCCAATCCATTATTCCCAGCTGGACTTCAATAATCAACGCCTCCCTCCAGCAGGGAACGATACCTGAATCTCTAAAAGCCGGCCAAGTCCTCCCCATTCTGAAAAAGCCGTCGCTGGATCCAGCCTCCCCCGACAACTTCAGACCCATCTCCAACATCCCACTCTTAGCCAAATTGCTGGAGAAATGTGTGCAACAGCAGCTAAATCATCACATCAACAACTTCCACCTGCTGGATGACTTCCAATCCGGATTTAGACCAGGGCATAGCACCGAATCCACCATGCTCCATATCGTGGATGATGCTCTAAAAGCCCTTGACCAAGGCAAAACGTGTCTCCTAATCCTCCTTGACCTATCCTCGGCCTTCGACACGGTCAACCATGAAAAACTTCTTGAACGCCTCAAACTCAGGATGGGATTGGATGGCACTGTCCTAGACTGGTTTAGGTCCTTCCTCCACAACCGGTCACAGAGATTCCTAATCAACAGCAACTTATCGTCACCATCCTCTGTCACGGTTGGAGTCCCTCAAGGATCAACCCTGTCCCCCACCCTTTTCAACCTCTACCTAGAACCGCTTACTGAAGTATTACGCGCAGCCAATATCTCCTATCATATGTACGCTGATGACACCCAGATCTACATCAAAACCTCTTCTCTCGAAGAGATCCTCTCCCTGAACGAAGCCCTGAAACTCACTGTCCAATGGCTCGCATCCAATCATCTTAAACTCAATGCTAAGAAAACTGAATTTCTCATGATCTCCCCACCCAACACCAACCTCGAGATTCAGTCATGGATTAAGGCTATCACAGCCTTAAATTGCCCACCGACCATTGTGAACTCGGCTAAATCTCTGGGAATTACCCTCGACAGCAACCTGAACATGCGAGACCACATCAATTCGATGGCCAAAACAGCCAGATTCCACCTGAGCTACCTTAGGAAATTGAAACCCTTCCTCAATGCTCCCGACCTAAAAATGGCAGTCCAAGCTCTCGTCATCTCTAGACTGGAATACGGCTGTTCAACCCTCTCGGGTTTACCTAAGATCTCCCTGGCACCTCTCAAAGCCTGCCTCAATGCGGCCGCCAGACTACTTACCAGCACAAGGAAATACGATCATATTTCCCCACACTTGAAAGCTCTCAACTCGCTTCCCCTGGAGGCAAGAATACAACTCAAACTAGCAGGCATCACGCACAAAGCTTTATACTCTAACTCCCCTGCTTATCTGACACAGAAACTTGTCATCTCCGGAGGAACCAGAAATTCCCAATCTTCCAGAGACCTTTTGCTCCAACCTGCACGCTTTTGGAAAAAAAAAACCTACAATCGAGCCTTCTCAGGGGCGGCTCCAAGAATTTGGAACTCTCTCCCACCCAACATCAGAAGAATCCCCTCTCTGGCTCGGTTCAAAAAGGATACCAAAACCTTCCTTATGGGCAAATTTCTCGGCTAAACATTGACTCAGTCCCGACCAATGGCCGTCCTCTACCTCCTTCGGACTACCTTGTCACCCCATCAGGAACCTGGGGCCCGACTTGAATAATCTGTAATTTTATCTGTAAATATGGCTTCTCGCCTTGAGTAACTGATTATGTAAACTGCAAATACGTGCTCCCTTCCCTCATGTACCTCGGCCACTCGATCTGCTACTGGTTGATTCTAAGTCTGTCTATAGATTGCGTTGCTCTCCTGTAAAGCGCTCTGATACCCTAACGGGTCAAGTTCGCGCTCTATAAAACACATAAATAAATAAATAAACAGAAGGGGCCACACAAGCATATGCGGTCCCTTCTTATTCACATTTTAGCCATCTATAGTGTATTGTTCTCTATTGTCCCCTCTATTAATCTGCCCCTGCTTCCAACATATGAATGAACAGAGGAGTAATGAGGGAGCCATATATAATGAGGTCTGCCATCCAAACATTGAAATAAAACATGGCCACCTACCAGCCAGTCCCACAACCCTATAAAAATTGCCCACCCAGTCTCAATCCAAATATTGAATAGAAAGATTTGATCTTCTGCCGCCCACCCTCAACACCCCTGGAATATGCCCTCCACCAGACTGAGAAATAAATACCTGGGGTCATATTATACATGCAACGCATTTTCCTTGTTTGCGCCTTTTTAAAGGTGTGCCCGGCGCAAACAAGGAAAATACACCAGATTAGGATGAATGCAATGCCCCCAGGGCAGCCGCAAACCCGCGCTGCACTGGGGAAGCACATTCATATGAAAAACGGAGCGGCTGCTTCGAAGCCACTCCATGTTTCACAGTTCAGGTGCCAACTTACCCGCACTTTTAGAGGGATTAGAGATTCCCTTGCAGACGGGTGCAGTGAGTGACTGCACCTGCCTGCAACGGGATGTCTGGGTGTCCATAGGATCCCCTTTCCCCCCCTCCAGAGTGCTGCCATCAGGGAGTTTTAGGTGGCACATTTTTAGTGCACCTCCTGACAGCTTCTTTGCCTCTGCACCTGCATCTATAATACAGAGCAGGCGCAGACACAAAGGGATTCCCTCATTTGCATGGGGCCACGCCCCCATGAAAATGAGGAAACACCCTCTGGCTATAGTGCCGGTGACAGCGCTCCCAGTATTACAGAAGGGGCCACACAAGCATATGCGGTCCCTTCTGGATACCAAAGTGCCCCGGCGGCACTGCAAGCGGGCTCGAATGCCCGTTGCACCCCCAAGGCACTTGTGTAAAACGGCCCCTGGCATCCAGCCACCCACCCGGAACACCCTCTGAATATTGCGCATCCTGCCCACATACAAATATTCCATAAATTTACTTTGCCTCAAACCACCCTCTGCAGCATCCTCCCCCTCCCAAACTGAAAAATAAATACCTCTTGCCACCCACCCTTGTCTATGCCATGCTGCCCACTTCCCCCAGTGATGTCAGAACAATTGGTAACTTTGTTTACCCACTGTTTTGGTTGTTGACGTTACAGGCTTGCAATGGAAGCCATATACTTCATTATTATTATTACTTGTGGCACCCCAGTTAAAATGTCTGGACTTGAGAGTGAACCCAGCACTATGACCAGGGATACATTCCACTCTAATTACTATCTCAGGGGATAAAAGGTAGAAAATGTTGCCAAATGGTGTAATATGTAACTTTGGTTATGTGTCTAGCTGTAGGCCCCTGACAATCTTTATTGTTTTAGACTTAGCTTAAATGTGGGCTCTCTGGCCTCATGAGCTTCACTTCTTTTACGGTTTTCTTCCCACACATATTGCCAGTGTTTTTATTTTAAAGATAATCATTCCCTGGGGCAAAGCTATGCTCTTAAAATGGAAACACTTTGGATACATGAATAGCAAGTTGTCTGGTTTGGCAATGACCTTGGTCTTTTGAGGTCCGACCCAGCATATTTGCTTTTTGTGTGCATAGGATGGCTAATTGAGATCATAACATCTGAATTGCAGGGGTGGCGGGGACATTTCTTTTATTTATTTTTTATGCGTAAAGGGCGTCTGAGAGTCTGTGCCACCTGATATTGATTGCAGACCTGTAAACTTTTAATGAAGGTATGTAGACATTCCGAAGATTTGTGTGTGCCTCAGGTATGTCTGGCATGTCGCTATCCATACCTTAAGCACATCTTTAGTTACCACATGGGTATAAACTGGGTTTAAAAGAGTTTGTTTCCAATATGTAGGACTCCTTGCACCACAGACTGTTTGGAGAACTGCCCATTTTTTAACTATTTGTACCTGCATGGGCACCATAGTTTTATTGAGCCTTCTGGATTATTCCAAGTTTTTACTCTGTCAGGGATCTTGATTCCTATGGTGTTCTTTAGCTGGCGTCAAAGAAAATATTAGCCACATTGAGCCTGTTTTATATTTTGGGGCCAGATGTACGACCATTTCCTTTTGCGACTCACAATTTGCGAATGTTAGTGACTCGCATTTTGTGAGTCATAAAAGGAAATGTACTAATGTGTCTCAGACACATTTTGTGAATCCTAATGGGGTCGCAAATGACCTGCCTCATCAATATTCATGAGGCAGGTCGCAATTGGGAATGGGCAATAACACAGGTATGGTGGCTTGCTGGGAACAGCAGACCACCATGTCTGTGTTTGCTTTTTAAATTAAGCAATTAAAAAAAAAAATGCAGCCCATTTTCCTTAAAAAGGAAAACGAGATGCACCTCAAAAATAAAAATGAAACGTTTCAGTTTCATTTTTTAACAGCAGGCAGTGGTCCGTGGGACCACTGCTGCTCTTAAAAAACATTTTCACTGCCAATCGCAAAGGGGAAGGGGTCCAATCATAAAAACTAAAGGGTCCCCTGGGGACCCATTCCCCTTTGCTACTGGCTTACCCCTCATTTGAAATTGGTGGTTAATGCGATTGTTTTGTAACCGCTTTTGCGGTCGCAAAGCAATCCTACATCCCCCTGCGACTCACTATTGGGAAGGGATGCCCTTGGCACGCCCCTTCCTAAAAGCGACTCACAAAACCTATTTCGGAGTCGGTAACAGGCTACCGGCTCCCAAAATAGGTTTGGTACTTGCTACAACCTTTTTTAACGGTTGTAAATGGGTAGATTTCCCATTTGCGACTGCTAAAAACAGTTGTACATGTGGCCCTTGGTTTCTACTTCGAGGGCTCTTTAGATGTGCTCTTTGACTTATAGTTTCAGCAGTCTTTCTTAAATTTGTCATTTAGCTTTTTTGCTCATGTCTAAGTTTGGGGGAGGGAAAATATTAGCTGGGTCATAGGAAGTTCAGGGCAGGCAATCCCTGCAAGAAGGCAACATTATGATTGTCTGTGGGCAATTGTTCTATTTGGAGCTTTTACTTGTATGTATGACAAAAACTTATTTCACTATTTTTCATCTACAGTTCTAAATCAAATTCCTTTCAACTGATAGAGATTTCAACTGACCAGGAACACCTCTCTATATGTGCTTAGTTGATTTCAAGGTGGCCTTTGACTGTGTCCCACAGAACAAGCTATGGGTCAAACTTCTGCGATGGGGCATTCCACCCAACATCTTACGAGCAATTAGGCTGGTATATTTGGACACATGGGTCAAGATAAAAATTGGAAATGGCACGTGGGTATCAAAAAAGGTTCAAACAACAACTGGCGTAAAACAGGGCTGTGTGTTAGCCCCCCTTCTTTTTAATTTGTATTTAGCTGATCTCTCAACAGAGCCAGATGTAAAGATAGGTCACGAACCGAGCGTTGGGGGATAACAAATGTCACACATTCTATATGCTGATGACCTATTACTGATTAGTAACACTCGAACAGGCTTTAAAGGCTGCTCAATTCCCTTGGGACTTACACTGAAAAGAATGGTCTGGAAGTAAATTTTACAAAAACAAGTGGGATGGCATGCAATCGTGCCCCCCAAAATAGTCGAAAATGGCTTCTTAAGGGAAATAGAAATGATGAGGCTACCACCTACATATACTTAGGGGTCAAAATAGACGCAAACTGCACTTTTGCTTCCCAGAAGAAGGTGATAAGGGTGAAAGCACAGGCTATCAGTTATGGATTCTCGTCACTGGCCAGACCCATCCGAGGTCACAACCTGAAACCCATGGGAACAGTTATGAAAGCCAAATTGATGCCATCTCTTGCGTACGGATCGGAGATAATGCAAGGTGACGAGGCTCCTCTGCTTGATAAACTGTTGATAAAAGCCCATAAACAAACCTTTAGGCTTCCCAGGTCGGCCTCACCTGCACAGCTCCGGCTAGAATTTCTACTGACAAAACAGACACTTGCCAGCCGGCGGCGTTTGTAAAGCTCTGTTTCAACCTGTGTGCAGCAGCCGAAAACACTCTGGCTAATCTAGTTTGGTCCGAGATCAATCTACAACAGGGAAATGGCCTGCATAAGAAACATCTTGAGAATGACATTAGGACGCTGGAACTGGATTTCCTGTGGAACTCTAAAATTCCTGGGCAAACTTTTAAGAAATTGGTAAATAAATCAACCAGATTGCAAAGTTGGATGGCAGATAAGGAAAGTTTGTCTAGACATCGTCATGGGTGGTTGGTGCTGAAATCATATTCTACTCTAAGAGAATCACTCCTGCTTGCAGCACCTTCTCACCGGAAGAATAAACAGTCATTTTTGGCCCTAAGATTTGGCGAGGTACCCACATTAGGCCTCATGCCAAAATGGAGGATGGGTGGCTTAAGTGAAGATGGGACCTGTCGTTTATGCCATCAGGGGTTCGAGGCTTTGCTCCACATTGTATGTATCTGTCCAGTATTGATCGACCAACGAAGAACTCTATTAAGATGAGAGTTTCTTGACTGGGGAACTAGGTCCTGTAGGTCTGCACTTGTGGAGTCAATGGACCCAAGTAACACAATGTTGACTACTAGACTAGTCCAGTTTTTGACCATTTTCAAAAAATTGATTAGCATACAGGTTGAGTGTTGAGTAAACCTGAGGGGGTCCTTGAAACTGACATTAGGCTGTGACAAAACCGTACTTTTAAGGTAAGACTCACATGAGCAGGTAAACCCCAAGGACGGGCTGCTAGGGACTGCTATAATAGATGTTCCCTATCCAGCTATGCTAAGGCAAAAATTTAATTAACCTGGTACCTTTTTATCTTGCACATTGGCATTTTAATGATGCATAGTTTTGCATATCGGCACTTTTTCAGGGGGAAAAACCATTGTCCATTTATTATGGTGCATATACTTGCTTTGGTCCTGCACACAAGACTTTAATTTTCTATAGCGATTTATCTATGAGAATTCCAACTACCCGCATTGCAAATTTGCACTTTATCTATTAGGGAAAAGGCGAGTCCCAGACGAGTCATCTCGATCCATCTAACATCTTTATTCGGCATCTTTATTTATATAGTTAGGAAGGGAAGTCAAAAAATGTGAAGGTCTAGTGACGAGATGCCCAATGGCTGAAGTAGATGTATAACAAATCTTTTCGTCTCTTTTGTATTCATTATTAATCTTTCTAAATTGTATGATTGAATCATGTTTATGGTTTTAATTGACTAATAAACTATCAAACTACCTAGTAACTGACCAGTCTATCTCCGGTCAGTTATGTTTTACCCATACTTTTTATCTACAGTTCCGTCTAATAGAATGGAATATACTTTGGCAAACTATTATACATTTGTTTCGGACTCGCCTACATAAGCACATTTCTTTCTTAATCAAATATGTATATTTCGTGTCTCTGGGTAGGCAATCGAGGTTCCATCAGACATTGCTGCTTCCTAATCTAAATCTGTGCATTGCTTGTTCACAGAGTACTGTGAACATTAAATAACGGAGATTTGGTGGAGAACCGGGCAATGGGAAAGTGAATTGTACCAGATTTTGATACTTTTTTCCATTTCAACTCTCACTAAAGATTTTCAATGTCTCAAGGGCATGTCAAGTTGCATTGACTCTCCAATGTGAAGTAGGTGAAGCACTGCTTTTGATTTATCAGATAAAATACAAAACGATTTGCCCCACCTGCAGAATGTGATGAGGGGCATCTGAGTACTATATATCACAAAGACTCATTGGAATTGGGTTCAATGGGTGCATCCTGAAGAGTTGGGGCCCCCCTGCGCCGCAAGGGCCTGCGTTATCCCCGTGGAATAATGTTAAAAACATGAACTTGTTCTAGGACGATCCATATTTTTTGTTTCTAAAACCCCACCCTGCATTCCAAATTACTTTACAGGACCAGACCACCTGCATCATAATGGTGATTTTCGAGCTATTCGACATATAGACCACAAATAAAACAAATGAAATGTCACATATTTTGAAGCGCTCATAGCATCTCACATAGGTCTTTTCATTTAACTAAACCATGTGCTTCTCAAGGGAGTCCATTCAGACAGGGCTCAGAGAAACGTGATTGAGGATGCTGTGGGACCATCGACTATTAATCAATTAAAATGCATGGGTGAGAGTCGAAAAAAAGACTTTACTTGCTTAATCAAATATAAAATGGAACATTTTGTTGCTTTGAAAAATGTGTTTGTAGTTAATTAATTTGGCAAACTGCCACTCAATTGATATGTGAATTTTGTGATGTGGGAGTCGAAGAAAAGCATCAGAAAAAGCACGTGAAGTCTGAAGTCACGTTCCAATGGATTACTTCAGGATAAATTTACATTTTTCAGTAACCCACGCAGTGCCCAATGATATATGTTCTAGTTTTAAATACCCAGTTCTAGAAATTTCCAAAAGGAAATTTCATTCTGCCAGCTATGCACACAGGGCCCGATGTACGACCATTTTTGCATGCGCAAACGGGTTTGTGAACCCGTTTGCGCATGCAAAAACAGCATGAGGAATGTACAAACCCTATTTTGCGAGTCGCAATTTTTTGCGACTAGCAAAATAGGGTTTTGCGACTCGCTATTACGAAGGGGCGTCCCCTTCCTAATAGCAAGCGCAACCCTCTGTAAGAATGTTTTGCATCCGCAATTGCAGGCGCAAACCACTCGCAAATTACCACCCTCTTCAAGAGGATGGTAATGGGGTCACAAAAGGGAAGGGGTCCCCAGGGGACCCCTTCTCCTTTGCAAATGCAGGGGAAAATATTTTTTAAGGGCAGGCAGTGGTCCCAGGAACCACTGCCTGCCCTTAAAAAATCAAACGAAAACGTTACATTTTTTTCTTTTTTAAATGCATCCCGTTTTCCTTTAAGGAAAACGGGCTGCATTAAAAAAAAAAAAACTGCTTTATTTAAAAGCAGTCCCAGACATGGTGGTCTACTGAGCCCAGCAGGCCACCATACCTGGGAGGGCCTGCCATTCTTAATGGGGTCGCAAATTGCGAGAGGCTCATTAATATTCATGAGCCTATTTGCGACCCCATTGGGAATCGCTAACAGTGTGAAAAACACTGTTGTACATTGGAAATAGCGCCTCGCAAATAGCGAGTCGCAAAAACTATTTCCACTGTTGTACATCTGGCCCACAGTTTGCTAGTAATGATAAGGTGCACATGTAAGCACGCTGATTTATGCGGTTCAATGTTTTATTCAAGATATTACATAAGGTGGTTCTGCATTTTTGTGTATTCGGTCATGCGTTCCTTATTTTTGCTTTCATTTTTTCTCCAATACTCCACCTCGGCCCCCCTCTAGCTTACCTTATCGCAAAAATGTGCAGGTTTTTTCTTGTGGGTCGGTGTGATATTACAGAAACAGTTTTTCGCTCTTGGAATCCTTTATTGTGAGTGTTTACATCATTACTTTTTATATTTATCCTTTTCCGAAAAGATGCTCATTTAGGAGTGATAAAGTTTGGAGAAAGTTGTTTAGTGGGTCATCTTATCAGTGAGGATCTATTCGTAATATTGATTTTGTGTGCAGGGAAACTGAAAATGTAAAAATCTTACTACATGGGCCATACCAGCCTGTAAGAGTGAACAGGGACATACGTTTTTAGGTCTCGCCTACGCAGCGCGCATGCGCTGCTTAGGAGAGACCTTTAGCCATCGGCACAGCTTTGGGGGCAAAAACGTGCACGCGTTGCATTGCTTGCAATGGCATCGCGTGCACGTCTGGCGATTCATTTGCGGGAGCGCGCAGCGCCATATGGTGGCGCCATATGGTCACAATCATCACGCCTTGCTGCACGCTCCCGCAAGTGAATCGCGCAGGCCCCCTCCCCCTGCTGCCGCGCGAGGCGCGCGCTTGTGCTGGTTCTACATTGCTTTCTTTCTTTGTAAATATACAAACTTCATCCAAGAGCAGCTTGGATTAGCAGTCCTCAGATCCATGCCAAATGCTTACCCAAATCAACTTGCTGAAGGGACGGAATATTATTCCGCTCTGATCGTGATCACATCCAAACGTATACAATTAGTGACGCTGCCATTTTATAAATGATTAATGCAATACTTATTGCCACTGACCTTAAAGAAAACTACTACTCAACTGAAAAGAATGGTGTTCTCTGGTTCAATTTACTACATAGATTTTGAGACTTCTGTTTTCTTTGGAGTTGGTTTGTGAAGGAAGAGTTTCCCGCCCCTGACTCACTGTGAACTGGGTGACAGGCACTATTTCTTGTCCTTGGTGGTAAGTCAACCCCGTGCTTGCCGCAAACTCCCTTTACCACCGGATTACGAAAATAGGCCTCTGAAGGTGGTAATGTGTGACAAGAAAACACAAATTTGTTTTGTGGCATTTTGTTGTGTGCAGTTGATGTTTTTTGTGCCACATTATTGCACCGTCATTTTGTTGTGTTGTTCCGCGGTTGTAGTGGTGTATTTTTGATGTGCCCTGGTATGATTTATTAGGGTGGTTTCTATGAAATAAGTGCCAATAATGCGTGCATTTATTTACAGCCAAACAGATACTGTGGGGATGAGAGAAATATCCATAATAATCTTTTTGAAACTTTCTGCGCACTTTCATATGGCGGCACTCACGGCGCCAGCATTAGTGGGTCTCCACTCGGTTCCCGTACGTGCAGTATTCCATTTGAATTTTTGTCTTTCCATTGCAGTCGACATAAGCAATATAGATGAGTAATCTCCTGCAACATATTCCACGGCCATTACTTATCTTCAAAGGAGCAGGAATGCACCATTTTTTCAATGTTTAACCTCACCTACGTGTGCGTTTCTACCCTTATCAGGACCAAGGTGGGTGCTGAGCACAGGCAGCATGTTGGCACTGAAATAACACAACCAGCGGCCCTGAGCAGCCACTAGGGATCATGAGCTGAGCCAGTTTGGTATTGTTTTGGTACATGCGTCACTCTCCTCAATCACTCGTTCACCCACAATTCAGTGCAAATGGCAAATCAAATAATGATAGTGAGCATTTATACAACTCACTACACAAACTTTCAGGCTTTTGCTATTATTATTTGCCCAACTCTGTGTAACTCATTTTATCGACATTGATAAGGATAAAATGCTGAGTCGCCGATTGCATTTGAAACTGGTGCATTCCGATTCCTGCAGCAGGTGGACAATGCCCTGAGCTACAAGGTGCATTTTTCTTCCCTTCTGGTAAGATTTTCTTTGCATCATTCCTACTGAATTAGTAGATGGAGGCAGTTCAGTTTGTAGAGTTTGCATTCCAAGCAGCCAAGCATACGAAGGCTTGTGTCAGATAACTCCACATCACCCTGAACCAGACTCCAATCAAGGATCTTTCTTTAACAAGACAGCACCACACCTGAAAGCAACTCCTTGCTAAACACCAAGGCCAGAAGCAGTTGTGTCGCAGTGATGTGGCGCCATATGCTACCCCTAACAGCAACATGGCCTCCAAGGTCAAGTGACTTCACCTAAATGCACACACACTGCTTCTTGTCCTTATCTTTTTCAGTTCGATTACATATTTGATTGACATAAGACTGAGGACTTGTTTGCCCAATACATGTTATGTGTGAGTTGAAAGTGTTTTTCAAATTTACTCCAACCACATGTGGGAGCTCAGGTGCTATTTTTTAAAATTATTTTTAAAGCAGCTTTAGACGTGTCAAACATGGAAAGCCCAATATTGCTGGAAAAAGACAATGAAGTGAGTTGTACCCGAGTCTAATCCTGCTTAGGCCCGCAGTGCACTAGGGATGGTGGAAGCCGGATCTCAACCACAACGGGTGGGAGAGTGGTCTCATGCCTCACTGTGAAGATGCAACTTATAGCAACCCTGTGCAACTTACCCATGGGCTGTGTAGTATTTACTGTGAGGTTAAAGTACTTTCTCTTCTCATAAAAGGTAAGCATTGAGCCGGACGTTACGTCATTGCATCTGTTGGTCGGCTTTTGCATTCTGGGTCTTGCCCCACACATTAGTCTCTGTGAAGCCTCTGACTGCTCTCCCTCGCCTGAGTCCATGGTGGAAAGGGTTGGTCCAGTCTACAGAGCCATAGTAGGACAGATCCCAGGACACAAGTGGGAAATGACCTCATCCACCAGGGTTGGGTCCCTGTAAACTCTGTCTGCCCTGTGGCCTCCTGAAGGGGTCTGAGAGCATCTTTTCAATGTAGCCGCAATAACACAACACAGCTAGAAAACCTTGTGGATTTTTTGCAGTCTCTGAATTAAAATGACTTAATTTTGTATAGCTCTTAATACCAAATATTTACAATTTGTAAATGACCAATTTTACTAGTACACAATTTAATGACACTCAATTTAATCAACTCAAGTTTGTAACGTTGAAAGACTCAGTTGAGCTCGACAGGTTTTTAACTTGTGACCTGCATGTCAAGGCAGACCTCTGAAGCAATATCTGGGAGAATATGTAAATTGGCATTGTATTCCAGCAATATATTAATATAATATTAATTCTATAAAACAGCTACCTTGTTCACATTTTAAAAGGATCCAGGAAGTACTAAATAGTCATATAGCACTGTAATTTCTGCTAAAGATTGCATGGCAGCTTTCTAAATGCTCCTCTTTCCTGATGAAGGCCATGCCAGTGGTTTGAAATAGGGCGAAAACGAATGTCATCTTTGGTATGCAAATTTAACCTGCATATGTAAGGATGAAAAATGCGTTATGTCGTAACTGTTTTGCTGCTTTAGTGAACCGATCCAACAGCCATCTGTTCTCGATAAACATTTCAGGCCCATGTTTCTTCAAAGCACTTCTTTCTGTTATCTCACTTAGTAGTTTTTACCACCACTGAACCTTGCGCTTAATACGTTTTAGGTTTATGTTTCGCCAAAGCTTTTTGTTGCACTGTATTTTACACTAAATATATTTTAATGGATTACCTATAATTATGGGTTAATGAATAAAAAATCCTTTTAGAGACAGTCTACTTGAATGATTCATGGCTGCACTATATGATTGGAACTTCCAAACCTATCAAGGTGTTGTTGAAAATCTTTATGCATTGATTAATTGTACGGACATTCTTTGATTCAGGGCATATCACTTTATCTCCCTGTGCCTAAAAAAAGAAAACAAAATGTGTCCTTGTGGAGTGTAATTGGTGCTCATGTAAAGCGCTCCAGTACCTTCAGGTCGAATTCACGCTATATAAAACTGCAAGAAAAACCCCACACATTACCTACCTGTACATGTTTATTGATTGCCAGCACGGCATGGTGTCCTAGAAGCTGGTCCATGCGTAGACTGCATTCTTTTAGAACAAGCATTGGCATAGCCAATCGGTCTCTCCTTTGGGACATTATAAGTGTTTAGCCATGCAACAGTTGATGTTGCACCAAGGATATTGTGCTGCATGATTAAATACTTATAAGGTCCCAAAGCCGAGACCTATTGGCTATGCCAATGCTTGTTAACTGTGTAATTGCCTAGTTCTAGTGGTATTCTGAGTTCCTGTTACCGATTCTACTCGCTGAAAAAGCGCTTCGAGGCCTCGTCAGGGGTAGTAACCGTTATATAAATGCAATTACAATACAATACAATATTGCTTTAATTATTTGGTGGTATAGTACCACTGCACAATTAGTTACTTCTTACTGTACCACCAACATGAAAGAGCTAGAAGTGATTAAAGTTCTGTACAGGTGGCGGAACCTCTCCTGGCTGAGCACAAAGTCCATCACTTGCAGTGCATCTGCTGAGTAGGAACGATTATTTCTATGGTAGCATTCGCCACGCAAATAAATCCAGTACTCCTCCATAGGCACTGCCATCAGATTGCAATTGGAGTTGGCAGAGTAAAGTGACAAACCATCTAAAATCGGGCCTGTTGTTAGCTTGAAAGTTTTTTTTTTTAGTTTTCGGGAGAACCAGCAGGCCAAGGTCGCCAAGGTCGAGGGAGCGCCCTTTGCATGATAGGCTGAGCAGCCTACCGAGGCCTATCTGTGCTGTGTTACATGGAATAATAATAGCAGCATTATAACTCCGAAGGTTAAAGCACTTGAACAAAGAAATCGGTGATTTGTCTAGTCACAGGTATGACTCAAGATAAAGTAGCATAGAGGGTTAATGTTCCCGCTGCAAAGCACAATGCTACTTTACGTCAAGGAGGCATACCTTGGGTGGTACATGTACATTCCTATGCACCCACCCATAGATGATTATCCCTAGCTATTAACTTTGATGAAAAGAGATTTGCATCAAAAATATGCATCCTCAAGGCAGGCGTAAAGTTGGAGAAAATATTTATTTTCTCCAAACCTTTTCAACTTTGTCAAAGAATAGTATTTTTTGCTGGAAGGATACCGCTGCAGTATAAGACCTATGCTTGACCTCACTCAAACACCCTTGCACCACGGTGCAAGGGTGTGTGCCAGTAGCGGCCGGCACGGATCGGGGGTGGCGGGCGAAGGGCAGGGGGTGGGGGTGGGGTGGGGAGAAGGTCGTAAAGGAAAAAAAAGTAAAACTTACCTCTGCGCCTCGTCTCACCTCGTCGTCCTTCGTCATCGTCCCTCGCCCCCGAACAGGAAGCTTCCAGGCTTCCAGGCTACCCATAACCAATCACAACGCTGCAATGCAGCATTGTGATTGGTCTAAGCGTTGTGGTATGGCGCTCAGACCGCGAATGGGAGGCTGGGCATGTTCTCCACCAGGCTGTAATGCAGCCTGGGTGGAGAATATGCAAAGTATGCATGACTGTTGGGCCAGCCTATCAGTCATTGCACACTCACAGAGTGCCCACCACTCCCCCCCTGCTTTGAGCAGCCCTGCCCTGCTCCGCAAAGATGCTGCAGCAGAAACAAATAAAATGATAATAACAACGAGTTATTATCATTTTATTTTTCCTTAATTTCCACTGCTGAAAGCAGTAGGGCGATGCTCCTCCGCCTTAGTCGAGGAGCTGCCACTGGTGTGTGTATTGGTGTAAGGCAGCCTAAGGTATGCAGGCACTACTGGATAGAGCACAGGGACTATATCAGAGTAGATGTGATGTGTATGTGCTCTGTTGATCGCCTTTAGAACCCAGATGTAGAAAAGAAAAATACTGTTTGATCTGCGGGCGGTATTTTTCTATATAAGGAGCACTTTTTTTCTTACAGTAAGACACGATAATGCAAGCTCCCCTCTTACTATGGAGTTTGTTGAAAATAAAGTTGAGACATATGTGTGTAAGAGAAGGATTGTACGTTTCCAGAGTACTTCCCCATTAATAAATGATGCAATAATATCCAATGACTTCAATCCTTTGTCGTGGATTTCCTCAAACTTAATTTTTTCCATCAAGTACTTTTCATGCAACAATGCAAAATATGTGTTCATCAGCATATTAAAATGTTCAAAATCCTACATTCTCCGCTGCAATATTGATAATATCCATGTTAGTATCAAGGAATAGGAGAGGGCAGTGCTGAATTTGAGCCTAGGTTTGGCACCAGCACTTATTTCTTCACACCAGCACTTATTTATGACAGTTTAAAACCTGATGGTGCTATCTATTTTTAGAGGGCACATCGGCACAGTACTTAACAATTCAAAATGCAAATAATACCATTGACTCCAGGCTATTCTTACAGTTTTGCGTGAAATGGAATAGTAGAAATTGTCACCTTTGTAGGAGTGTGATGCCTAGTTGTTACCATTGGCACTGGCTTGTGACAGATCTGGCATGCGGTGGTGCAAACTGCAGTGCCCTCCTGGGAAATACTTCTGGGCCCTGGCACGTTTTTTTGTAGTCAATAACATTTTAATTATTTAGTGTTCCAAGCACTGTGCCTATGTGTTAATGGCATGCTAACATCAACAACATGCTTGCTATTTACATTCTCCATTGCAAGTGCTTTAACAAGTCTTTCAACATGTTGTACAAGTCGTGTCTCTTTTATGCAAGGGACTGCATGGACTGAACTCCGCTAAGCAGTGTTTCTTTTGGCTGCTGACCTTTTGCTTTGATTTTAAAGTACCTCTCACATGTACAGATTCCTAGTCTGACCTTTTAAGTCCTCAGGTAAACCTGTCAACAGTAGCCATTTGCAATAAGGACTGTGTTCAGAAAGCATGGAGTTTCTTTTCCTTACACATTTTAGGTGCATTTCAAGAATACTAATGCTTACTGAAAGGGCTCGGGAGTCCATTTCACTCACAATCATGTTGTTTTTCCACTCATAATTCAGGTGCATGAAAAGTGCATCCTGCTGCCACAGGTAACAGAATCTGATACAGAGTCAGGCTTTGTGGAAATCTATGTCGGAAACGTTTCTGACTTTAAACTGAATCCCACGAGTATAGCAGATTTCCTGCACTCGTAATTAAAAGCTAGAAAACTGGAAACGCTCTTTGAGTATGAAATTCTGGGTCCACAAGTCAGTGCAGAGGTCAAAGGGATCGATCTGCAGTCCTCCCTCCAAAAAAGTAAAATCAATCATAATCAATCACCAGGTGGAGCAGACTAAATTCGGTGGTATGTCTCGCTTGCACAATATAAGATTATCTACACTGATCTACTAAACATACTCATGAAAGGTTGCAAAGGCTACTAAACCAGTTACCTTAAGGGTCTGGGTTGTGACAATGCTCAGGAGGCTCCTAACTGGAGCCTTGTGGGTTCTGAGAAGGTGACCGACTGGAAGGATATGTGGCATTGTATATATGTTTATGATGTTATATTTGGTACAGATGGTGGGCAGGTGAAGGAGATCTTGCGGGGGCTCTAATGCACTGATTCTGTATTGTTTGTTTCGGAAACATTAACAAGATGAATAAAAGAAAAACCTTATAAAGTGGTTATGAAGCGGTTGGTTTGAATGCACCATTCTTCCAATAGAAGGTAGGATCAAATTAAGGTTTTGCTACACCAACCACAAAGCGCTCCAAGAAAAAAGTCCAAACTATCTGAAGAACTTAGCTCCACACTACACCGCAGATAAATACATCTTCTAGTTGGGTAATACATTGATTCACCTACATTGTTGTAAGTGGATGAAAAACGGACAGTGATCCATAGGAGTACATGGCCCAAGAATCTGGAACACTCCTGACCACTCCTTGAGATCTGAACCCCATCACTGTAATTCAGTTTTGTCCTAAAAGCAAAACTGTTCAGAATCACTTTTAACATTTCTTCCATAACATTAATGTCCGCCATTGCATGATATAAGCTATGAGTGGGCCACCCATAAGATTGCGTTTAATCTCGCCCTCATTTGTGCTTTTTCTTTCATTGTATGTTGTTTTCTCTTCACTTGTGCTCTACTTACTAAACAGTAGCATAACATATTAAAAAACCCATAAATAAATACATTCATTAATTACTTGTCTAGTATATGTTTGTTCATAGAATATCAGGGTCCCAGTGAATAGGTGGTGTTTAGCAATTGGTAATTTATCAAACATCCACATATTTGTAACTTTGTGTATTAGCAAACATTTTAAACAGTTCTTCATACCCTATGTATGCACATTCATATAGTTCCAGTGAAATTAGCTGTAAATGCACAAAGTGGGTGTGAACAATACCCGTACACCCTTAAACTTTGTGATAATGTAGTGGAAGGAAATTCAGTAACTTTATCTGTTAGTCTTAGCGTGCATAGAATCCACAATTTTTGTAGCTTTCCAGGGGTGGGCTCTGTGTGGAACTAAAGAAAATATGAATTATTCAAAAATTTTAGTTAAAATGTTTGTAATCTAGGTTGGCTGATGGTGCAAGGGTACATGATCTTTTCATCCCGCTGTGGATTTCAATATCATGCAAGCCTTGATGCTTACATTCCCGCCATAAACTCGCCTCTTCTTTCTCTCTTTTGTCAATGGTATAACACACTTTTACACATTTAAATATGGTTCGAGGAACCTTTATTATGTCATCTTGCACTCGTTAAATCTTCCGTTTCTGATTGTTTATACAAATTTGCTGCGTTCCCAACAAGGCTCTTCTCACGAGTCAGCTGGCCCATTTGGCCTATGAGCTTCTGACCTCCCATGGCTCCAGATCCTAGAATCACCCTATTTCCACTAAGGGTTGCAGGTTTTTGTTCAATATATTTTGATAACACATGCATGGAAATAAATTGGAATGATAGTTCTGCGGTATATGAGCGTGGCGAAATGTATGCATGCTAATGTTTACATCTTATTCCACTCTTCATCCCCTCAGTCCTTACGTCACGAGGTAACCTGCACATGGCTTCCTAACTAAACATGTTTAGCCATCACAGGAGTCCTACTCTATATCAGTCACTGTCACCATCAAAACTCTATTTTTGTTTTCCATCTTCACCTGCAGACTTTTGCTAGAATGGGAGCTTACTGCATCTTTTTCTTTTTCTCTGGTTCTGTGTTGGGTTCAATATTTTATTTAATTATTACACTTTCAGTGCCTAATCTGACACATGAACCACTGCTTTGTGCATACTGTTCAAATCTAGTTCTAAAGTAGTAGTCAGTGAATTTGTAGTTCAAGAACTGCTTGAGGTCACATTCTGCACCTTTTGTTGTTATGTTGAGCCAGTCTGTCTATCCTTCATCCTTTCAGTCCTCTCTTTCTAGCACCTTTGTCTTACAAATTAATTTTTATAGGGCTTACGCCACTATATTTATGGTCTGAATACTTGTGCCTAGCAATATTTGTTGCTATTTCTCCTCCTGTTTCCAACTGGTGCCCTAAAGTAACTATAACGTGCTCGAAAGCCATGCACTGCTTATGACCCTTCATATTGCATCACTCTTGACATGTTCTATGACATAATTGATAACATGACTGCAGCATCTGAAATGACAACATTGATGACAACACTGCATGGCAGGGACTTGAGCTATAGTTACTTTAGGGTACGAGTTATAGTTACTTGAGATAACTGCAACTGGTAAATTTCAGTGGATTTGCTTTTTTAAAGTGATGTTATATATAACTTGTGCTCTAAGGAAAATATAACACATGCCCCTGCCATGCACAGCTTTCTCATCAATAATTTCATTGCAAATGTTGCATTGATGTTATCAATGATGTATGAAACATATCATGAGCAATGTAAAATGTGGGGTAATTAGCTGTGCCTGACACAGGCACGTGTTATAGCTACCTTAGGGCACCAGGCTCTTTGGACAACCAATCCCAGCTGTGCACAGCCTTTGGCTCTCTGCCGGGGGAGGGCGTTGGCATGAACCCCCTCCCAGAGCCACTATTGGCCCGGGGATCCCATTCATCCCCCTGGTGGCCCCACAGACCCCAACCTCCTATCCCCATCTTCCAGTGCCAAAAACATTTATATTAGGTGAGGGGACACATGGAGCCACACCCTGAGCCCAAATGGGCCCATGGATCCCATTCTCAGAGTCATGCACTAATTTTAGGGGGGGGAGTGGGCACGAGGTGCCCCCGAGCCTGTAGATGTCCTGGGGACCCATTCCCCAGGGTAATAAAACATTTATATTAGGGGAGGGGGGCTTATGGCCCCATCCCTGGGCCCAAATGGGCCCTGTGGACCCATCTCCCCGGGGCCAAAGAAAAATGTTAGGGAAGGAGGACATGTGGTCCTCCTCCCCAAACTTAAATGGCCCCCGGGTAAACCATCCCCATGCCAAAAACATTTTACCAGGACAGGTGGACCCACTTACCTGAGCACAAATGGGCCCTAGGTACCCCATTCCCCAGAGTCAAACACTAATAATAGGAGAGGGGAATGCATATCCTCCCTCCATAAGCCTTAAGAGGCTCCTGGGACCCCATCTATTGGAACCATTTTCATTCTAACTGGGCGCCAACCTGGGGCACCCACAAACCTTATCCTTGGGGCTGCATTTCCCTCTCCCCTATCAATACATATCCAGTCCTGGAGGATGGGGTCCCTGGGGCCTCTTAAGGCTCAGGGAGGTGGGCCACATGCTCCTCTACCCTCATTGATCATTTTAGCCCCATGTGATGTGGGGGCGCATGACCCCTCCCCATAATAGTATTTATAATTAAACGCCAATGGGCATTTAATGCTTTTGTACAAAGACTATATTTGGCCACTGAGGGGTTGCTCTGGGTCACTCCTTCCTCACAGGGCCTACAAGAGCACAGTATCACTACCCTGCCCCCATATATTTATTTTATAACTAACCTCAGGAGAAGTCCCCCATTTCTATGATGGCTGCCTTCAACATATTTCCTCATGTTGAAAAGTTCTTGGATATATATATATATATATATATATTCACTGAAAAAACCATAGGTTTCAGGGACGTTATAGTTAGTTGGACATTTTACTCGTACAAAACCAGAGAAATTCTGCCGTTATAGTTAGTTCAGCTAACTATAACTCGCGCCCCCGCAATGCACTGCTGATGACATGACATATTACATCATTCATGACATGGTCAGTGACATCACTGATGACATCACTGATGACATCTCAAATGACATCACTGATGACATCACTGATGACATCATCCAGTGACTGTGTGTTTCTGTAAAGTTTAAATATGTTTAATATATATAGGGAAAGGCGTATTGAAGAATGAGTGGGTGTATAAGTGTCTGAATGGATGATTTAGTCGGTGCGTGACTAACTCTATAAGTGAGTGATTAAACGTATCTTACTGAATGCATGGGTTAGTGACTAAACTGGGTGAATGTCTGTATCCGTCTGTCTGTTGCTATGTAAGTGGCTGCATGGGTTTGTGAATAGCTACATGAGTGTCTATATGAGTTATTGATTGGTTGTCTGAGTATCTGTATGGGTGCCTGAGTGTTTGTGTGGGTGGGGTGTGTGCGACTCTGTGCATAGATGTGTGAGTGGGTGATTCACTGGGTGGATGGTTTCAAGAGTGCATCTGTGATAGACTGTATGGGTGGGTAAGTGTGTGTAAGAGTGTGTTAGTGAGTGAATGTATGTCCCAGTGGTACATGTGTGAGTAACTACATATGTGAAAGGCAGTATATATGTGTGTTGGAGTATATAAATACTATAAGCGAGAGTGTGTGATTGTGAGAGTGACTGTATGGATGAGTGTGTGCTTGTATCAGAGATTGTATAAGAGCGTAAGAATGTGCTAGTATTTGTATGAGTAAGTGAGCCGGTGTGTGTATAACTGTATAGGTGAGTAAATGGGTGTGTGCTTAATTTTTTGCATGACTGACTAGGTGTGTGAGTACCTCTATGGATGAGTGGTGGTGTGTGAGTGTTTATATAGGTGTATGAGTGCATATAATAGTCCTGTACTGAGTGAAAATAAGTATGAGTGACTGTACGGGTGAGTGAGTAGATGTGTGTGTGTAGACCTAAGAATCAGTGAGTGTGTATATAGTAATTGGTGTTGGAGTGTCTATGGTTTTGACAATGGCAGTCTGTAATTTACAGTGGGTGTATCAAAAGTTATATTAGGGTGTGAGAAGATGCATCAAATTATCACATGGATGATGTCATCAGTGATGTCATTTGAGATGTCATCAGTGATGTCATCAGTGATGTCACTGACCATGTCATGAGTGATGTAATATGTGACGTCATCAGCAGTGCATTGCGGGGCGCGAGTTATAGTTACCTGAACTAACTATAACGGGGGAATTTCACGGGTTTTGTACGAGTGCAATGTCCAACTAACTATAACTGTCCCTAAAACCTATGGTTTTTTCAGTGAATTTGTAAGGTTTTTTAAATGCTAATTTCTAACTATAACGTGCCTGAAACCTATGGTTTTTTCAGTGAATTTCAAAGGTTTTTTAAATGCTAATTCCTAACTATAACATGTCTGAAACCTATGGTTTTTTCAGTGAATTTCAAAGGTTTTGTAAATGACAATTTTTAAATGTATTAATTGTTATATTTATTTTTTGATACTAATTTACTACATTTTTTTAAACTATTTATTTTTAGATATTTTATTTTTTTAAATACATTGTAATTACATTATACATTACATTACAAAATATACTTTCTCAGAATGAATTACTTTAGTTTAAATACTTTGCAAATAGGCAAAAAACTTTTAAGTACAGTAGTTACAGTTGTTGCAATGGGCAACACAATTTCAAACACAATGCAACATTGAGCTCGATGTGAATTTCAAGTTAAATGCAATTAGTTACTTTATGGATTACTTTTCTAACCACAGGACTGGATCCTAGATTCAGTCCTGGGACATCTCCTGTAAACAGTTGAGTAAAAGCGTTTTGGTTACAGTAGTGATTTTTAAGGAATATTATTGTATTTTAAAAGTTGACAGAAACTTTTTCACATAGAATCACCAATGTTATCCTATGGGAGGAAATTCACTTAGCAGGTAAGTAGTGTTATCGTTACTTTTTCTTACTCAGTGGTGGATCCTGGATCCAGCACTGGTGCATCTCCTGTAAACAGTTGAACGAATGCGTTTAAGTCATACAGGCGATTTTTAAGGAATATTTGTAGTTTGTGAAAATCGACACTTTGAAACTTTTCTGCTGAAAACCAGACAATGGATTCCTATGGAAGGAAATACAAGTTACTGGTAAGTACGGTTAGAATTACTTTTCAGGGTCAGTGCTGGGCTAAAAGATGCAGCACTGGGTTCTCTCCTGATAACAGGTGAGTAAATCGGAATTCGTAGTTCGGCTGATTTTAGAGGAATATTATAAAGTTCCAAAACTCCACACTTAGAAGAATTTCCAAGTGAAACCAGTCAATGTTAGCCTATGGAAGGAAATTCAAGTTACTGGTAAGTACGGTTAAAATTACTTTTCAGGATCAGTACTGGGCTCAAAGATGCAGCACTGAGGTCTCTCCTGATAACAGGTGAGTAAATCGGAATTCGTAGTTCGGCTGATTTTAGAGGAATATTATAAAGTTCCAAAACTCCACACTTAGAAGAATTTCCAAGTGAAACCAGTCAATGTTAGCCTATGGAAGGAAATTCAAGTTTCTGGTAAGTACGGTTAAAATTACTTTTGAGGATCAGTACTGGGCTCACAGATGCAGCACTGAGGTCTCTCCTGATAACAGGTGAGTAAATCAGAATTCGTAGTTCGGCTGATTTTAGAGGAATATTATAAAGTTCCAAAACTCCACACTTAGAAGAATTTCCAAGTGAAACCAGTCAATGTTAGCCTATGGAAGGAAATTCAAGTTACTGGTAAGTACGGTTAGAATTACTTTTCAGGATCAGTACTGGGCTCAAAGATGCAGCACTGAGATCTCTCCTGATAACAGGTGAGTAAATCGGAATTCGTAGTTCTGCTGATTTTAGAGGAATATTTGCACAATGGTGAAGGAAGGGGGTGGGGCCTGAGGTGACATGTCTGCAAACACGCCCTGTGGCGCGTTTTAAGTTGGAGAATTAATTCCTCCTCAATCCTGAGGGTCCCTAGGGGCCAAGTAGCCCACCAGATACCTCCAGTATGCGCCAGAGAGCTGCGTTGCAGAGAGGTGTTCAGAGGCCACGCCCCTTTTTGCACCTCTCTGCAACGCAGCTCAGTGACGCTTTCTGGACGTACCTGGTGGGCTAGTTGGCCCCCAGGGACCCTCAGGATTGAAGGGGATTTAATTCCCCATCTTAAAACGCGCCACGGGGCCTGTTTGCACAAATGTCACCTGAAGCCCCACCCCCTCCCTTCACCACTGTGCAAACGTGCCCCGTGGTGCTTTTTAAGTTGGGGGATTAAGTCCCCTTGAATCCTGAGGGTCCCTGGAGTCCAACTAGTCCACCATGTACCTCCAAAAAGCGCCACAGAGCTGCGTTGCAGAGAGGTGTAAAAAGGGGCGTGGCCTCTGTACACCTCTCTGCAACGCAGTCCCTAGCGCATACTGGAGGTTCCTGGTGGGCTAGTTGGCCCCCAGGGACCCCCAGTATTCAAGGGGAATTCGTTCCCCTCTGCAAACGCGCCAGGGGCGCGTTTGCAGAGTGGTAAAGGAAGGGGCGGGGCCTGCGGCACGATCGTTGTTTTTTTTTTTTTATTATTTTTTTTGAAGGGGGACTGTGTGGCCCCCTTCCTTTTCCTTTTTTGGGCCCTGGGGGCCCCATCCCCCAGGGCCTTACCCCTTTTTTTTCTTTTTTAAAAAGGAAACGGGAAGGGGGTCGCGTGGCCCCCCTCCCGTGGCCGATTCCAGCCCCGGGGACCCCATCCCTCGGGGCATGGCCACACTTTTTTTGATGTTTTTAAGGAGGGGGGCTGCGTGGCCCCCCTCCTCAGGCCTCCTTTTGCCCCGGGGACCCCATCCCCCGGGCAGGCCTTTATTTATTTAAATAATTTTTTTTTTTTGGGTGGAGGGGGGCCGCGTGGCCCCCCTCCCGAGCCACTACTTGCCCCGGGGACCCCATCCCCGGGGCTGGCCCTCTCCGTTGGGGACTGTGGGGGGTCCCCAATCCCCCATGGTCCCGCCGGCTCCCGCGTCCCTCGGGAGCCGGCATTGCTTTCCACATGGGGAGCTGCTAAGATGCAGCTCCCCATGTGGAAAAGCAATCTGCTTTGAATTTTGGAAGAGAGAGCAGGTTTCGTGCTCTCTCTTCCAAAATTCAAAGCAGTTTGCTATGACAGGACGGGAGCCGCGAGGCTCCCGCCCTGCCATAGCAAACTACAGTGTCCCGGGGTAGGCACCCCGGGACACTGCAGGAGCCGGCCCTGGGGGTGGTGGTCCCCAGGGCCATCACTGGCTCCAGGAGGGGGCCACGCGGCCCCCTCCCCACATCTGCAAAGCCCCGGGGAGGTGGTGGTCCCCGGGCTTCAGGGGTCCAAAACGGACCCCCATTTTAAATTTGTTAGTGCCCCGGGAGGTGGCGGTCCCCGGGGTGTGTGGGGGACTGGAGCCCCCACACAGGTCATTAAATTAAAAAAAGAAGCCCCGGGAGGTGGCGGTCCCGGGGCTGCGGGAGGGCGGAGAGCCCTCCCGCACCATTTTTATTTAAAGCCCCGGGGGTGGCGGTCCCCGGGCTTGGGGGCCTTAGAGGCCCCCCCATAAAATCTAAACCCACCCCTGCATGCCCCCGGGACTTGGGCCACCCGGGGGCAAGTAGCATCGAGCGCGGGAGACCGCGCTTCGATTTCTTATCGGCGGGATCCGCGCACCCTAAGCGCATCCCGCCGATTTCTTTTAAAAAATGCTTTTTTCTGCCCAGGGGTCCTTGTGGGACCCCTCAGCAGACCTAGGGGTCAGGGTGTTTCTACCCTGCCCCCTTTGTGCGTTTTGCGCACTTGTTTCTTGTGCTTTTTTTTTTAATCGGCGGGATCCGCGCACCCTAAGCGCATCCCGCTGGTTTTAAAAGAAATAAAATGCTTTTTTCTGCCCGGGGGGTCCTTGTGGGACCCCCTGAGCAGACCTAGGGGGTCAGGGTGTTTCTACCCTGCCCCCTTTTTGTGCTTTGCGCACTTGTTTCTGTCCCTCGGTTCTACCGAGGGACAAAATGGCTGCCAACACCTCCTGATTTGGAGTGTTGACAGCCACTTGACAGCCAATTAGCATGCAGCTCGTGATCGGGAGGGTACGCGGACCCTACTCGGCCATAGATATATATGTGACTTTACTTTTGATTTTCTCAGGAACTACTGAACGGATTTACACCATTTAAGCAAAAGGCATGACACTGAACCAAGGGCTACCTCTTTGCCAAATTTGGTGTAATTCTGTTCAGCAGTTCGGGCTGTAGCTGCGACTAAAGGTTCCTATGGAAAAATGAATGGGGAAAACATGTTTTGGGACCCCCCTTTTTTCTCGGCCCCCGCTTGACGAATCACCCCGAGACTGTCAGGATAGGAGCAGACCGGAGCGCCCCAACAAGTTGGAAGCTTTCGCGAAGATTTGTCAACCGGCGCCAACGTTATTGCAAATAGAATGTTGCGGATTTCCTATGGAAAATAGGTCCTAACTATAACTATCTACTGGCGACCGCCAGTAGATAATATATGTATATATATATATATATATCACAGCTCCAGCAATGTGCCCTTACAGCACACATAGGCACTCACGGGATGGATTTCAATCAGCTTTATTAATGCAGACGCGTTTCAGCCTGTAGCCTTTATCAATGCATAAAGTTGAGATTCTTAACACACAGCGCACAGCATGACGTTTAAATAAACAGTGCTGTTCCCTTATTGGTAAGTTCCTAATGATGGTAATCAAAAAAGGACTGCAAAAGTTATTCTCGCAATTCTGGCTGCTGTGATTTACGAGCAGAGAACAGAACCGCTTCTAAAAGAGACCTCCGTAGAAGAGAGCATCGCAAATTATCCAAATTATCCAAATTTGGGGAACGCAGGAATTGTACTGCTACCCGCGGAACTACATCTTGGCAAAACATCTAGAGGCTTGGCGAGGGATTATTTACACACAGCGCAAGGAACTGCAAACAACATTGGCATGCCTGACAAGCAAGGAAAAGGAATTGTGTCCTTTTATTCCTGGAAGTAAGAACTTGATATGAAAATGAAAGGTGACATTTGAAATTTAATTAACATCGTGAATATATCACCCTGCTTACACGGCAGCCAGAATTGCGAGAATAACTTTTGCAGTCCTTTTTTGATTACCATCATTAGGAACTTACCAATAAGGGAACAGCACTGTTTATTTAAACGTCATGCTGTGCGCTGTGTGTTAAGAATCTCAACTTTATGCATTGATAAAGGCTACAGGCTGAAACGCGTCTGCATTAATAAAGCTGATTGAAATCCATCCCGTGAGTGCCTATGTGTGCTGTAAGGGCACATGCTGGAGCTGTGGTATTTATGTGAGTCCCCATTCTCACGAAGGAAAGGCACTCGCCTTAAGAGTTCGGCAAAGCTGCTTTTAAATGGGATTTTGGAGCTGTGATATATATATATATATATATATATATATATATATATATATATATATATATATATATATTTATATATGTTGGATCTGTCTTGGAGATATATGTATAGAGAGAAGTTTTCAATTACATTTTGTTTTTGTTCATTCCCTCATTTTATAGTTTATTCACGTGCTTAAGAAGAACCCTTTTTCTTTTTGTACGAAACTGGCTCTCTATATAGTGTACTAAAATGAAGTACACTGTGCAGAGAGTCCATTGAGACCCAAATTGGCATACAGAGGCAAAAGTAGAAAATCCTAACACTCTATTTATGGTAGTGTGGGTGACCATTTAAACTTATTTGAGGGTAGTGCTAAGCATTTGTTGAACTCACAGAGGCAATAAATGAGACACACATTCGAAAATAAATCTGAGACCAGTTTGCAAAAATAACACTGATATTTATATAGTTTTTTAGACCAAGAATTTCGTTCACAGGTAAATACTTCTTTTGTTATTAATTTTCTGAGTTTGAAAAATAACTCACAGTTGTGCGCAATTATACACAATAGAAGTCTATGGAGAAAAATAGCAAAATGTATAGAAAATTGTTCAGTTGGTTCTCGGGGTTCACCTTCGGGTTTTAGGATGGTAGCAAGGCCAGGTCCAATGTTCCACCAGCAAATTATTTGGAGCATCCCGATTCAGCCGGGAGTAGGGTGCTGAGGTCATTGGTAGCTGGGGGCCACCTCAAAACAGGCTGCACAAGGGGACTTACAGGTAAGTCTAGGGGACCCAAAACAGGGGTTCAGGGCACAGGGGCCTCAGGACCACAGGAGCACAGCTGGTTTGTCGGTACCCAGACCGGGCAGGCTTGGTGCAGAGCAGGTAGTTCAGCAGGGCTCTGTGCGTCAAGATGGTCTATGCGGTCAGGAGCAGGCAGGCTGCAAGGATGATTCTGGGAGAGCTGGGCCACTTACGAAATAGGTCTCCGAGGTCTCCACATCCCTTGATGGGTGCTTAAGCAGTTGAATTAGCCAACCGGATTGGACTCTTCGTCTTGGTGTCAGTTGCAGGTGGTCTGGTACCTCAGACATTGCTACAGCACGGCTCTGGTAGGTCCTCGTGTCCTCTCACATGGTGGGAGGACAGATCTGACCCTCTGGAGCTGGTGTAACTCTTCTGGTTTGGTTGCTGTATCGGCATCGCTTGGGAGTGACAAGTTGGTAAGCTGGACTCTGTGGGATCGGTGCTTTTGCACTTCAGGGGAGTAGTTCAAGGGAGTTCTCTGATGATTGTCGAAGGGCTGGAGGTGCTACGGGGCTCTTGGAGGTCTCACAGCAGCAGGACAAGACAGCACACCATGATGGTCGAGTCCTTAAGTTAGCAGGCAGGGTTTTGTGCCAACATTCTGCAGCAGGAGCACTATTCTCTGGGGGTGAATGTTTGATTTGTTCAGCATTCCGTCCATCATCTGTTCTTTTTGCATTTGTCACCCTAAGTGGGGAGGGTATGTCCAGACGTGTGGGCCTTGCTCGCTGTACCACTGGATTCAAGGTAGCCTGGCTGATGAGGGATGTTAACCCGAAACCGGTCCTAGGATGCTTGTTTCTGGTCCAGGGAGGACCCAGCTTGGCAGTTAAGGCTGGACTGCTCGGATGAAGAGCAGGGTCAAGACTGATTTGCATATGGCTGGGTCCCAACTGGGGAGGCATAGTGAGCAAAAGAGTGATGGATTTAACCCAGAGCTTTTGACTGGGGTGAATGTTTGATTCCGTCAGCATTCTGCCCATCCTTTGTTGCAGCAGCAGTTTTCACCCTAAGTGGGATGGTATGCCCAGACGTGGGTCCCTTGCTCGCTGTACCACTGGATTCAAGCTAGCCTGGCTGATGAGGGGTGTTACCCCGAAACTGGTCCCAGGATGCTTGTTTCTGGTCCAGGGAGGACCCGGCTTGGCAGTTCAGGATGGACTGTTCGGATGAGGAGCAGGGTCAAGACTGATTTGCATATGGCTGGGTCCAAACTGGGGTGGCGTAGTGAGCAAAAGAGCAATGGATTTAACCCAGATCTTTTGACTTGGGTGAATGTTTGATTCAGTCAGCATTCTGCCCATCCTTTGTTGCAGCAGCAGTTTTCACCCTAAGTGGGATGGGTAAGCCCAGACGTGGGTTCCTTGCTTGCTGTACCACTGGATTCAAGCAAGCCTGGCTGATGAGAGGTGTTATCCTGAAACCGGTCCCAGGATGCTTGTTTCTGGTCCAGGGAGGACCTGGCTTGGCAGTTTGGGCTGGACGGTTCCCATGGGGAGCAGGGTCAAGACTGATTTGCATACGGCTGGGTCTACACATGAATGGCATGGCGTGCAAAAAACGACAGATTTAACCCAGATTAGGGGTGTTAAGGGGAGTACCAGGTAATAGCCAATGGGCTTCCTACCTTTAGTGTGACTACACACTCCTATGACCACTGCCATTGGGTAGTGGGCATAACCCTAACCCGGGTTGGATAATTTTCTCCAACACAAGATGGAGGAATTGGAAAAGTGGGGTCCATTTCACCTGCCCCACCTTAGGGGTTGTTTCGGCTCAATGTGGGCCCACCTCCTAATCTAACTAATTGTCCCACTTGTCCTCACACCAAAAGTGGGGCAGGACAGGGGGGTTGGCATCCTCCACTAACTGTAGATGCCTGGGTTGCAATCCAAAGGCGGCATTGCCTTTGAAGCATTGTGCATTGGAATGCCATTCAGGGCTGGGTGAGGTGTGAACCTCTGCCCTTAGTGGGCATTGTTCCTGGCCTCTGAGAGTGAAGGCTCTCACCTCATGTGGTCAGAAACATGTCTGGTGGTGGCAGTCTGGCTAAGACTAGTCAGAGACCACACCAGTGTTTGGTAGGTTTTCTGTGTGCATTTATTAATAAATTCAGCACTGGCATGAGTATGGATTTATTAGGATGAGATGTTTGGTACAGTGAAGCCATCATGGTGCTGGGGAACCCGTAATGATGGGTGTCCAGCCCATGTACTCCATATGGATTCCCTGCGCACTTATAATACTTGAGAATGGACTTAGATATTGTAGGGTTATATCTGCTCAGGAGGATATGACCACCCATGTGGTATAGTGCTCCCTGCCTTAAGGCAGTAAGGCCTGCAGTAGGGGTGGCTTACCTATACCTCATGCAGTGTCTGGGGGCATTGCACAAAGGGATGTGTGCCATGTCAACTCTTCAGTTTTCGCTGCACCAAGACATGCAGCATGCAATGGCAGCTTGCATGGTCTTGGGGATGGTTCCCTGAGGTGGCACAATTTGTGCTGCAGCCCTAGTGAACCCTCTTCAGTCCTAATGCCCTAGGTAAAAGGGGTGCCATTTGCTATGGACTTACAGGGGTTGCTGGAGTTGTGCCGATCGTGGTTCAGATTTCAGAGCTCTGGCACTGGGAACCTGGTTAGCAGGGACCCAATTCACTTTTATTCAAAATTACATCATTTTCCAGGCAAAAGGTGAGGGCTAACCATGTCAAAATAGGCACTTTCCTACACTTTTGTTTTAAGGCTCACTTAAGCCTCTTTTTTCTTTTTTTCTCTTGAGAATTGTCCCTGAACAACATTATGGACAGAATATGTAGTAAACCTTGTACTATAAGAAAAGGGGAGACCCTATGTAGTATAGGGGTCAAGACATACAGCCTACTAGGGCTTGATGGAGTGTGGAGTTAACATATAGTGGTTCTGAGTGTGGGAGCTATAGGGTTTTAATTAGAGGCACATTTTAAACGAGGGTGGTTGCATCTTACCTTTTGGGTTTAAAACGCGGTATGCTTTTGAACGGGAGGGATAAGGGAGTCTAATTAGGGTCTTGTATTGGAGTCATGAGTCACTGAGCACGTTTTTGCGGCACAATTTTGAATGTTTGACATGAGTATGCTCGTATCACTTTTTTGGGTTCAAAGTGTTGTATGATTTTAAACACGAGGGGCACGGGGTCTTAATTAGAGATATGAATCACTGAGCACTTTTCGAGACACAATTTTGAACGTGTTGATTACAGAGCTTCATTTGATGATAAGATTTAATGGGCACGCTTGTATTTTTCGTTTTTTAACGTTAGGTTGCAAGGAGAGAGAGGCGTATTTTTCATATACATTTTTCATATACATTTTACAGGCATTGGGTATTTTCATTTTTATTTGCAATTTATTATATGGTGACAATGATGTTTCTTATGTGCGTTTTTTCTAATATTCACAGTTACCCCTGAAGAAGGGCTAAACGCCCGAAATGCATTGGGTTGTAGGACTTCCTGTGATTTAAAGGATGGATTGTCTCAACATGCTGTAAAAGGCCAGTCGGCATTATACAAGCACTTGAATATTGGGATTATTTGTCTACATACTACATAACGCAAAGGGAATCAAATAAAGAGAAAATTGTCTAAAAGGATGAACTTTGGTTTAGGATTTTTACATCTGATAAGGAGAGTGCTTCCTGGGACTGTTACAGTTTTGTATCAGCATCATTGGAGTTAACATATGTGACATTTGGATCAAGTTTTGTATTGCCAAATCATTCTAAATGCAAATATATGTGCAATGATTCCAAATCAGTTGTCCACTTCAGTTCAATTACAAGTTGATGAATGAGTGCATGGTTGAAACCATTCCTCAGGACTTATTGATCATGTGTTTTGATATGTTCTATATATGTAACTTTGCCTATTTTTATGAGAATAGAGTTTCCTCATGCTTAAATATTGTTGTTAATCTTTTTATACATAAAAGCCGCATATGTCCAAAATGAAGCAATGACTAAAAAGGAAATGTTGGATGAACAGAAAGAAGACTACACAATGTTAGATGAGTCTTCTGTTTACATTGTTTGTCAAAAAAAAGCACTTGATCACTTTACATTTGCAGTGAGTATGGCTACGCCCATCCATGATCAAGGCTCTTTGTGTTAGAGCTGAAACGCGTAGGCTCGTGGAGGCATGCTATATACTACTGGAGATTTGAGCATTAAAGCACTTTAAATTTTGCATCAGAATTGGGCATGCAGTGTCTTTTTCTGGAAGGAGCAGGAAAGTGGAGTAATATATATATATACATTCGCAAAAAAAAAAACAAAGGTGACAGGGATGTTATAGTTAGGCTCAGATTTCACTCGTAGAATACCAGTGAAATTGAGCAATTATAGTTACCTGAGCTAACTATAACGTATGCCCCCGCAATGCACTGCTTATGACTTCACCTATTACATCACTCATGACATGGTCAGTGACATCATTGATCACATCACTGGTGACATCATCCAGTGAGTTCAAGTATTTTCTAAGAGTTTATGATTGTTAAACGTATCTACTAAGTTACTACAAAAGTTAAATTAGTATACTAGGTATACTACTAATCAGTGATACTACTCTTAACATATATTATGTGAGTGGCTGTGCGATTGTGTGTATTTATGTGTGAGTGGGTGTCTAAGTGGCTGTATGGGTGTGTGAGGGGCTGTATGGGTTTATAAGTGGGTTTGTGAGTAGCTGTGTCGTTGAGTGAGCTGCTATGTGAATGGCTGTATTTGTGAGTGAGTGGGTCTGTGAGTGGTTGTATGGGTGAGTGAGTGGTTGTGTGAGTGGCTGTATGGATGGGTGAGTGGGTATGTGAGTAACTGCATGGGTATGTGAGTGGGTGTCTGAAAGGCTGAATGACTTAGTGACAGGGTGTGTTTGTGGCTGAATGGGTGACTAGATGGGTGATTGGTTAAGTGGGTTGGTGTGTGAGTAGCTGTATTGGGGAGTGAGTGTGAATGGCTGTATGAGTGAGTGAACAGATGTGGGAGTGCTTGTATGGATTTGTGAATGGGTAGTAAGTGGTTGTGTGGGTGTGTGAGTGCTTACATGGGTGAGTGATTGTCTTTGTTGAGAGACTGTATGGGTGAGTGAGTGGGTGTGTGAGAGGCTTTATAGTTGAATAAGTGGGTGTGTGAGTAGCTGTATGGGTGTGTGTGTGGCTGTGTGAGTGGCTTTACGGGAGAGTGACTGTTTGTATGAGTAGATGTATGGGTGAGTGAATGGTTGCGTGAGTGGTTGTATGAGTAAGTGAGTGGGTATGTGAGTGGCTCTACGGATGAGTGAGTAGTTATGTCAGTACTTGTATAGGTCTGTGAATGGGTATGTGAGGGGTTGTGTCGGTGTGTGAGTGGGTGTGTGAGAGGTTGTATAGGGGTGTGTGAATGGTTCTGTGGATGATGTAATCAGTGATGTCATTCGAAATGTCATCAATGATGTCATCATTGATGTCACTGACCATGTCATGAGTGATGTAATATGTGAGATCATAAGCAGTGCATTGCGGGGCCATAAGTTATAGTTAGCTCAGGTAACTATAACTGCTGAATTTCTATGGTTTTGTATGAGTGAAATCTGAGCCTAACTATAACTTTTCTGTAACCTTTTTTTCAGTGAATTTCTAAGTTTTTTTTAATTCTAGTTCCTAACCAAAACATCCTTGTAACTTTTGGTTTTTCAGTGAATTTCTAAGGTTTTTTAATGTTAATTCCTAACTATAATTTCCCTGTAACCTTTAATTTTTTCAGTGGATTTCTAATGCTTTGAATTCTATTTCCTAATAAGTGGAAAACGGATGCGGAGCCTCCCATGAGCTCTCAGCAATTCCACTGTGAGGGACATACTGTAGATAACAGGAGGGGTTCTTGGTCCCCAAGGGCTCTCTTCATCCATGTGGACTTCATCCCCCAACAAGTAGTGCACCAGGAGGTGCATTTGCAGAGTGGTGGAGAAAGGGGGCAGGGCCTCGGATGAGCTCTCAGCAATTCTGCTGTGTGGGACTTACTGGAGGTGACAGGAGGGGTTGTTGCCTCTCAAGGACCCTTAGCATCCATGTGGACTTCATCCCCAAACCAGTAGTGCACCTGGAGGTGCATTTGCAGAGTGATGGAGAAAGGGGGCAGGGCCTCAGATGAGCTCTCAGCAATCCCACTGTGTGGGACTTACTGGAGGTAACAGGAGGGGTTCTTGGCCCCAAAGACCTTCAGCATCATTGGGGACTTCATCCCCCAACCAGTAGTGTGCCAAGAGGTGCATTTGCAAAGTGGTGGAGAAAGGTGGCAGATCCTCCCACGAGCTTTCAGCGATCCTGCTGTGTCTGACTTACCGGAGGTAGCAGGAGGACTTCTTGTCCCCCAAGGACCCTCAGCATCTACGGGGACTTCATCCCCCAACCAGTAGTGCACCAGGATGTGCGTTTGCAGAGTGGTGGAGAAAGGGGGTAAGCCTCAGATGAACTCTCAGCAATCCCGCTGTATGGGACTTACCGGAGATAACAGGAGGTGTTGTTGGCCCCCAAGGACCTTCAGCAGCCAAGGGGACCTTATCCCCAACCATTTGTGTGCCAGGAAGGCAGGCCCTTTGCAGAGTTGTTGAAAAAGGGTGCCTTTGACGATTTCCCTCAAGGAAGGCCTTTTTTTATTAGGGGAGGGGGGCCGTGCAGCCCCCCTCTCCACGGGCCATTTTCTGTCACGGGGACCCCAACCCAGGGCCTGACTTTTTTTAGAAATGTGTTTTGGGGCAGCTGCGCGGCCCCCCTCCTTGGGCTGATTTCGGCCCCGGGAACCCAATCCCCCAGGGCCCAGCCTTTTTTAAATTTTATTTAGAATAGGGGAGGGGAGTTGCGTGGCCCCACTCCCCAGTCTGATTTTGGCCCTGGGGACACCATTCCCCAGGGCCCGGCCATTTGTCCTGGGTGCCACCAGGGCACCCAGTCTGCATTGGGAGTCTCAAGTTCCCCACTTTTCCTGCCGGCTCCCTGCATCCTATGGAAGCCGGCATTGCTTTTACACACAGGAAGCTGCTAAACATGCAGCTGTGTTTGAAAGCAATTCTTCTGTTTCCCTGCTCGCTTGACAGTGGGCAGAGAAACAGAGGAATGCTCCGCTTCCAGCAAGCGAGAGCATTTTCACTGCTCTCGCTTGCTGAAAGTGGTGTGTTTGCTGTGGCTTATTGGGAGCTTTAACCCTGCCTGCCAAGCCACAGCAAACAGCTATGTCCCGGGGGTGGGCACCCCAGGACATAGCAGGAGCCAGCCCTGGTTGTCCCCAGGGCCCGGGGGCATCAGCGCTGTCCTCCTTTACCTTTAATTTATCCCCAAGGAGGTTGTGGTCCCTGGAGCCGTGGGATCCACGTGGCCCCACAATTTATTTTTCCATGTTGCCCAGGGGAGGTGGTGGTCCCAGGGTCCCACGGGGGTTTTGAGAGGCCCCCTTTTATTAACATATAAGCCCCGGGAAGGTGGTGGTCCCCGGGGCTTTAATATGCCCCAGAAGGGTGGCCTGCGTGTCCCTCCCTTAGTTCCTGCATGCCCCTGGGACCTGGCCCACCCAAGGGCCTATAAGTAAAGAAGAGCAGGAGCCCGCGCATCTTTTAAAAAAAAATTTGGGCAGGAGCCATGGCTCCAATGCAGCTCCTGACGAAATTGCTCTTTCAAAAAACATGTTTTTGCCTGGCAAAGTCCCTCTGGGATCCCCTCAAGAGGCCGAGGGGGTCAGGATATTCCTACCCTGCCCCTTCTCTTTTTCTTTACATTTTGTTTTTTTAGGACTTGGCTGAAGCTGAGACCCAAGGTGGCTGACAACACTTCCTGGTTTGGAGTGTTGGCAGCCAATCAGAATTGAGCACAGGGACTGTCGGATCCTCGGAGGATCCACGTCCTTATATATACAAATTTGAATTTCTTTTAATAACTCAGCAACTACTAAATGGATTTACACCAAATAAGAAAAAGGGATTTCCCTGGACAAATATCTACCTTTCTGCCAAATTTGGTGTAATTCCATTCAGCAGTTCGGGCTGTAGCCATGTCTAAAGTTACTATGGAAATTAACATGGAGAAAACCCATTTTGGGACCCCCCTCTTTTTTCTCAGAAGTCCCCACTTTATTCTCGGGTCGGCCCTAGAAGGTCAGTGCTCATTACATCACACGTGATACCCTGTGTACTATACAAACAACTCCCTCCAGTCAAAAGGAAATGCACACTCTGCAAAGTCAATTTGCTAATGGGGTCCCGGGGACACTGCCTTGCATTGAACCACAGGGGATGGGTCCCAAGGACCAATATGTAGCTCAGGGAGGGGTCCCCCAAAAATTATTGGGCCAGGGCATGGGGCCACTGGGGCCATAACATGGCTTGAGGAGGGGGGCTCAGGTCCCCCTCCCCAAACAAATAAATGGGTCCGGCCTCAAGGGAGGGGTCCCCAGGGCTATTATGTGTCCTTGGGAGGGACACCCCTTTCCCATATTTTGAATAAAAATAAATCTGCCAACCTTTCCCCCCCTGGGGTCCTAGATTACCCCGGGAAATTATATTTCAAAAAGTGTGAGCCCAAACTGTTTCTTTTTTAATTTTTGTCCCCAGTATTGCAGTACTACCACTGCACCACTACAAAAACGGTTTTCGGCCGAGGGGGGCCCTCTGGAACCCCAACACCCCCACCCACACACCTCGGGGGCCAGGGTATCCCTATCCTGCCTCCTATATGCTTTTTTACACTTATTTTTTAGGACAGGGGACTCAATCCCTGACTCCTAAAATGCCTTTCACCTCATCTTTTTTGATGTGTTGGCTACCAATCTTATCTAGAGATCGGTCTGCTCCACATAATGAAATATTTACATTTTTTAAAACTTAATTCCACAAAAACTACTGAATGGATTTACACCAAGTTACTAAAAGAACACTTTCTGGACCGACATCTAGCTTTCTGTCAAATTTGGTGAAATTCCAATCCTGCAGTTTTTGTGATTTCGCTGTTCCATTTCCCGATGGAAAAATGAATGGGCAAAGCAGAGGCTTTTTTCTCTGCCCCGGCTTGACAAATCACCCCGAAACTTTCCAGGAAAGAGCTGAGGTGGATAAGACTCTTCTTTTTTTGAAAAGTTTTGAGAAGATTTGTCAGATGGCGGCAAAGTTATAAGCAAACTGCATTTTGCACGTCTTAATCAAATATGACATGAATTAAATGACATTGATGGACAAATGCTGCTGTGTTGCACGTCCCTTCCACTGAACCAAGCGATGGAGCTATAATGTTTTTAAACTTTTTTGCTTTAACCATATTTTACTTCTTGTATTTTTACAATGTTTGCTAAAGTATTAGAATTATTAACAAAATGATTATAATTAGTATATCTATTTAATAAAATTGGATATGTTTTAATATTAATATATGTAGAGCATAAATCTCCAAAGTATTGTTGTAGCATTTACAGTTTAAATAAATAATAAAATTACTCAATCGGGCATTACTTGCTGGAATCTGTTTTCCATGTATGAGAATAGCTGTTGACACAAAACTGGAATACTCTATTGAAAGGTGGCACTTCACTAAAAGAAGTAAGCAGCTAATTAAAGTGAGGCAACCTCATTGTGTATACAGAAGTATCAGTTTATCGTCATTGATCCTATAAGCGAAGCAGGAAGTGCACTCTCTAAATGTTGGTGCACAATGTGGTGCATTTCATAGCCCAAATCCACCTACTGCAATATCACTTAAAAAAAAAAACATTTGTCCTAGTGGCGAAAGTGCACTACTAAACCACAACAATTAAAATGCCTCAACCAAGAAGTAAACTCGTATAGAATTGTGCAATTAATATACTTGGTTCAGGCTAGAAGACACCAGTCACTAATGCCCAAATCATCTCGAAATACCTGGAGTAAAAAATAAAAATGATCCGTGTGAGTAACAGAAAAAACACAAACTCTGGATTTCAGGACTTCCGAGAATAAATAAGGGTCTGCTGCGCTTCCTTTCAGCCTCGTGTTCCCTCGCCACGTCCACAGCTGCCCAAGTTACACATTCAGCGATTCCTCTCACAGCAAATAGCTATTGCAATTTGTAAAGTATTTTAGAAAAGAGTTGGTTTAGATGAGTGCTAATGTTTTGGGACTATCTTTATTGCAGTCAAGATTGGCGTTGGGAATGCAAGTAATTCTTGCCAGGGGACGAGGGGTCCTCTGGAGCATCAGTGTCTGGAACCTGAAGGCACCATTTACAGCTGTGCACTGTCTTCTCACCGTTCCCTCTATAGCAGCTCATAATGCAGCTAGGGAAGGTGGGCGCTAGGGACGGTGCCCTACCTTACTAAGTTCGTTATTTAGGTTACAGGATAACTGCTGAAATACACAGTGGGATTCAACGTCGAGAATTGGGATTTACTGTGAAAAGAATGGCTTAAAGTGTTCACTCCACTTAAACTGAAGAATGCCTGGATGAGGTCGTGCACAAAAAGCACGCCGGCTGCATTCCCTCCAGTGTATTCAAGAGTGTGTTTGCAGCGGGCATTCTTAGAAAAAAAGGGATTTGTGTAATTAAAATGGTGACTGTAATCCGAGATAGCTTTGTAGTATCACAGCAGGTCACCTAGTTAATCAGGGCTGTCTTTGTGTCACTTTATATTCCACTTCTCGCTTGTGGTGTTGTCTACTTTGTCCATTTGCCTCTCAGAGTCAACGATTGCCTGTCTACCTTAAACACAGAAAGAAACAGGTACAACGATAAACTGATGGGTAGGTGAGTAGCTTCGGGTGGTGGGGGTATTTGGGGTGTTACATCTCCCCTAATAAATGTATTCTCTGATAAATAGTTGGGTACAGGTGCTTTCAGCCGAGTGCTGTGAGATGTAGTCGGATTTCAGCCAAATTTTTACATACACACAGACAAAAACGCACACACACTCTCTCACTCTCTGTTTGAAAGTCCTCTAAAATATTGGTTATTTGTTTTTTGTTTTTATATAGCACAAACTAGACCCAAAGGCATCAGAGCGCTTTACATGAGCACCAGTTACGTTACAGATGGACACATTCATTTTTTGTTAGGCACGGGGAGATTAATAGGCACATGCATCAAAACTAGAAATAGCGATTCCTAAATTGCGAAAAATAAGGATTCGCAATTAAGAAATCGCTATCCGGAATGCATGAAGGGATTCGGTAAATTTTTGCGATCAGCTAATATTCGCTAAAACGATACCGAGGAGACAAATGCGACTCGCGAAACCAGGTATTCGCAAAATGTGAACTCGCTATTAGCGATTTTGCATATAGCGAATTCGCTATTAGCGAAATCGCAAACAGCGAGTCGCATCGGAAGCAGGCTGATGACATCACAACCAGGAAGTCATCCAGTCCATGCTTCATTCAGTGCTCTGAGGAGCTCAGAGGAGGAGGCAGAGTACTGAAGCTGACCTGAAACACCTCCTAATCTCCATCCAGCTACTTCGTCTGACCCAGGATGGACAAAACAACAGCAGGGGAGAGTGCCACGACCAGGAAGAGGAAGATGTAGTTCTCGGAGAGGGAACTGGAATATCTGATTGAGGAGGTCAGCAGTAGCCATGATAAATTATTCGGCAAATTGTCCCTGAAGGTGCCAGAGGCAGTAAAGCGCAAAATATGGCTGCGTATCAAGGCAAAAGTGAATGCTGTGGGAGTCACACACCGCAGCATTGATGATTTGAAGAAAAGGTGGTACGATCTGAGGAAACGTGCCAAGGAGCGAATAGCCGAAAGGCTGAAGGAAGCAGGTAGCACAGGAGGGGGACCATCGAACGCACCCGCCAACACAGCCCTGGAGGACCTTGTTGAGGCGACTATCGAGCCTAAGGCAGTCGTAGGAGTCACACAGTTGGACACATCCTGCGCAGCAAATACCACACAAGGTAAGATGCATGCAAGCGTAAATCCTTGGCGTAATGTATGATCGTGCACATACCCCCAGGCAAATCACAGTGTACATGTAAAACTCCAGGCCACGTTTCCCCTCATACACAAAATGCATCATGGGAGTTGTAGTCATGTCAGCCAAGTGGGCATTCAAATGCAACAATGGTTAATAAAACCTACCAACACTGCATGTCAGCCAGTGTGTTGCAATCAGTGATTTAATCAGAACAAAGTATGCCAAATGATAAACAGAAGTAGGATCACACAAAATTAACACTGCCCTGTTTCACATCACAGATGCAGCTGAGGCAGACTCCGAGGATAGTGACCTCCTCCACATCGCAGAGACACCTGCAGAGACGGATGTAAAGACTCCAGTGGGCCCAGCATGCACACCACCCCCACCACCAAAACGCAGGGCACATGTACCCCCACTGCAGCCAATGGAAGCCGAGCTGACTCCAGCACCCAGTACAGGCTCCAGCCAGCCACGTGTTGCAGCAACAACTCAACCACAAGCACAGGTCCAACCAGGACGACGGCGCAGGGCCAGGGCCATTATTGCGGTACCTGATGAGCAGGCTCCAAATGTGTATGGCAGCGTGGAGTCACAGATGTTACGAGTGCAGCGCCTGCAGGGGAGACACATGGGCACAATCAATATGCAGATCACAAAGCTGGCTAAGAACATCAGCACAATGGTAGACAGTGTGCGCGAGCTAACAACAGTGGTTGCCGAGGGGACTCGGCAGACAAACCTGAGCCTACAGGAGCTCACCCGGGCGGAGCTTGCAGGACAGAGCACTAAGCGGAGAAGGCATCGCCAGAGCCTGATCCGCATGTCAGCAAATACAAGGGCCATCAACAAGCTCAGCAACACCACCAAGCTATTGGCACGGCGCTCCGTGTCAATGCAAATCGATCTTGGCCATTTCTGTGGGGATGTTGCCAGGGCCTTAGACCAAGTGACCACTGCTGTGGAACATATCCAGTCCGGGACCATGAGTGCCATCAACTTGTAAGGGGAGGAGGGGAGTGAGGAGGCATCGAGCCTGAGTAGCCTGTCGGTGCCAGTGACCACTACCAGGTGGCGCACTTCGCGCAGCTCCACTTCCACAGTCACACATCAGGGTGATGTTGCAGAGGCAGGTGACAGGAGGCTGGGGGTACGTGGCAAGAGGCGCTAGCCATGCATATCCTCCTTTACTGGCCATGGTGGTGTAACCATGGTCAATTACAACGTGGTGATTGCCCTCCAGTGCTGTGAACTATTTTAATTAGACTTCAGAGCTCAATGCAATCACCTTCCTAATTTGCAGTACTCTCTTGTTTAGTTTGACATGGGCTCATGATAATAAACCATTTACCTTCACCATTCAGTTGTTATGGGTCATTCTTACCTACCTCAGAAATGATGTTGTGTGATGTGTGCACGTCTCCTCTGCCCTTCTGCTGTGTTTGCCACATGCGCCTGTCGGTGTTGTGCGGGTGGTTGGTTGTCCCCATCAGAGTCACTGTCGGACGTCTCAATGTGTATGCCTCTTCTGGTGGCAATGTTGTGCAACATGGCACATACAGCCACAATCCTGCAGCAGGTCTCGGGGCTGTACTGTAACGCTCCACCAGTCTTATGAAGAATGCAAAAGCGACTTTTGAGTATTCCGAATGTCCGTTCTATCACATTCCGTGTGCTGATGTGTGCGGCATTGTACCTCTGCTCATGTGGTGTGGCTGGGTTGAGGTATGGGGTCAAGATGTAGTCACGTAGGGCGTATGCGCTGTCACCTACAGGGTGGAAAGCAACGGGTTAGCCACAGTTATGCAATTACATAGGGTTGATTGATGTAGCAAATAGGTATATGTATGTACCAAGTAGATGTCCTTCGCCAAATTCACCCTCTGGTCTGTGGATGCCACTGTGCCGGAATATATAGGAGTCATGGGTGCTCCCTGGAAATTGTGCCACGATGTCCGTTATTATATTCTTTGCATTGCACACAACCTGCACATTGATAGAGTGGTACGACTTCCTGTTACGGAAGATGTACTCGTTGGCTGCTGGGGGACAGATGGGGACATGCGTGCAGTCTATGCATCCGATCACATGAGGGAATTGGGCCACCTGGTAGAACTCCAGTTTTGTCTGATTCAACTCCTGTGGGGTTGTGGGGAAGGTGATGTAGGTGTGGATCCTTGTCATCATGGCGTCGAGGAAGTTTTTGAAAAAGCGTGAGAGTGAGCTTTGTGAAACCCCTCCCGCTACGGCTACTACCCCCTGGAAACTGCCTGACGCTAGTAGGTGCAGGCAACATAGGACCTGTACATGTGCGGGGATAGCATGGGTCCTACGGGTCTGGTGCTGCAATAGGGGTTCCAATTCTGCTATTAGGCTCATTATCATTGCACGGTTCAGCCTGTACTTATCATAGATTTCGTCATCAGTTTGTCCCAGCAATGTTATGCGCACTCGGAAAATCCTCTCCTGTATCCTCCTCCTGCGCTGGGCTGCTGCATTGATCCTCATCCTCCTTGCCAGCACGTAGAGGGCTGCCATTGTGAAAGGCTTACGGGGTCTCCTGAGGCATTTTTAAGGGCTTTCAGATTGGTGACACCTGTGGGAGGTATTTTTTTTTATTTTTAACTTTACCTCCTGGTTGAGATTCCCCTTATTCTGCTCTTGCTAAATAGCAAATTTCATGATATTCGCTAATTGCGATTTTTCATGCATTGCATTGCGATTCTTTAATTGCTAATCGCTATTTGCGGTTGCAGTTGTATGTCTCGCTGTTAAGGAATCGCTATTTTGCTCCTCGCTAATTTTGCGGGAGCTTTTTTTTTGCGATTTTCTTGCATTTTCGGTATTTTGGTTGCTGCATTGGAGAGTGTTATTTTGCGCTCGCTAACGGCCTATTTTACCAATTCGCAATTTTTGCAAGGGTATTTCTGCTTGATGCATGTGCCAGTAAGTGATTTGCACAGAATCACAGGATGTTGAGAGCCCCTGCCGAGACTCGAACCCGGTTCCCCAGCTTCGAGGTCGACCGCTCTAGCCATAAGGCTACATCCTCTCCCCTATTTAACAAAATATTGTGTTTTCTCTCTTAGTACTCCTACCAATCCGCATTACTCTCCCTTTACACTACTCCTTACGACCCTCTCATGCACCCTGCTTGTCGTATTATGTATTTAAACATTATATGCCATCCTGATTGTCGGACAATTTGAAGCTCACCCCTCCTTCCCCCTTCCACAATTTTACTGACCAAACCACACCTCTACTGATGGGGATCGTTATACAGGACCACACGTTGTACCAGATGGTGCAAACGAAAATAACAAGGATGGAGACGACATGCTGAATGTAGTAGCTGCAAGGTCCTTTGTCTTCATCGACAGAAAGCAAAGCACACACAGAGTAAAACGCCCAGGAAATGATGAGTGCACAGTCTTTGTCAAAACAAATTAGAGCCAACATTGCATGTTTTCTGATACAATTGCATGCACCTGCCCCACCGGTAAAAGCAACAACAGCAATCGAGCAATCAAATTACTATCTCTTATGCCCTAGAACTGGAAGCATGTCACATGAAAACTAGCATATGCAAAATATAAACTGCAAAAAGGAATGTTTTCTTTACACAAAAACAGAAAACCACGAAACATACCTATGTGATTTGAAACAAAACCTACATAACACACAGAAGAGCATGGTATAAATGTTGCTTTACTCCAAACAGAAAACTAAAAAACATACCTATGTAATTTGAAAGAAAACCTTCATAACACACAGAAGAGCATGGTATAAATGTTGCTTTACTCAAAACAAACTAAGGCAATAAATGAATACGTTAGAAATATACGATACACGGCACAGTACACATCAAAGGAGAACAACACATACAATTATGCTCGTTAAACCCTTAGGGGCATATTAGCAAGGGCCTTATCGCCGCTTTAGCGGCACTTTTTGCTGCTAAAGCAGCGATATTTCTATCGCCCTATCAGCAAGCTGTCGCTAACAGCTGTTAGCGACAGCTTCATGGCGAAAGCTACCGTTTTGGTGCCGCTTTGCATGTCAGCGATATATATCGCTAATGACATGCAAAGTAGGCGTTTCCAACTAAAAGCGACTGAAAACAGTCGCAAACACAACTTCCCCCTATTAGCAATGCCCGCGAAGCGATAAAATAATTCGCGCTAACTGCGATTATCGCTGGAATCTAACACCTGCTAAAAACCTGACTTAACCATTATAGTCAATGGGAGGTGGATTGTAAGGTTAAGTCCTCACCTGCCTATTAGCAACCTTTTCATTAGCGCGTAGAATTTATCGCTGGATTTCTCGTGCTATTGCTGGGTTTCGCCGCTCTCGCTGGATTTTTTATCGCCTTGGAGATAAGCGTTGATAATAACGTGTTATCTCCGCGATGAAATCCAGCGATAGCCGGCGATAAAAAAAACAGCGCTAAGCGCGCTTTGCGATAATTATCGCAATTTCTTGGTAATATCCCCCATAGTCATAAATGCTCAGCTCTTTGTGTGCTGTGCTCCTTCAGGTACTCAACTGAAAAAGCGAATAAAGTACATGCAATATTATCAGCCCCACATCCTTAACATATTAATAAAGGAAAAACCTAACTATATAAACCACAAAAATACCTCAGCTTCATAGGAAATGCATCTATGGAAAAGCATCGCAAGAGAAAAGTGAATAATGCACTGACAACCTGATAACCCTCTCCCTCCCATTTGGCACATCATGTCGCTTTATCCCAGATACCACAATGTTTTTGACAAACACAAAACTGCTTATACTCCCGTACCAGTTACGACGCGAATTACATAATTTAAGTATCAAGAAGTCCAAGACACAGCCCTTTGTCTTCTTCACCTAAAAAGGCACACCAGCGTCAACGTGATTTTGATATGTGATGGCAAGCCACATGAAATTAAATACTCCAAATGACTGCCACATGCACAGCATGACACAGTCATTCTGGGTACCAGTGCAATTCTCTAAACATCGAAAGAGTATTCTTTGTATAAATGCTGTACAGTCTCTGTGAAAATGCAAACGCCCTTTAGATGGATAGACCATACATGCACACACCAGGAAGAAAATCTACACAGTACTGCTGCCACTCCTGACTTACATTTTCAATCACAAAACATGACACAAACTCCCTGTTAAGAGTAGCCAATAATACACTATCAAATTAGTCAAAAAAGTACAGAGGATGCATAACTAGGCACTTGTTCCCACACAATGAACAACTCACCTCGTATTTGGGTGCTCAGAGATTCTTGACTTCATATATGCCTGCAGAAGGATGTAAGAAAATGGATTGCTTGTTCAAGTGGGGGAGAACCCACTTTAAAGAATAATCACATGCATAACCGTCTGGTAGCTTGGCACAAAAGCAGTCAAGCTCACCTTAGAGGCAATGTTTAATGTATTTATGCAGTACTCAAACAGTAATAAAGGTAATATACAACAGAAGAAAAGTCCCCAAACCAATTTAGAACATAGCAATTGTAATTGTAGCATTTCTAGAGAGCGCTAAACCAGAAGGCATAAAGGCTCTAATACGGAGGAAGCTGTGAGAAAGGTGCCGACCCAAGTAGGGCAAACCTCAACCATCTAACAAATATACCACGTTTTCACCGGCTTACGAAAAATCAGGTACAAGTTTGAACTCCTGATATGTTCCGGAAGGGACTTCCACAGGCTGGTGGCCGCCACTGCAAATGCCCGATCCCCACCTGTATTTCCTGCACTTTAGAACCACCACCTTACATCGTACAGCTGATCTCAGAGGCCTCATCAGAGCATACCAATTAAAGGCCGCCCTGAGATAACTCGACCCCTGTGAATGGAGAGCGTTGTGAGCCAAGCAAAGGGTTTTAACAGACAACCACTTCTATACTGGTAGCCAGTGTAGGGATCTCAATCCTTCCCTCACAGAGGAGTGTTTTGGTAAACCCAGGACCAAACGTGCTGCCGCATTTTGGATGATTTGTAGCTTATTTCATGAGTACAGGTTGTCATTTAGTTACAGGGCATTACAGTACTCTAAGCGAGAGGTGATAAGTGCAATGACCACTGACACCCTAAGCTCTTGCAGGAGAAAAGGCAGTATTTTCTTCAAGATCTTAATGATGCAGAAGCAGGAGCTCACTGTTCTAATTATCTGGGTGTTGAAAGTCAAGGTGTTATTAAAAATCACACTCAGGTTTTTGGCCACAGCCACCAGAATAGGTAAAGTACCACATGTTTCTGGCCACCAATGGTTGGTCCAAAGAGAGCTATCCATTCCGAACGCCACTATCTCAGTTTTCTCCCCCCTTTCATTTTGAGCCACTTCTCCCTCATCCACCTGCTGATCTCCATCATTCAAGCCCTAAACCTGTCAGCCACCTCTTCCCAGTCATCATAGATGGGAATGATGATCTGAGTGTTATCCACATAGGCAGACACCTAGAATCCGAAAGAATGAAATGAATGAATGAAAACAAGATTTATAAAGCGCCTGGTTACCCATGGGCATCCCCGCGCTGGTGCCTGCTAACACACTAAGCTGAAAGCTATTCATTTAGGGAAGAATGCACTAACTTCACCAGAGGGGCGACAAACAAATTAAATAAGGTGGGGCTTAGGGAGCAACCCCACAAGGGAGCTGAAAAGGTTTGGCTCTGAAGTGTCTGCAACTGACTGTGAGCATCCTGTCATGCAGGAAAGACTCCAGAAAATCAAGAGCCATGCCCTTCTGCCTGACCTGACGCAGCCTATGCACCAGCAAAGTTGGTGCTATGGTGTAATAGGCTGTGGTCAGGTCTAGCAGTACCAGCATAGCGGCACCTCCCATGTCAACTTGCCTGCAAATGGAATCTGCAGTAGCCATGAGCACTCATTCGGTGCTGTGATTCCTCCTGAACTTGTTTTGAGAAGGGTTCAGGAGCAAGGGTTGTGTGGAGAGCCTGAGGTGGTACCATTTAACAGAGTCTTGATTTTAAATGCAGGCAGCTGGAAGAACCTAGCTAAGCAACTGGGGTTTGGCAGTTCTGGAATTGCACCTCCCCCGCCAGAAGTCATATGCCTCTCCCTCTCTTCTGCCATCCCAGCATCACACAGGCTATCAGTGAGTGTCAGGAAGTCTGCAATGATCTTCATGATCTTATCTTTGAAGAACTCTGCTACCTTATTGGAGAAAGCTTGCAAGTTTTTTACTGCCTTATACATAGGAGGTGACATTCATGTGCGCACCGTATTAAAACGTTTTTCAGAATGTTGATACCGACCTAATCCTCTGGGAGAAATACACTGATATCGGCTCCTTGATCGCACTTTTATATTTGAGAGTAAGCTCCCTGTGTTTGATTTTCTCTTCCATTTTAAGAGCCATTCTCCATCTCTGTACCGGCCTCCTCCACTGCCTTTGAAGCTTCTTAAGCTCCTCTGAAAACCATGGGGCAGATCGCTTCTTCCTACCCTTTGTGCGACCTCTAACCAGGGGGGGGCAACCTCCTCGACTGCCGACCTGATTTATTAAACTTCTCTGCAGGTAAGCCTAAACCCCTAAGATCCTTCTCTTTGAATTTTACAAGGGCATCCAAAAACCCACAAACTATGATTGTCCCCATTTCCCCCCATTATTTTTGATAAATAAACTGACCTCAAAATGACACAAATCCAACCAGTAGTCTCCGAGCTCTGATTTTAGAGTTTAAAGTTATAAATTGTGCCAAAAGTCGTGAAGTGCCAAATGCAGATATCTGGTTGCGCTGGAGCAGGGCAAAGTCACATGTTCAAACCAATCAGGATGGAGTGCCGGCCGGATACAAGACAAATTTGTGCTGCTGGAAGTTTTACTTTCTGACTTTGATGTGAGGGCTGTGTGGCATGACTCTTTGGGGCTCTGTGTTGTGCTGTGTTGGATCCTATGGAGTCTTTGGTGAAGAGCTAAACTGTGGGGCTCTGCGTCACTTGATGTTGCGTTGCACTGGATCTAGTGAGGCCTTTGGTGAGGAGCTCTGCAGCTCTGTGTGACTAGGTGTTGCATAGTACAGGATCCAGTAAAGCCTTCAGTGAGGAGCTGTGGGGCTCAGCGTCGGTTCTGGTGAAGCTTTTGGTGAGGAGCTGCACGTTGTGGCTCTACAGGGTTCTGTGTCGGTCGGCCTTGTACTGCGTTGGACCTGGAGAAGCCTTTGACAAGGAGCTGTGTGACTCTGCAGTCTCTGCGTTGGATCGTGGAAACCTTCAGTTAGGCAGGAAAAAGTGCACTCTGACTTCAGCCAAGGGTTCAGGACCTTGACAACAGCACTTGGGGATCAGGACTCACTCCCACGGAGGCCAGCAGAGGGGACCAGGTCAAGTCAGCTAGTAAGCAGGAAAGGCCTCTGGATGCTTGTTGTGTCCCTGTAGTTCAAACAGGAGGTCAGCCAACTCACCCCTGGAGTTGCCTCTTGGGTACTAGGTTGAAGGCAAGCAGGTCCAGTCTTCCTTCAGGATTTTCACAAAGCAGGGCATTCCTTCTTCTGATCTTCACAGGTCCAAGAGTGTTCTGATTGCAGGTTCTGTGGGTGGCACTTTTATGCCCAGTGCCCTCCCGTGGGTGGGGGACACTCCTTTATTTAACCCTAAAACTGGTTCTGGTCAGTTCCTCTCTTCCCCTGGGTTTGGCTCCAGCCCGGTTAGTGAAACAAAGGCAGGGGCAGGCCTGGTGTCAGGACAGGCCCCTTTGAAGTGTAATCAGGGCAGGGGTAGAGCTCCTCCCCAGCCATCCTGTCAAGAAGACCCAGATCACCCCTCACTCAGGCCCTTTGTGAGGAACATACATCTCACTCCATGGAGTCAGCAGGGGCCAGGTAACACCTGGACACTGGCATGAAAGTAGCTTCAGGTTTAGGCAGGAAAATGACAACTTTCTAAAATTGTCATTTCTAAAATAGGAAATTAAAATCTGACTTTAACATTAAGTTGGATTTTAAATTCCTATTTCCATGAGTCTTTGAATAATTTTTCTGACTAGTCCATACTGAAGTTATGCATTATAGGGAGTTATGATGTAGCCCAGTGCCATTTTATGGGAGAGCCAGCCTTGCCACAGTGAAAAATGACTTTGAGGTTTTTCACCACCAGGACATATGAAACCTTAGATATACATATCCTGCTTCTTAAATACGATGCACATTGCCCTATGAGCATTTAGGACCTACCTTAAGGGCCTGGCAAAAAGTTTATTTTGCTGGATCGACATGGCAGTTTTAAAGTGCACTACAGGCTGCAATATCATGCCTGAGACATGTTTTTAGTGCTGCTTAAATGGGTGGCTAAATGAGTGCTGCCACCCATTAGTAGTGTATAATTTACAGACCCTGTGTACTAGTAGTACCATATACTAGGGATTTACAAGTCAATTAAATGTAGCAATCAGGTGTATATCAACTTTATCTTAGAACCAAGTCCTGTGCACACGTTTTAGGTCGATAGTTTTAGTGTGAAAACCAATATTGGCGAACTTTTCTTCCAGAAATTATGAAGGTCGACATCAGGAGTGTCTTAATAGGGGTTTCTATATTAGTCTGGATCAAAACAGAAAGAAAAACCAGCTGACACGTGTTTCGTCACAACGTGGTACAATTGTGACTCTTCAGGGCTGGGAAGGACACAAAGCATAAAATAAAATACAAAAATACAAGCAGCCAAACTATGGCGCATGTTACAATTTTTCCTCCATCTACGTCACCACGTATACACGATTTGATTCACGAGACGCTTCTCTTTGTGTGCTGTGAAGTCACAATTTTTGTACTTTCCACGCCATAGGGTATCCACGAGATGAGAGGTGTCTCCTTTATCCGCACCCCTTTACGTATTTTGTGTTTTCTGTTTTTATGCGCCATAGTTTGGCTGCTTGTATTTTTGTATTTTATTTTATGCTTTGTGTCCTTCCCAGCCCTGAAGAGTCACAATTGTACCACGTTGTGACGAAACACGTGTCGGCTGGTTTTTCTTTCTGTTTTGATCCAGACTAATATAAAAATCCCCATTAAGACACTCCTGATGTCGACCATCATAATTTCTGGAAGAAAAGTTCGCCAATATTGGTTTTCACACTAAAACCATCGACCTAAAACGTGTGCACAGGACTTGGTTCTATATCTTCAGTGTGGGTCTTGACCTACACACTCGCGGGGGTTGTTTTGTTTGAGTTTGTTTCCCCTGACCTGGCAGCACCGTACTCATTTGTTCACACCCTAGACTCCTTTGCGTACTTGCTTGAGCGCCATTACTTCCTGTCCTTAATCTAAACCCTTCTCCGATTCAATCAACTTTATCTTGTTTGGAAAGTAGAGCACACACAATTTACCACTAGTTAGTAGGAGTAAAGTGCACAGAGTTCTAAGGGCAGTAAAAATGGGTTCAACAACAGAAGGCAAAAAAATCTGGGGTGACCCTGCAGAAAGGGCAAATGTCCAACAAAGGACATTTGAAGGAGCCAAGTTCAGCCATTGACGTCAGGTAATGATTAAATGGGTAGTGATGAGTTCTTATGGGAATGCAGTCTGTACAAAGAACTTATTGGAGCCTTTAGGCTTTTGCACTCAAAGAAATACTATTATTGATAGGAGCAGTGGTAGATGCAATGGGTTGCAGAGTGGTGCTTAAAGCCAGCACATGGCAGACTGACACGTCATTGGCCTGAACACATGAAGGATGCAAATCTCCAGAGGTTTTCCCCACTGCAAGAGAATAGTTACTTTCTACTACTGACCAATCACAGCAGCTTTCCTCACTATTACTTTCCAGGGAATATGCTTGCTGATATGACTGACCTCCGTGCCCAACTTCCATAGTGGTTTTTCAAACATTTTCTGCAATAATGTGGAGTACCATGTTCCAACCATCACTACTGGTGCACGACCCATGTCTGAAGTCACTGCATGATTTGCCTGCTTAGTTCTACTCGGTCATGCATAGCTGTTTCGGTTCTGCATCCTTTCCCCTGAGTTTTCCACTTACTTATATAGTTGATGGAGCTCATTTGAGTTTACATTCCTCATTATGTCCATCTGCAACATGAGGCCCAAAATCAGCCTTGCATTGCCCACTGTAGCCCTACGTTAGGAGTAAAGCCCCAACCATCTTATAATACATGCTTTCCCCCTCCCTGTATATGTTCCTGGATTAAATGATTCCTTGGGAATTTCACCCTCACAGATCGATGAGTTTTGACTGTTTTCTTTCCTCATCCCTTAGCCAGTACTGATATTATGTGCCCAGCAAAACTGAAACAGCCCCCTAAACTAAAATAATAATGACCTTCAGATGTATGAAACCCTGTACTTCAATGTCTTGTTCCTATGTGTGGTTTATGTTGCCAGACAGACTGTAGGAAACCATGGGTCAATCAAGCATATCTGTTTCATGTCTCAGAGAGTGATTGGTAAGTCCAAGGCCCAAATTGTACAAGGGCTGTTGAAGTAGGGAGCAGCTGTACAGAGGGTTCTGAAAAACAGGAGGTGATCTAAGCATTGCAAGTTGGAGTCAGTGTTAGTGTCATTGGTTTATGCAACCTTTCTTTCTTCTCCACACTCTCTAATATGGCTTAGTGTGGTTGGTGCATGTCTGATGTCAAGGTCAAAGAAGGGGACATCAGAGTTTTGACATCAGAGATATTAAGTGTCTCAAATTTGCAACAATAATATCTTGCATTACACTTAAGACATAGTGGAAATCTGGATTGTTAACTGGGGAGGAGAGCAGTGAATGAACTCCAACACAGTTAAACAATTCAGTGTCCAGAGAGTCATATTAGGATTCAAAGAGGAAGCCCAAGCATACCCCTTTTATTCGTGGCACAAGTGCTATGCTCACAACAGAAAATAATGTGTGTAAATTACTTTAGCAGTACTAAAACAACATTAAATGTGAGAAATGAAATAGATAAAATAGCCCTCGAAATTTTATAAAAGAGAATAAAATGTAATTACAATGACTCCAAAATGGCAAAACAAAAATATTGTGGCCATTTAGGCGTTTTCAAAGAAAAAGCACCTGCAGAAAACAATAGGGACCTCAAAAGTCAATGTTAAACTAAGGGTAGTAAGTGACCGGTTTTAAATACCTGTTTAGGTCAAAGGCAAAGGAGCATGGATTGGGCAAAGGCTAATGGTCTACCCTTTTTTTAACCTTCAGGTCCTCAAAATAGAAGTCAAATACTCCAGCTGGGCAAGGCAGGATGTTCTTGCTCAGAGTGACTTAACATTGCCGTTTATGTTAAACTCAAGGTTTCATTGAAGCTTTAACACGTGGCACCAGAAGCTCAAAGCCGGACAAATTTGAAGTCTTTAACCCGCAACCTCACTTCACCACTGGGGTCACTTTCTTGCCTTTTCTTGCTCTCAGGCTATTTTTTTGCAGATTAAAATCCTTCATCAGGGCATAGGGAGGAGCACAGGCCGGGGTGGGCTCCACCAGGTCATATACCCGGTTTCCTCAGACTTATAGAAGCCCTGAAATTCACTTCAAAATGCTGAGAATGTGATTAGCAAAGAAAGTCTTGCCCACCTAGATTGTACCTTAGTTGGGGTGACCCAGCGTCCTGTTCCGGTCCTTGGGGAGTCAAAAAGTTTGACAGTCTCAACAGGTCAAATACCTGGGGACTCATTTACAATGATTTGGCGTAGGGCAGTGCCGCAAGTGTTTTTGCTGCGCTGCCTTACCCCAAGTCGAAAGGGCAGGAATGCACCATATTTACGAGATACAGTGCATTCCTGTCCTTTCAGCAAGCGCTGGTGCACATCACGCCTAGCACCAACACAGGCGACTTGCGCTGCATTGCCTTGCACCATATCTACAAGACTATGAAAAACCACGTAAAGTGGCTTTGTGTGGGCTCATAGATAAAGGTCTGCACTCTGCACCGCCGGAGCATCATAAAAAGGGATGCACCAGCAGAGCAAGGGGCTTGTAAATAAGCCCAAAGTTTATGCAATCCCAAGGAAGTGATGAATTTCACGTCAAAAACCTCAGAGTGGGATGAACCAGGAAAATCTTATCTAACACAGGCATGCCTTAGTTGAGTAGCCTCAGCATCTTGTCATAGACCTCAGGAAATTAAAACAAATCCCATCTGTGCAGAAAGCTGAGTATTTTCTTCCTGGTTTGTAAAGCCACTAAAATTTAATGGGCAGCTTGAATTGTACCAGTGGACAGATACCAGTGCAAGACAGGCTTTACCATTCTCTTTAATCTGGGCCTGCTGGTTCTTCTTACAAGGTGCCCTTTTTCTTTAATCATCCTGCAGACTTCAGGATTCCAACTTACCTGACCCTTGAGAAAAACATTCAGAACTTGGGTTTATGAGAAAATAGGATTCAAATTCTCAAACCAAATCCTCTATCCTTCCTCAGGCGGACAGAAGTACTTCAACAGTAGTCATCTGCTTATCTTCACCAATCACCAAATTACAACATTCTTCTGATTTACAGATAGTGGGATCCCTAAGTTATTGAGATAACCCTAAAGTGGTTGATGGAAATCCTAAAGAATCATTGCTTTTACATCCCTTACCTTTAAGTACTTCCTCAGCCTTATGCTTAAAACCACCCCCGGAAGAAATACTTGTATTGAATTCAGTATGCTGAAAAGCTATATTAGATTTCAGAGCTCCTCAGTACTACTTAGTGGCTTGTTTAGTTAATTGAGTTACCTCCCTGTCCGCACCAATGGGAAACCACATAGTACTGGCTCGCTGCCTATTGTATCAAACTGGGTGAGGAGAGCAGGTGAGTCTATAAGAAGGCGTGCTTCAAAGGCCTAGTCACCTTATTCTCTGTCAATGACATGTAGTTGAAAAGTATGAAAGGTCCTGCCTCTGTGCGTGGACCACTTGTCTCTGCCTCCCTCTTCCTCTCTCTTCCTCCCTCTTCCTCTGACAACCACTAGAATAGTGCAGGGAGGTGCTTCCTCAGAGAGTGAGTTTATACAATTATAATACTTTGGTCCTGCTAAGGGAGATCTTCCAGTAGGTTGTGGTACCAAAATGGTCAGTGTGATCCAGGCAAAAGACTTAACAACAGTATTTCATACTTTTCAGGCCTTTAAAGGTAGTCTTCTGAGCTGAGAGAAATCCAACTGCAAACACTGAAGGAGGTGGGCACCTGACAAACCTGGTTTAAGAACTTCCAGCTATGAGCCAAAACATTTCTAGAAATTATTGTTGGGGCATTTGTACTGAAAATATAAGTTCATTCACAAATGTGTTTTAATCTGTTTTGTAAAATGGTACAAAAATGTTTTTTTTTAACTTTTGCATATGCCAAATTATATATTTGTTGTTTAATGATACTGCACGGGGTGTGACAAGATGGTGAGTGGCTAAGAGGTGTCTCACCATCTCTCCGTCCTCGCCACTAGAATACCACTGATTAGAACACTGCCTGCAGAGCACACTGACCCTCAATAGCCATATGAGTCAGCATCATTGAGTCTGCAGCTATAGAGGCACTGTAGGTGATCCTGCCTGTACCATGACTGCCCACATTCAGAGAGACCCCCAGAGCAGAGGACCTTGATGAGCTGCATGATGGTGGCTAGCGGCCCCACCGATGAGCAGAGCAGCCTCCCTGAGTGAGCCCAGTGGTCTGGCTACATCTTGTCAGAGGCACAGGGAGTCCCTGTACAACCTGCTGGATTTGCTGCCTGGAAGGCCCCCGATGTAAGCCATAAAAGGATCCAGAAGGTAAGGCCAGCGGAGGAGCTTCTCCTGGGTTCGGGCCTGACTGTGGTGTGCTCCCGCACCTTTGATCTGGGGTGGTCGTGCGGAGTGGTCAAGCCACACGGGGTGTGCGGTACCTGCAGTGGCTCCTGGGGCACACAAGGGACAGAATTAGAGGTGAAGCATACAGAGCTCCTCAGCCCCTCTGCAAATCGGCTGGGCCGGTGGGCCAGCTTCAGTTCCCCGGGTGCTCCTCCAAGAGGGAACAGCTGACCAGCACTGCAGCCAAAGGCTGAGGAACAGGGCGGAAGGGGCCCCCTGGACACCTGTGCACCTTGGGGCTGCTCCCCCCTTGGGCATCATCTGCTCTGTCCTGGAGCCTGGGCCTCTACAATTGAGAGGGAGCTCCTGACTGGGGGCACGCCTTGGGCAATTGAGGTTTCTTGGGGCAGGCTGTTGAGAGGCTCCCTGCTCGCTGCCTGCTGAAACCAGCCTGGGGCACCATCTGGTCTATGCAGAGCTGGCCTGGCTTTCCGACTGCGGGCGACCGTGCTTCTGGGACCCTGCCCCCGACGTGATAATAATTGTGGTCTGCACCCTGATATGAGCCTGGGAGCTGCATGGATCTGAGGACCAGTGGGGAGGGCCTCATCTAGTGTAGGGCAGTCTGCCTCCCTCCTCGAACATCGCCTGCTTCACCTCTCTCTTGCATAGACTTTGGAAGCCAGAGGGGACAGCGCCTGGAGTGGGGGCCAGAGAGTGCTCCCTGGGGTGAGCCTTCAGGGGAGCCTATAGTTGTGAGGACGCTCCCCCTCCCACCCCTGAATGAGGACAAAAGCCACCGACTGTCGCTGTTTCTGGGCAGGAAGCAAGGCCATGTCGTCAGCCAGGACCAAGAAGGACCGCTAGCTCCAGGACATGCTAATGAAGCCCACTGGGGGACCATCAGCGGACAGAGTACCCACTGCAAGCACTGAGCACCCCTGAGACTAATGATACAAAGAGCCCAGTGACCTGCTCTTTTCTAGAGTCTTTATTTGATTCCTTACGCGAAGACCTACAGGTGGTGAAGAAGGACCTCTCCTCCGACCTTCATGAGGTGCACCATGATCTGGACGAGGTAGGAGAGAGGGTCTCGCTTTAGAGGACAAGGAATCCGGTTGCGTTGAGGAGATCGAATGACTGCAACAGGAAGTTCTCCAGCTCCAAGAACAACAGATTGACCTAGAGGCTCATGACCTTTGCTGTATCAGAATGTAGTGGCCATTACACTTCAGAAAGGGAGCGACTTTCGACCAGTCACTGCCCACCTGAGGAATGCCGGCATCTCCTACTCCCGGGGCCATCCATTCCGGATCATCTTCCGTCTTGAAGGCAGGCTTCTTCAACTTTGATCCCTCACAAGGGCTTGCTGAGTGCTTGGCATCGAGGATCCTCCCCGGGGGGGGGGAGGAGGCAACCAAGTAGTCCATAGGGTTGGCCAGCAATAAGGCGGCTTTGCTGGCAACAGTTCAAACAACCCTCTGATAGTCTGTGTCCTGATCCAGAGACTATGGTAATGGGAAGGAAGTCTGTGGTGGACACGCTGTCTGGAGACACCGACAAGGTTGATGCATCTTGATACCCGGGGGCATTAGTCTCAATGCTCTCTCCACTGGCGGGGGGCTGTGGGAGGAGGGGGTGGGGCATGGGAGTCATGTAGTTTCGAACTGTTCTAATGGACTCATCCTTAATGGAACATTTCTCTTCCTCGAAACCCCTCCCTGGTAATGGCTATGACTGACAGGCCCACACTTCACTCACTGTTTCCACGATCAGTAGATTGTTGTAAATAATTGCTGTTTGTTTTCACATTTTGTTTGTTGGCGTTTTTTTCTGGGTGTTCTTACTCCTTCTAACATGGTCAAACCTGGGCTACTCAATTTGCTCTGTGGTGGATCGATGTGGGGGGGCAAAGCCCAATTCCAGCAGGCCTTTTCAGCTCCCTGCTGGAGTCTTCTCGCGCCCTATCATCATATCCATAATTCTTGGAGCTTATGGTTATTAGCCTCAACATACGGGGCATTAAGAACCCCACTAACAGGTCAGCGGTCCATTCTCTCCTCGAGCAATCTGTTAGTGACGTTTGTCTCCTACAGGAGACACACTTGATCTCTAAATATGTCCACAGAATGCAGTCCCGCTGGTTCTAGCGCCAGTTCTGGTCCTCTTGTCCTGCGAAGAAGGTGGGGGAGGGTAGCCATTCTCCCCTCATGGGGCTTTAAGGGAAAATCTGCAATAGCTGAAGTTAAGGGGCGCCTCCACGTGCTTCAACTTAGGGTGGGCACCTTTCATTTTACCTTAGTGAACGTTTATGCCCTGAACGAGCGACAGAAAATCTTCCTTACGAGTTAATTGGCCTCCATGCTTCAGACCCCTAATGCAGCTATATTGATAGGTGGGGACCTAAATTTGGTTATGGACACTGACCTGAACAGTTCCGGACCACTCTGACCAGGGGAGTGCCTTCTTAGCTGCAGGCCTATGTTGAATTGCAGACTGTTGACTGCAGGACGTGCGGCGACAACTGCACCCATCTACTAGGGACTATATGCTTTATTTAGCTGCACATAAGACATACGCACAAATTGATCAGTTCCTTGCAACCCTGACCTTGCTAGACCTTATCTCCGAATCATCTATTGTCACACACTCGCTATCTGATCACGTTCTTTTATCCCTGACTCTTAAACTGCCTGTCTCTCCAGCAGGGAGCTCCCAGTGGCATTTGTGGGATACTTTGCTCCAGTCTCAGCCACGGTTGACTCAACTCGGAAGGTAGTTGTGTCCTATCTCCAAGCTAATGATACTGGTGAGACTTCCCTGGCCTCTGTCTGGGAAGCCTTAAAGCTGGTGGTAAGTGGGGAACTTATAGCTATTTCTGCTGCAGAGAATCATCACCTCCGAGATAAACGACAAAGTCTTGAAAGATCTTTTTCCGAACTGGAGACAATCCATAAGTGAACAGGGGCCCCTAGGGTGTGGAGGGAACTAGAGAAAGCCCGGTCCTCCTCAAGCACCTTGACCTAGATAGGGCAGAATAGGCTGTGGTGCCCCTCAAACATAAACTTTACCTAGGGAGCAACCGTTGTGGGTGCATGCTGTTGCATCGTCTATGCAGCAAAATCCACTCTGGATCGGTGAAGAAGATCTGCACCGGCTCCTCCACAGAGACCTGCTCAGATGAGGGAATAGCATTGGCATTTCAGGCCTTTTACGGGTCTCTCTCTGTCACCGCCTATGGCCCCAGTGGAAATCCCTCGGGATTTCTCCACAATGTTTCCCTCACCTCTCTGCCCTACACAGAGGCTTCGGCCTTGGAACAGCCTATTCGCATAGAGGAGGTGATCTCAGCCATATCGCATCTGAAACCAATGAAGTCCCCGAGGACTGATGGCTTCAGTTCACAGTTTTATAAAACTTTCTGTCAGGATTTAGCCCCCCTGCTCACTTTGCTATATAATTCCTTCGTCAAGTCAGGCTCCCTTACGGACTCCTTGCTAAAAGCTGTTATCTCTTTAATTCCAAAACCGGGTAAGGTTCCAGCCCTTTGCGGGTCATACAGACCTATCTTTCTCTTAAATATAGATGCAAAGTTATTCACCAGTATATTAGGGCACCGCCTTAACCCACTAATGCCCGGCGTGATCGACTGGGACCGAGCTGGTTTTATTCCAGCATGCCAGTGTAGCGACAACACCAAGCGCCAGCTGCATCTTATAGATAAGACTCATTGGTCATGCAAGGAGGCTTTGCCCCTCTCCATGGACCCTGAAAAGGCATTTGACCATGTCCACTGGCCTTATCTCTTGGAAACACTACAGAAATTCCGTACTGGTGAGAGGTTTTGCAACTGGGTCCAGAGTATCTATAGGGCCCCTGAGGCTCGGTCAGGGTTAACGGCGTACCACCCTCCATTCTCCAACCGGCAGGGCATGCGCCAGGGCTGTCCCCTCTTTTTTTCACTCAGTACATGGAGCTTCTAGCACAGTGGTTGAGGGACAATCCGGACATAGTGGGGATTTCCTTCTGCGGTGACCAAGATCAGATTAGCCTATATGCTGACGTTGTTATTTTATCCATCACAGAGCCAATGGCCTTGCTCCCTGCCTTGGTCACTGAGCTTCAGGCTTTTGGGAAGGTCTTGGGATTCAAAGCAAACATGCAAAAGTCCCAGAATTTTAGTCTCTCAGTTACACCCACTCATGAAGCCGCCTTGCAATCCCTATTCTCTTTCAAATGGGCAGCTGCTGCCATACCCTAATTAGGCAACTCACTAGACCAGACTATTCCTAAAGCATTAGCCACTAACTATGTGACTCTTACTTCTCAAATACGGAAAGATCTGCCAACTTGGAGCCGGATCTGCCTCTCCTGGATGGGAAGAATAGCAGTGGTATGACTTTTTCAGCTTGATCAGGTAGATGTCACTAAGTTGTGGCTTGCCTATGTAGATCGCCAGTAGTATATTAAGGGTGCTACTGGATGGTTATTCATGCAAGGACAATCCCCCCACACTTTTGCAGCAAAGACAGTCATAATTCGGTCCAGATGGCCCCTCGCACCCATGAGACTAAGGTAACTCCACACCTGCTGCACTACTGGTAGCTATACTTATGTATGACACCAAGCACTTTTTCATACACAACTTTGCATGGAAGTTATTTTTAAAGGTTTCACCTGATGGTGTGCGTTCTCTGTGATGATAAGTAGATAGCACCTGTGATGTTTAAGTATTGAGGTTTTATCTATATGATCTTGTGTAAGCCTGGGTGGAGTTCGACCAAAAAATCCACAAACATATGCGGAGTTCCGCGAGTGGTGGAGTGGGTTACCTTGCGCCATTCGCACTGATTTTTAGTGCCGGTTGTTTGTCTCACGCTGTAAAATCAGCACGAATGGCATCTCATACAGTGCAAGAGGGCACTGCTTCTTTCTTCCACTCGAGTAGAAGTTCTACTCGAGCGGCAGCTTCCTCAACGCGAGCGGTCATGACCAGCAGCGACTGCCCGCATTTAGAAAAATCGCGTTGGATTTTCCTCGCTCGCCAACTTACCATTGGCGAGCGCGAGTGAGGAAAAAACTCCACTCCGCAGAGTTTGTCGGAACTCCGTGGAGCGGAGAGTATGAAAAACTCCGCAAACTCCATGAACAGAGTGGAGTTCACTGCCCAGGCTTAATCTTTTGCAGGTGTATTTATACAAAGTGTTTCTGGATATGAGTCTGAGTTGTTAATTCAATTATGTTGTGTGGCCTATTTCCTTTTGAGTTGCTATGGGTACAGACACTGATATAGAGACCCATTCTTCCTCTGTTTGTCACTGCTTTAGGGTGCAAATAGCATACTCTATCTTACTGAAGAGTATAGGAGATGAGTTCTCAGGTTTCTCAGCTAATTGAACCGTTCATCTCCAGACTTTTTGCAGTGCTTAATTTGTAACAAAATAAGTGCCAGGGCCCAAGATATTGTACTGGAGCCACTGCACCATGCACACCCTACCAGCACTGCCAAATACCAGTGGCACTATTACCTACTAACCATCACACACCAACAAACGTGACAATTTCACCAAAGCTGAAAAAATGATCTGAACGATATATTGTTATTTAAATTTTAGTGTATACTTCTTTTTTTAAATGCACTGCTGCTTTTCTCCCAAAATATACAGACAGGGCCACCAAGTGGTGGCCTGTTAAAAGTAAGGGGCATATTCTCAAGTGCCTATCGCCGAGTTATCGGCACGTTATTGCAGCCAAAGTGGCGATATATTTATCGCACCATTCACAAGCTGGTGCTAACAGCCCATAACACCAGTTTACCTGCGATAGCAGTCGCAAAAAACATCGCCACAGAGGAGCCCGGCAACTAACGCTAATGATATGCAGAGGAGGCGTTCCCGTGCAAAAAACCGCGACAACACCACTTCACAACATTCTCAACGACCAGCCAGATTGGCGATAAGATCACAAAACATGCGCTAAGGCGCGTTAGCAGCAGGAAACTAACACCTGCTCCTACCTGGTGTAAAGTCGGACGACAACCGGCACCAGACAAGGGAGCACAGCCCAAAGCCACACATGAAGAACAACAGATGCCCTGGAGCAACCCATCAAGCAGGCCTGAGCCCCAATAGGCCAATAGGCCAACAACACCCACCGCCACCACCACCAGGACCACAACATCCCCACCCCCCCAGGCCCTCCCCGGGCCCCTACACCCACACCCCCCCATGGACAAAGATAGTGCACATCAACTCCACGAAACATGAACCAAACAAATCGCCTGAAGTCGCACAATCACAACACCCAACATACATGTGTGGCCAGAAAAAGGGAAATCATACACCCATATCAAAATATCCAAACAAAACGTTTATTACAGAACAAACCAAAAAAAACAATTCTGAAGAGGCATGGCGGGTCGTCTCAGGACATCCTGTAAGTCACAGCCTGCAAAACAGAAATCTTGATCAGAAGGTGTGCCATGCGCCCATCAAAGTACAGAGAGAGAGAGAGCGAAAGAGAGAGAGGGAGAGAGAAAGAGAGAGGGAGGGAGGGAGAGAGGGCCGACACTGTGGACCTAGGCCTCACTGCTCACCTGCTGCCACCAGTGTGTCTCCAACCACGTGCCGGTATTCACAGCAGTCCCCCAGGTCCCTCATCTGAAACAGTTTCCAGAGACATGAATGGCAGAGCCCATACAGCTGCACACGCCATCATCGCTTGCCCGCCCCTGCGCACACAGGCTGCTGCACCCCAGCCCCTCCCGCCGCCCAGCGGTTATTGCCCACCCCTGCGCAACAAGGCCTCACTGCTCACCTTCTGCCACCGGCGTGTCTCCAAGAGGGCCCACCACGTTCCGGAGGGATCTCCAAGCCCGGTGCCCGCGACCATGGCACCCTCCACATCATGCAGCCCCGCACCGCGGGCCACCAGGTCACACACCTGACTCTGGGTCTTGATTACCCAATGGCAGAGACCACATCAGTGCACACAGCATATTTGCAGGCTGCACACCCGCTCAGCGCTTGAGGTGCCACTAACTCTGTGAAGCGCGACGCAACGCCACGTGGCGGGAGGGCCGCACTGCCCGCTGGCCCAGGCCTACACTGCGGCCCAGCAGGGCTCACACTAATCCTTGCCAGTCCAGACCGCCAGGACGGCGCATCATCGCAGGCTGCACACCCGCTCAGCACTTTAGGTGCCACTATCTCACTGCACCGCAAGACACCGTCCCGTGGCGGGGTGCCTGTGCCTGCCGCAGTGTATCCGGTGCCACCAAGTCTGTGCCCCGCTAGCCATTGACCCTTAATGATTGAGTCCCGTTGTGCGGACGCCATCATGTCACCCTGGGCAATGTGAGGCGGCAGGGCCCTAGGCCCTCATGCATACATGAGAACTACACGGAGACACCCAGTCAGAGAGAGTGGAAATGGCGTCCAGCACGTGTGCCAGGCCATTTTTATTGCCAGGGTCACATGTCCTGTGACGCCAGTGCTGGATGGGTATGGTGTGGGTGTACATCAGCCATGAGGGAGTGGCTGTGGCATGCTGACAACTAGACCTGTGAGCTGCAGATCCCCACAGTGAAGACCTAGGACATGTAGCGCTGTCGTCGTCCCCTGTGTGCGTAATAGGAGTGGGCTGTCCTGGCGTATGCCAGTCCAGCGTAAGGGTGCGAACAATGACCCCGGGGCTCTGGGCGTGGTTCCGTCCTGGGCTGGACAAGGAAGTGACTAATGGATGTGTCTCCGTTGTAGTGTCGGCGCCACCCGGACCGGAATCGGCAATCTGTCACCCTGTGACAATAGTCCCACAACATGGGCAACATGGACGTATGGAGGAATCACTGACCCTACATTCATCCATACTTCCACACTTTAAAGATCATAGACATGACACATCTGTGTGGATATGAATGTTTATTACACATTCAAGGGAGTGTTGCAGCTGGAGCATTACAGGGCCATGCCAACCCCACTTCACATTGTCGGCCCGTGGAGGGCCAGCCAGAGTCCTTCAGGGAATGACAGGTACATCAGGAGAGGAGGAGTTCAGTCCGCAGTCTGATAGCTGTGTCATTGGTGACCAAACAGAATATGGCAGTCCATGTCGAGGTGCGAGGTGAGTGTCGCAGAGTGCATCGGGGGACGTGGAAGGTGGTGATGCAGAGGGCAAAATCAAGCAGAAACAGGCCACATGGCGGAGATGAATGCTACTGCATCCTCCTGACCGTGAGGGTGGGTTCATCCGCATCTTTGTCCTCTGCTGTTGCATGTGCCTCACATGTGGGTGGTGGTGTACTGTCCCCAGCACTGTGTGGCACAGACACATCAGGGGCCGGAGATGTGGATGGGGTGGTAGCAGCAGCATGCATCAGCGCCAGGCCTTGTGGCAGCAATGCCATGAGGAAGGTCTTTAGGGCATTGAGGGACCCAGCTACCTCTCGCTGGTGTGCAGCCGTGGCAGCCGCTCTTTCCGCCTGCGTCCGCTCCATGATCCTCCACATGTGTCCCAACTCCTGTGCGAGATCGCTGGAGGAACTCTGGCTAGACAGTCATTCTTGTCGCAGAGTCAGGACTCTGGCGATGTCAGCCATGGTCTGTTGGAGGGCATGGAGCGGACTGTGGGCATCCGTTAGGGATTGTGAATGGTCACTGATGGGACTTAGACACCCACGTATGGCGTCTAGTTTGGCTGCCATGCGGTCGAACCCCACCTGCACCTGTTCAGCCAGCTTCTCCTGGCACCCCAACACACAGCGTTGGAAGGCCATGTGTTCGTCGTGGGGGTCCTGGGAGGCAGCCGTGGTGGTGGGTGCTGCCTGCTGTGTGTACTGTGCAGGGGGGCTCCTCGTGGCAGCTGGGTTGCCTTGATCCTGGAAGTGGACTGCGGAGGCTCTCCACGAGCTGTTCGAGGGCGTCTGAGTAGAAGGTGTGGTGGTCCTCTTCGTCATCAGAGAAGAGAGGTTCGGACTGCTCTGCAGGAGGTGTTGGATTTCCCCCTGCAATGTGAAGGGGAGATGCAGTTTGACATCGTGTACACATGTATTTTGACGCATTGTACATCTCTGCATTCAGACTGCATGACAGTGTGCATTGTGACTGTTTGGGGGGCTGCCTATTTGATGCGGGACAGTGGACATTCCGACTACATCACGGATGTGGGTTTGTACTTGTACATTGTCATCTCACATTTCTCTGCAGTGCCATATGTGATGGGCCAGTTTCTATGCACATGCGGCACCTGTTGTGTCCTCTGTTCTGTTGTGGACGTGTTGCGGTTTGTACCACCTAGTTGTTGATGTTGATGTGCTCTGCATGTTATGTGTGTGTGACGCATTTTGGGGGAGTCGCCCCTGCAGCTCTGATTTAGCTGCCATCCTCCCTTCCATGCGGTGTGCCTCTGGGTTCTGTGCTTCTGCAGTGCTGAGATATTGCATACCTGTGTGCATTGGTCTCTTGGTGGGAGTTGTGGGTCTGGGGCATGTTTTGTCCGCAGATGTGCTATGCTTAATTGTGCATGTGTGCCATTGTGCCCATCTCCCCCGTCCTCCCAGTCCCTGGTGATTACTCACCCTGTTGCTGTTGTGTCCGGTCATGTTGAGCAGTGTCCGGTCCCCCGACTCCTGCCACCGTCTCCCCACTGATGACTGTGGACACCATTTCCTCCATCTCGTCCAGCTCCTCCTGTGGTGCTGGACTCCCACCTCCAGTCTGCATTGCTGCCTTCCGGTTGTTTGCAAGTTTCAGCTTGGTTTTGCGCTTCACATCATTCCAGCGCCTCTTGACCTCGTCCATTGTCCTCTTCAGCACTCCGACTGCATTAACCTTGTCTACGATGGTCTGCCATATTCCATTTTTAGTTGCCAGTGACACGGTGGAGGTGACGAACAGTGATTGATGGTGTTCTATCACCTCCGTGATGATGATCCTGTTTTCCTGCGGACTGAACTTCGTCTTCCTCTTCTTCTTGTCCTTGCCCTTCCCTGACCCCGAGGTCCCAGGCTGGTCCTCCGTGGGGCTTGTGGGGTTCTAGTTGTCCTCTGTACTTGCCCCGGCTGCCTCCATTGTGCTTCGCTGTTTGGCTTTTGTTGGTATGTCTTTTTCTACTTTTATGGTGCATTTTCCCGCATGACGCGTGGGAATTGCAGGCCTGTGGCTGGTTTTCGTAGATTTTTGTATCGCGATTGGCATCATTGCTACTATTTTTGTGTTGGGGTTTCGCGTTTTTGCGGCGTCGCGTTGTTTCTAACGCGTTTATTTGACACGTTGTCCTGTGACTATCGCATGGTACCGCCGTGTTGTGAATACCACGTTAACACAGAGTTGTTTTCCCGCGATGGACTGCGATGTGTAGGGTTGCGTTAAGCTACACTTGCGGTAGTTATCACACGTTCTTCAGAATATGCCCCTAAGTGTCAGTGAGGGAAATAAGTGCTGGTGCCAAGCAGCACCAAACACGGGCGGCTTGTTAAATGAACAAGGGTACAACTTTGTCCCTTCTTCAGTCAAACTCCAATGCTCCTTTTTTTCCTTTTGGGCTACATTGTTTGAATATCATGCTGTTTTGGAAAGATATTGACCTAGTTGAGGTTGTAATTATTTAAATGGGAATAAAGTTGGTTGCCCTCTTGAAGCAATGGAAAGTTAATTCTGTGGAGTTTCACATTGTTTCCCATTGAGTGGTTTCGGTGTTTGAAACCTTTCGGCCCTGATGTTCTATTTGGGACTAAAGAGTACAGATATAATTTCAAGACTGGAGGCTACCATTATGCATTACTTCCTTTAATGCCACTCCTGTAGCACCTTTAAAGAAGTTTATAACAATAACATAAATCTAGAACTCAGAACACTGCAGTCCATAAATAGTCCCTTAACAGAGCACTCCTCCTCTTTTAATTCATGCTCCTGGAGAGATAGTTACCTTCCATTTATATGAACGCATTTGTTTATGTAATGTTAAAATTTTGATTAAGTTGAATGCAGTTATGTGTAAATTCTATTCAGTACTTCAGCTTCTAATTTTTGGAAGCAGGTTCCATTTATCTCAATTTAATATAATTAGACAAATTTAGGGATTAGTTAACAAGATTATCATTAGATTTGAGATATGGGTATTGTGTGCAAACAGAGTGTTTAATGAAGAAGTAGGCATGTGGCATAACAGAGATGTATTGTAGCAGTTTTTAAAATAAACAAGGAAGTTTTATCAGCGTTTTTTACTGATGATCCCCACAGGTCTCGTGGCACGGTCTGAGGCGTAGAGGCATACAGTTACCATTGGTAGTGAGTGACGTCCCAGCATGAGGACAATAGACGGGTCCGCTCGAGTTGTGCAGGTCCGCTCGGGTGCATTTGTTTTATCCCTCACAACGACTCGCTCTTGTAGGGTGTATATGTTAGTGAAATATTGTGAGTGATTTTGCGTGATTTGAGTGCCATTTTGGATCGGGCATAAAATGATTAAAGAACAAGGAAGTGAGCTAGCATGATGTAAATTAATGTAAGGATGTTAGTGAGTTAGTGTTGGTTTTAAACTATATTATTTTACTTAGTTATATTTGGTTGTTTTTGTATTTTGGCTTTCGCAGTACCAAAATGGATCCTGGGCAAGGAAGTAGTTTAGAGAACATAGGAGCTATGATTAATGAGAAAGTGGTCAATAGGTTGATTCAACATGAGATGAAAAACCAAGTTAAAGAGACATTAGATAGTATTTTAAAGAATACGAAGATGAAAGATTTAGAGTCAGGAGAGGAGTTTTATTCCTTTTCAGAGGAGGAAGGAAGGAGTGGATAAAAAGGAAAAAAGAAAGTTAGGAAGACAAAGCATTTGGATGACATGTTGATGTCAAAAAGAGGCAAAGATGGGTGAATGCCATTACAAAGAATGGTGTCCTTAGTGGCACGCAAAGAACGGGTGTCCCTGGCAGCATACAATGAAAACGTGTTCTTGGCAGCACACAGGAGGATGAATACTTTGAGGGAGACATGAGTCATATATCTTTGACAGAGAATGATCAAGAGTATAATGAGTATGTGATTGACATACATCAGGATGATGAATTTGACAATTTAGAGGCTGAATGCCTAATGGAGGCAATACAAGATTTTTTTTGGAAGGGAGATGTTTTCTCTTTTAAGCATAAGGGACCCGAGAAGTGGTGACTGGTAGCCCATGGATCATGTGGGTAGATTCATAAAGGAATGGATTCGAAAACCCTTAGATAAGTAGGTTTGGAGAGTGATGAGGACAGAATGCTCTAGGTCAGTCATTGAGGAGAAGCTGTGCAGTAAACCTAATCTAGACACAGAATTGATCAGTTTTTTGTTCCGCTTGGGAATTGCTCAGAGGATGGAGCCAGAGAGCTGTAGTTATGTTGGAGAACGCAAATGCAGGATTGTAGGCAGAGAGGAGAAAGGCCATCCTGATGAAGAGAAGTCCCAAATTGGGGGACATGGCACAGAAGGAACCTAGTGAGGATGCTAAAGGTTTGCTCTTTGGTGAAGGGCTTTTAAAGAGTCTTAGGAAATATGTAGCTATGTTTATGGCCTTGGAAAAGGCACAGGGTAATATGTGGAAAGTGCATGGAGGTAGTGTTTTTAGAAGGGCCAGTCGAAGGGGACCAACTGCTGGCCGAGGGATTAAAAGGTCCCAATACAATAACCAGTATGGTAATCAGTATAGAGGAAGAGGATTCCATGCCCTGCCAGGATTTTACACAAACAGAGAAAGAATGGGCAGACCAGGAAGAGGAAGGTTCTCGCGTGGTCGAGGCCAGACTCACAGAAGAGCTCAAGGTGGGTACGTGGATTACTTTTGGTTCTACACTAGAAACAGAAGAGGGTCATATGAGGCCTTAAAAAACAATGGGAAAAGATAACGCAAGATCCATAGGTTTTGGAGACAATACAGGGGTATGCAATAGCGTTTGTGGAGTTTCCACAACAAGGAAGAGAGCCACGGGAGGTAAGGGTATTAGAAGGACAGGAGTTAATTATTGATTCAGAAATAGAATAAATGATGCAGAAGGGTGCAGTAGTACGCATTCAGGAAGCAGCAAAGTGTTTTGTGGGCACTATATTTTTAGTCCAAAAAAAGGACAAAGGATGGAGGCCAGTGATAAATCTCAGGGAGCTGAACAAATATTTGAAATGCAGACATTTCAAAATGGAAGGAATCCATTGTTTGAGAGTCTTATTGTTGGAAAAAGATTGGCTAGTGAAATTGGATCTAAAAGATGCTTATTTATCATGTACCATTGGGAACGGATAGTCAAACATTTTTGCAATTCAGATGGAGGAAGCATCTATATCTGTTTCAATGCCTTCCATTTAGCCTATCTTCAGCACCTTGGTGCTTGACGAAGGTAATGAGAGTAGTTATGGCATATTTTCGAGAGAGAGGCATACTTATGATATTGTATTTAGACGACATATTAGTAATGCCACAGGATTTGGAAGAACTGAAGAAGGAATTGACACAAGAGTTGAACATGTTGGAGAGTTTAGGATTTTTGGTTATCGAGGAAAATTCTGTATTAGAACCTTCTCAAAAGATGGAGTTTTTAGGATTCCCAGTGGATACAGTGGAGGTTATGTTATAGCTTCCAGAGAGGAAGATAAAGTTTATATATAAGATAATTCTACATGTTTTAAAGAAGGAAACTCTATCATTGAGAGATCTAGCATGGATAGTAGTATTGCTCTTGCCATCAATTCAGGCTATATTTCATGGTCCCCTTCATTATCGTGCTTTGCAGAGGTTGAAGGGGGATGCTCTGAAAAAAGGTTTATGGTATGGAGACAGGGTAATATTCAGTGCAGATGCAAAGGAGGAGTTGCATTGGTAGTTGAGCAATATGGAGGCCTGGAATGGATGTGTCATTTTTGGATGTGCTCCAAACTATGCGCTGGAGACAGATGCAAGTCTGAGGTGAGGGGCAGCATGGTTAGAAGAACAACAGAAAGATGGAGTTTGGACAAAGGAAGAGAAGCAGAGTCGCATAAACTGTTTAGCATTGACAGCTGGGTTGTATGCGCTGAAAACTTTCAGAGATATTTACAGGAACAATCAGTGTTGGTAAAGATGGACAATGTATCAGCTGTTGCTTATTTCAACAGATTAGGGGGAGCAGATCCTGTGGATTGTCAGAGTTGGCAAAGGAGTTTTTTTTTTTTTGCCTTGAACACAGGATATCAGTGAAAGCAGAGGATTTACCAGGGGTAATGAATTTAACAGCAGATTGGAAGTCAATACATTTGAAGGATTTCAGTAATTGGAATTGGGTTCAGAAGTGTTTTTGCAGGATAGATTACATTTTGGGTACATTGGAGGTGGATCTGGCTGCGAGCCGACTGACTTTAAATCTAGAGAATTATTACAGTTGGATGCTGTATCCAGGCATCTGCAGTAGATGCATTTCCACGGGTATGGAAGAGGAAGAGAGCCTATGCTTTTCCCACTTTTGCAATAATTCAGAGAGTACTTTTGAAGGTGAGACAAGAGAGATGTCAAATAGTGTTGGTGACGCTGTTTTGGGTTTCACAAGTTTGGTTCCCAGCAGTGATGGAGTTAGCATGTGTGGTACCTTATTTGGTTCCAGTGAAAGAAGGTCTACTAAAGAATGAGAAGGAGAAGAACATCCTTTAATACAGGACAAGGTGCTGAACCTTCTTGTTTGGAAGGTGTCAGGAGATCTGACTGTTACAAGGGAGTTTTGAGTAGGGCTGCTGAGTTACTTGAATAGTCCTGGGCACCAGGAACTAGGAGAAGATGTGAGAGAATAGGGAGAGTATGGGAATGTTGATGCATGGAGAGGAGTTTGGATCCCTTGGAGGCTCCTATAGAGGAAGTGACACCTTTCTTGGTAGAACAGTTTGAGAAATGTTTGGGGTTTAGGACAATGAACTGTTACAGATCAGCAATTTCGTCAGTTCATGTTCATATTGATAGTAGGTAGAAATGTTTTGGTATGTAGGATTCTTAAAAGTATGAGGTTAAGGAAACCGCCTAGGGGAGATATGATGTATTATGGGGCCTAAATGCGGTGTTGTAATTTTTTTGACATGGCTTATGAATAGGTATTTGAACTTAAAAAATCTTTTAGGAAAATTAGTAACACTTCTGTGTTCAATTTTATGCAGAAGAGTTTCAGATGTGACGGCGCTAGAGGTAAATAGAAAAGTTTACAAACCTGTTGGACTTTACTCAGAAATCTGGAAAAGAACAAAGAATATGTCAGAGTCGGTCTTTTATCCGAGTTTTCCAGAGGAGAGAAAGTTGTGTGTGGTGGATTGTTTAACTGAATATGAGAACAGAGTAATGGAATATAGAAGACATGGTGAAAGTCAGTTATTAATTTTGATGTAAAAGCCATATGGTGCTGTAGGCACAGCAACGATCGCAAGGTGGGTGAAAGGAATTATGAAGGAAGGAGGTATTGATGTGAGCACTTTTAAGGAACATTTCTTTTTAGGGGCAATGGCGAGTATGCTGTATATGTCTGGTGCACATTCGGGAGAAATTCTTAAAGCAGCTGATTGGACAAATGCTAGTACATTTGCAAAGCATTATTTTAGGCCAATAAAGCATCTGTCAAATGTGGTGTTGAAGGGCTTTCAACATGCATAATGGTAGCCTCCGGTCTTGAAATGAAAGGGCGATTCTCTGAATGAAATGAATAGGGAATCAAGATTTCATTAAAGACACGGAGGCTAACATTATCCCACCCTCCAGAGTTTGCAAATAAGTGCAAATAAGGATGTTTTTGATGTAAATAAAGATGTTTTTTTATAGGTGAAGAGGAAAAGTATGTTTTACTTTACAGGGAATGATATGTAAAGTATATGTTGGTGACAGGTTCAGTGTTTTTCCAGCAGAGTAAAGCTGAAGAAGAAGGGAAAGAAGCAAGACATGGTGTATAACAGAGGAGAGGACGATACATGGGAGGAATGATGATTTGGTGCATTAAAATAGGAGGAGGGTTCTGTTAAGGGACTAGATATGTACTGCAGAGTTCAAAGTTCTAGATTTAAGTTATTGTTATAAGGATCTTTAAAGGTGGTGCAGGAGTCGCAATAATGGAAGTAATACATAATGTTAGCCTCTGTGTCTTTAATGGAATCTTGATTTATTATTAATTCCATTCAGAGAATTCACCATTCTTAGGGTTTTGTATGTCTCCTCTCAGCTGCTCTACTCAATCCAACAATTAACTAAAACAAAGTTTTCATTTGGACTGCAACCATGGTCAGTGCGAGAGCCACTCCTCCAAATAGGCTTTAGGTATTTGTATTATTTTTTTCTATTTGGACAGCATTTGCTTCAGTTGTTGATCTTTCAGTATCAGATCTGTTTACCAGTGTCTTTTGTAGTGACTGTAGGGTGAGTAGTATGGGAACTCTCTTTGTATACCTGCTTTTGCCTTCGGACAGGTAGCTTAGAGTAAGTTCCTTTCCTGATAGACCTTTGTGGACCAAGTTTTGCCACCATGAAGAGATGATGCTCCATGAAGGAACACACAAAGTGCTGTAGAGTGAATGATATGTTTGTGATTCCGTCATATATCAAATAACAAACGTGCAAGACTAAATTCTGTCAAGAGCACGTGTATGTTTCTATGTTTGTTGTGCTCCTTGCTGGTCATAAAAGTTTTATTCTTAGTGGGCTGACACATCATGTTGTGGTTGATAAAGTTAAGATTATTGATGGGGGGCCTGTACCTTGTATTATTATGAAACTATAACTGTCAAAAGTCGTCATAAAACCGAAATCATTACATTATAAATGCAATTGCAATACAATTACAGTACAATACATTGTCCAACTCACAACTTCCTACTGAAATATCCTTGTTTTCTATTGGAGAATTAGCCTGTTAAAGCACAAAACCGTGCTTTTGGCCATATTATTCTTTCCCTGTCGTTGTGTAAAAGTAGTCACATGCAAAGTATTTTGGCGCAGAATCACAGGTAATTTTCCAATTCAATGTTTTCACGCAAAGTGCCAATTCTGCCAGTGTTTTGACTATATATATTTGTGCACCTTCATCAAACGTCTTTACAAAAATAATCTGTTTCACTTTAGATGCAGGGACTGAAAGCAATGACAATTATATCACTTGTCTTCAAGACTGACATGCTTTTAATGGGCGAGTCAGTTGCAGCCATTCCATGCAGGCTTGCCAGTACCAGTACTTTTCTCCAGTAAACACAGATTTATTGACTGCATAATTGCATCTGTCCCCCATTTATAGCACCTGGAATGATTATATCAAAATTCTGTAAGTATGTCATGTCAAATAGTAGGGTCGAGCTGCTGCAATCTTCTGCTTGCAGAGTCTGCATATGTTTTTTGCAAGAAATGTGGGCCTAACGCCTCCATTGGTAGGGCGGGCGAGCGTTCAAATGAAATTCACGATTCTTTCACTGGCCCAATCCCACTTTTCACCATCTGTTCCTGAGCATAAATGACATTATCTAATTTTTTAATTGTGAGGCAGATAAACGCAAGAAATTAACTCCTGTGCAAACGTCTTGCAATATACCAAGCAATGTATGTTAATTCAGATTTTGTAAATCACAGAGTGAAAATTGCTAGCACAGCACATGCGTCTGTGGGACACATGCGGTTTCACTGTTTCTGTGAGACCTTTCTGCTCGACACAAATATTGCATGAGACGAGTTGTGCTGTGGGCATAAGCATTAGAAAAACTGGAAATTGCATGAGCTTTGCTTGTAATAATCAGGATTTATGCCACATTACGCTAATAAACATTACACACAGGCTTGTTTTTATCAAAGTGCTGTAGACAGCTCAATTTTAGACTGTGTTTCACCTAATTGTTATTTATGCTTTCCCAAAAGAATGTGCTTACACCCCTCTCTTTTCAATGAATCTTTCAACTCACCACTGATTTGCCCCGCTCATTGCAGTGGCCCTGTTGCGCATCGACTTCTGCAATGGTATGTACAGTGGTCTTCCCAAAAAAATGCTGACTACATCCACAAAAGCACTAAACCGCGTTGTTCACCACATCATAAGCTCATGAAGACCTGAGAACATCTCAAAAGCTTGGGGTTTGGGCAACTGGAGGGTCGCATTAAAAACGTTTTGCCAGTCCATAATGAGCAACCTATCTAAGGGGCCGATTACGATGGCGGACGGACTGGAGTCCGTCCGCCATCGTGGTGGTGACGGGGACCGTCCGCAATACATGCGGCGGTCCCGCACACCCAATCATGATGCGACCGCCACCATGGCGGTCGCATTTTGCACTTTAACATTGCGTCGGGTGCTGTTGACTGCAGCACCCGCCGCGATGTTCAAAATGCATGTTGTGCATTTCACTGCACTACGTGGCAGGCACCACACGGTGCCTGCCACTTGGTGCAGTGAAATGTATGGGAGTACCATGGGTACCCCCCCAGTGCACAAACACCACCCCCGAAACCAATCTCCACCAGCCTTTCAATGGCGGTTTATCCGCCACGGAAAGGCTGGCTGAAGACAGCATCCTAATTTGGCGGACGGTGCCTGCTAGGCACTGCCACCAATTTATGGATGCAGACCGCTCGGCCAGGCAATCGGAACGATTGCCTGTGGCAGTTCCGTGGCGGACAGACTTTGCGTCCACCGCGGTCGCGGTCTGGATCCCACCGCCATCATAATCTGGCGGTGGGAAAATCGCGGTTCGATGTGGGAAGGACCGCCACCGCCGGCTGCCGGTGACGGTCCTTCCGCCATCGTAATCGGCCCCAAAATTCCGAATCCTTTCTGAATACACTGCATAACTAAAGTCACGCTTCCAAAAGCATGTATTGTTGCTCTAATTGACACTTGAGCAGCTTTCGGGAGGTCACTTGACTCTCAAAGTTTCATGCACAAAAGACTTTTCCCTTGCGCAAAACATGCTTTAGAATGTACAACAAACATTGGCTGACTTACCTCTACCTCTGTATGGCTTCTTTCATCCAAGTTCCATGAGTGCTTTGACATAACTAATTGTTAAAAACGATACAAAATCAACCAACAAGATCAAATAAAAAAATTATAAGTTGTGTTGATATATAGAACTCGCCGATCCTTTCCCGACACCTTCTTGCTCTATTGTCTGTGTTTTAGAGCATGGAATTTTAAGGGAGTTATTTTTTTTGTCCATCTGCCATGGACTATTGCTGCCAGAATCGAGCTCCTAGACCCCTTAGGGTCATGTCTTGACAGGAAGTGTAAACTGGGAAAATAAATGAAGTGGCTCACCTTTAAGATAATTGCAATTCTCAATTCCCTGCCTATTGCTTTGAAGCGAAAGTTGGATTTTTGATGGATGACTTTGGAGAAAAGAGGAATGCACTTTTTTCTGCTTCCCGATAATATGTAATATTTAAATATTAAACGATTTTCTATAGATTGGTCAAGTTCCAAAGGTGGCAGAGCACCTAACAAAAACTCGGTAAATTAAAATAATGCAGGTATAAGAAAAATACAGAAATTAATGAAATAATTCTTTTAGGCCTTTCGGTCATGGCTCACTTCCAAGAGGCTACCTTGAGAGTAAGGGAGCACCATAATATGCCAGGTTCTGGAATTTGTTTCACCAAGTTTCATTGAGACTCCGTCTTGGAGATCCGTATAAAGAAACTCAAGAATTTATGGACCAACGAGGGAGTCTGCATTTTCTCTGAATTCAAGAAACAGCCTTCACCTAATTTCCATATAGCTTACATAGATGTAGTTTTGGCAAATTACTGGGTAGAACTCTCACTCTAACATTCAGAGTCCACGAGTAATTTGTTGTAAACAGAGCAAGACTACATTCTATGGCCAATTGTTCTGGTTTAATTAATACACTTTAATAACTAAATCAAAATGTGCCCCAGCTTAGTGAATAACATAGATAGAGAAGCATTTCTTCCACAGACTGCTTCATTATGACTATTCAGATATTTGTAATTGGGAGCGTACATCCTTGTATACCGCCACACATGACTTGGTGATATTGACTATATTTATTAGTACCTTCAGCAATCACCATAAGCTGTAACATCAGATCTTGAGAAGGAGTGTGTTGCACTCTCAGAGTTGTAGACCTAATTCAACAGCAGAGTCCTGTAGTTCGAAATGTAAAGTGAAGGGTATACTTGGCTCTACTCTGTTAAATGTCAAGAACACCAAAATTGAAACCACACATTTTTATGACCTCACTTAGCTTTGGCTTGAGATTGTCCCTTATCCATTCAGTTACCTCCTTGGTAGATCTGCTGGCCAGGCTATACCAGTATTTTACCCTCACCAAACACCATCCCACAGATGCATCATGCTTCATGTCTCAATGATCCACTGAGGATATACATGCTCAAAAGGTGGTCAGTTCCTGTGTGCCATGAGCAAGAATCAATCTCCAGATTGGCTAATTTGCAATCTACCTGCACTGTTTTAAAACGTGGACTGACAGTATAAAATACAAACGTAAAATCTACCTTCCAGGTGGGCTTTGTTTGTAATTCCATTGGGTAAATAGACTTTCTAGTTTCTTTCTAATTTTTCTTGAAAATTAATCATAAACATATCAACCTTTGCTGTGAGAAACCTCCATTAGGCTTTTCAGAAAAGTACATTTTAGATATTATGTCGATTTCGGTGACTATTTTATAACCTTAGAATTTTTTCAGCCATTTTCTAGCTCCCTTGCATCCATTTCCTCATGCCCACCTTACAATGACCCATGTACTATTTTCCAAGGAAAGATTTTTTAGTAGTATGCGTGAATTTGCATTTGGACCAATGAATCCATGGTTAAAAATAACTATTTCCAAACTATAAAAGTTTATAAAACACAAAAGCAGCTTGCAAAAAAGTGTATATCAATCTGAGGACGTCTGATGCGACAGACCGGCAGAAAGAAGACCCACAACTGTACATTCAGCTGTTGTTCCCACTCGTGTGTTTAATCCATTCGTTAGGTTATTGATAAAAACAGATTAAGATCTACAACATTAAAACTGTGCAATCGTAGGAGGAGACTTTGCTACCTCATCTGCTTCATTCACTCTATCATGCTTTCATTTTTATTTTTTAAAGATGATGAAATAAAAAAATATACATATTTATTTTGTACTTGCATCCGGCTGTCCGATAAAAGATTCCAATGGATTTACGGGCATTGATTTAGGCCCGGGAATTTGAGCTTAGGTGCAAGCATATAGCTTATAAGGTCATATACATCAAGACATTCTGAAAATCTATTGAAGGGTGCTTTCATGTTCATGATCAATATAAAAACGTCATGTTTATTTTTAAGGCTGGACTAGAGACATTGTTATCTGCGCTGCCAGCTTCGTTGACTTAAAAAAAATATATATATATATAGATGTATATATATAAATATATATATATATGAAAAAACAACTCCGCTCGTACTCGTAGTGGCTTTGATGAACAGGAGCCCGGACCACCAAATTGTGCACTGAGTGATTTATTAGCAGCTCTCACAGACCACAGCCATGACGCGTTTCGACCCCGTGGGGCGTTGATCACATGATATATATATATATATTTTTTTTCATAAGGCACGGCACCCTCAGCCTTTTACATACACTTCTTGGCACCTTGATAATGCAGAGTAAACCAGACTTGAACTCAGGACTGTAGGGATCCAGTGTCTGTTTATGTCATCAAAAGCAGCACAGAGACACGTGTCAGCACAATGGCCGTTCTCACGCTGCATATGCAAGGGCGTTGTAATGCAATGCTGGGCTGCTTTTGATGAAATAAGCACAGACTGGCTCTCTTCAGTCCTGAGTGTGTGCATGTGTGTATATATATATATATGTATATATATATATATATATATATATATATATATATATATATATATATATATATATTGCCAAATCCAAATTGCGGTAAAAACTGGTGTGCTGCCAAATCGCTGGTGGTGCTTGGAAGGTGGCGCTTCCGCTAGCGCTCAGTATGTACAAAAATAATCCCCAACCTTATCTGATTGAAGAGCCAGCACTCGCTATCGTGTATGTGTGCTCTGTTAAGAATCACTGGTCTTCATCCCACATGCTCGTATCCACCCAATTGCAGTGAAGTGCAGTGCATCTTTAGTTTTAACTAATGTTTTCTTTAAATGGAAGAACCAATATGGCGCATACCAGGTTGAGAAAGGCAGCTTGACTGTCGAAACGCGTTCCTGTTTTATCCATGGGTTTATTGAAGCCTGCGCAATAAACGAGAGAACCCCCACGATAGCGAGTGCTGGCTCTTCAATCAGATAAGGTTGGGGATTATTTATATATATATATATATATATATATATATATATATATATATATATATATATATATATATATATATATATTTCACTTGCCGCCCATACTCCGGATTGATCCAAGAAAGACACGGACACGGACCACTTCAGATTACTTCAGGTGTTTATTTGGATGCCGCCATAACACGTTTCAACTCACAAGGAGCCTTGATCACATGACAGCATTACGGAAAGTTTTTTTCTTTTAAAGTGACAGTGTGCTTACTGTGAACTACGTAGAAGATGAGACAGTCAATGGAAATAGAGAAAATACTTAATTCAGTAGTTTTAAAATATGTTGGAGAGCATAATGTATAAAGCAATCTGCTAAAATATCACATAGGTAAAAATAATTATAACATTGATGGTAAAGTTGCTAATTCAATAAAACAATAAAGTGAGTCAATTTTTCTAGTGGTTCAAATTTAAAATTTAAAATTGGAATTAAATTTAAAACCTATAATCTCGAATGTCGAGCAACATTCATTAATGTAGGTACATAAATGTAAAATCAATTGTATTGCTCACATAGACATTCTAAAAATACAAGATGCATATCTTTGATCTTGGCTGTTTCCTAAATGAAAACCTATTGCACCTCCTAAATTGCCACTCAAGACAGTATATATAACAATATTATTTATAGTTACCTATGTGCAAATATTGCAAACTCAATCATCTAAGCTCGTCACATACAAATTGATTTTTAACTATTGATCAATTCTCAAGACTGTCAAAAAAGTGCTCAATGTGCAAAAATGTGCAAGACAATTTTTGTTAAAAAGACATTAGTATCAAATGACTGAGCGCTACAACAAATGGCAAAACTGGCCTGTGTTGGTGATTAACCGCTCATCGGCAAAAGTAAAATATCAATTCTTTTTTGTCTAAGTACCAATTCAAACAATCATGTATTGTGTAAAATATTCTCTCATCACATGTGTTCGATTGATGAGTCACAATATGGATATCACGATGGCTCTCAGAGCTTTCTGTTGTCTTGATAGTGGGTTATTTCAATTTAATTTAATGAAAAAAACTTTTTATATATATGTATAATATCTACATACATATATTGACATTTGTTATCAGTGCTAGAGAAAATATATATATATTCGTAAAACGCTTTGTTTGTCTACTAGTCGATTGTTTAGATGTTGCTAGTGGCTATTTTGTACTGCAGACAGAGTAAGTCCCATCCATAAATACATAAATACATAAATGTGTATAAATATATAAATAAATAAATAACCTAAAATATCCGGTACAAAAGTTAAAAGATGTTCTATCTATGAAACAGTTGTGGTGACACCAATAATCAAATCTGACATTATTAATTTACTAATCTAGATGCAGGTATATAAATCATCTGTGACATTGAGCCCCCCTGGCTGTTTAGAATTCATTTCCAGAATATATCGTGTTTCTAACTTGCGTAATTTGTCCTCTCTGTTGCCACCTCTCCGACTCGCTGGTACTGAGTCTATGAGGTAATATTTCAAATCCTCACTCCTAGAGTTATGATAGTCCCTGAAGTGTCTGGCAACAGGGTACGTGTTGTCCTGGTTGTTAATAGCACGCATGTGTTGTAAAATGCGTTTGTGGGCTTGGAGTTTAGTACTTCCAATATATTGTAAGCCACATGGACATATCAGGACATACACCACAAATTCCGTTTTGCAAGTGAGGAGTTTCTGGATTTCATGTTTCTTAGGGCTAAAAGGGGTAATATATGTTGTAGTGTTAACCCCCTGTTGGCAAGCTTTACATACTTTGCATTTGTAAAACCCCCACGATAGCGAGTGCTGGCTCTTCAATCAGATAAGGTTGGGGATTATTTATATATATATATATATATATATATATATATATATATATTTATATATATATATATATATTCCCGAGCTGCCAAGATGGATTGGCAGTCCATGGCCAACAGGATTGGGGCACCACTGTGTGTTCGAACACTTCATTACTTAATTGGTGTTCGCAATGGATTCCTGCACACCGGCGTGGAGCAGCGCATGGTACAGCTTTAAGATGGGACTTTACAACGTCAAGGTAAAGGAGGGGTTATCGTGCTCCAATGGGAGTAGCCTTTTCAACATTTAATGAACCCTCAAGTGTGATCGCCCTATGTGTGAAACAGGCATTGAGGAAGGCCACATGGCTGAAAAGCGTCTGCCATAGCGTTTCACGAGCGTACTGACTTTGCACAATGATAATCATTTTGATTTTAATAAATTCACCTGTCAAGTTACCCGAGCAGTGTCGGACCCATTTCTATGTGGGAATGGAGTGCTGGATTTTATATATATACAATTATCTTTTTCCACTAAAAAACAAGCGTTAAAGGGACGTTATAGTTAGGTTCAGATTTTACACACACAAAATCATAGAAATTCAGCTGTTATGGTTACCTGAGCTAACTATAACTTATGCCCCCACAATACACTGCTTATGACTTCACATATTACATAATTCATGACATGGTAAGTGACATCACTGATGACATCACAGATGACATCATCCAGTGAGTGTGAGTGTTTTCTAAAGGTTTCTTAGTGTTAAAGATATATACTAAGATACTACAAAAGTTAAATGAATATAGTTTGTGCACTACTAAAGAGTTATACTATTTGTAACATATGTGAGTTACTGTGTGACTGTGTGCATTTATGTGTGAGTGGGTGTGTGAGTGGCTGTATGGGTGAGTTTGTGACTGTATGTGGCTATGTGGATGAGTGAGTGGGTGTGTCAGTGGTTTGTGTGTGTGTGGGTGGGTCTATCAGAGACTGTATAGGTGAGTGATGGGATGTGTGAGTGGCTGTATTTGTGAGTGAGTGGGTGCATAATTGTTGCATGGGTGCGTGAGTGGGTGTGTGAGTCACTGTAAGGGTAAGTGAGTAAATGTGAGAGTGGCCGTATGGGTGAGTGTGTGCTTGTGTCAGTGACTGTATAGGTGAATGAGTACGTGTTAGTATCTGTTTAAGCAAGTGAGTGGATGTGTGAGTAGCTGTACGGGTGCGTGAGTGACTGTTTGATTGATTGTATGGGTGTTTGATTAGATGTGTGAGTAGTTGTAAGAGTGACTGACTCAGTGTGTAAGTGGCTGTATGGGTGTATGAGTGGGTGTGTTAGTGTCTGTGTGTATGTTTGACTGGATATGTGAGTGGCTGTATTGGTGGGTGAGTGGGTGCATGAGTGGCTGTATAGTTGGGTTAGTAGTTGTGTGAGTGGCTGTATGAGTGACCGGATGTGTGAGTGGCTCTATGAATCAGCGAGTGGGTGTGTGAGTACTTGTATGGGTCTGTGAATGGGTTTGTGAGTTGTTGTGTGGGAGTGGGAGTGGGTGTATGTGAGGTTGTATAGGGGTGTGAGTGGGTGAGTGAGTGACTCAGTGGATGATGTCATCAGTGATGTCATTTGAGATGTCATCAGTGATGTCATCAGTAATGTCACTGACCATGTCATCAGTGATGTGGTATGTGAGGTCATAAGCAGTGCATTGCAGTGGCATAAGTTATAGTTAGCTCAGGTAACTATGACTGCTGAATTTCTATGGTTTTGTACAATTGAAATCTGAGCTTAAGTATAACGTCCCTCCAACCATTTGTTTTTCAGTGAATTTCTACGTTTATTTTAATTTCATTTCCTAAATGTAACCACTAACCTTTGACAGTAAGTGTGCGAGTGAGTAAGTCTGTGAGTAAGTCTGTGAGTGGGTGTGTGAGTCTCTGAGTGGGTCTGTGAGTCGGTGTGAGAGTGTCTGAGTGGGTCTGTGAGCAGGTGAGTGAGTGTCTGAGTTCTCTCTGTTTTGCCCTCTTCTGCTCGTTCTCTGCTCATTTTCTGCCTTTTTATGCTCACTTCTGACCTATATTTTGCCTATTCCTGCTCACTGCTTACCTTTATTCTGTATCTTTCTGCTCTTTTCTCACTTTATCGGAGCTTTATCAGACCTTGATCAGACCTTTATTTTGCCTCCATATGCTCGTTGCTGACCTTTATTTTGCCTATTTCTGCTAGTTTCTCACCTTTATTTTGCCTCTTCCTACTCATTTGTGATCTCTATTTTGCCTCTTTCTGCTAGTTTCTCACCTTTATTTTGCCTGTTTCTGCTAGTTTCTCATCTCTATTTTGCTGAAGAGTCAGAATATCGAATTGGAAATGTCGACTTACACTAATCTCGAGTGCAGAATATCGAGATACAGAAATATCGACTGCAAGAATATCGTGGTCAAGAATATCGAGTTTAAGGTAAGAAATATCGTTTTCAAAAATATAGAAGCCATTAATATCGTTTGTAAAAATATAGTTGTTAAAAATATCGTTTTTTTAGTTAGTGTTATGTATTTTAGTATATATTTTAAATGTATGTGCTCTATTTTTTTGTCTAAGTATTGCATTTGTTTTTTAATATATGTGTTAAATTTTTGGAAGTTATTAATTATATTTTAATTAAATTTTGCGTTTTAGTTCCGTAGCGGGTTGTGGGTTTAAAGGGGAATAGGGTGGTAAGTAATTTAATTATAATAAATTGAATATTAATTTTCATTTATTAGTATTTATTTAATTTTGATTTTATAGTGTTAATTGTGGGAATTAATTTATTAATAATTAAGTAATAATTGGCTGTTAATTTGTATTGATTAATTAATTGGTAAATATGTCCATTGAGTTATTTTTTTAGGAGCGGGTTGTGGGTTTATAGGGGAATAGGGTGGGAAGTAATTTAATTATAATTAAATTATTAATATTTTTTTATTAAATATTTATTTATTTATTATTTTATATTGTTAATTGTGGAAATTAATTTATTATTAACTATTTATTAATTGGTTGTTAATTATTATTAATTAATAGGTAATTATCCATTCCATTTTCAAGCTTTATTTCGGTCATTATAGACCATAAAAGCAAAAGATAAAATACATACATCACTAAATTTGAACAATAAAAACATCAGTAATCATTACAAAAAATAACCATATACAGTGAATTGAACAAATTTCATAACAATTAAAAAAAAATTACAATTTAAAAAGGGGTTAAAACGATGATTTCATGAATTAATAAGATCAAAGCAATTGGAAATAGAAAAGGGACATTTAGCATGTGCGGGGGGAGTTTAAAAACTTGCGGCGCCTATGCCACATAGGTAATTATGTTAATTGTGTTCTTTTTTTAGAAGTGGGTTGTGGGTTGATAAGGGAGTAGGGTGGGAAGTAATTTAATTTTAATACATTTGTTAATATTTTTAATATAATATTTATTTAATTTAATTTTATAGTGTTGTGTGAATTAATTTATTAATAATTATTTATATTTTTGCTTGTTAATTGTTATTAATTAATTATTTAATTGTTATTTAATTATGTTAATTGTGTCAAGTTTTAAGAAATTGGTGGTGGCATTTATAGGGGAATATGGTGGGAGGTAATTTATTTATAATTAATTAATTATTTGTTAATTAATGCTAATTAATTAATTAAAATTTAAATATGGCAATTATGTAATTATTTTGGTTTGTGAGTTGTGGGTTTATAGTGGTAAATGGTGGGAAGTACATTTTTTAAAATTAATTAATGATTTGTTGATAATTGATATTAATTTATTAATGTAAAATTAGTTATGGAAATTGTGTAAATATTTTTAGGTGTGTGTTTTGGTTTTTATTGGGGTAGAGGGTGAAAAGTAATTTAGTTTAAATTAATTAATCATTACTTGATCATTAATATTAATTTGTTAATTGATAAATATTTTTGGTAATTGTTTTTTTGGGGGGGATTTAGGTTCTATAGCTGTAACGTTTGGTTAGTACATTAATTTTTACTTTTTTAAATGTGTTTTTTAATTATTAATAATTGTTTTATTGATAATTAATTGTGTTAATTATGGAGGTACACTTTTTTTTAATTTAGATGTGTGTTGTAAATTGTGTGGTGTTATAGGGTAGGACAACAAATATTACATTTATGTAATAAATATTTTTTTCGATTAAAATTAATTTCTATTACAAAATATTTATTTGTTTCTTAATTTTTTGTTAAATTAAAATAATTAATCTTTTTATGTAAATTTTAGATTTTTTCTACATTATATGTTTCTATGCTTTGTAAATTTTTATATTTTTATATATGTTTTGTTTTTGGCTTTTTTATTATATTTTGTATTGTAGTTGATATTTTGTTTGTTTTTTAAATTTGAATTTTATTTAGTGGGAATAGTGCTATCCAACACTTTCCCTACTGCTGCATTTGCCGGAGTGGGAATAGTAATTTATACCCCTACACTATCCAACACTTCCCCTACTGTTGCACTCACTGGAGTGGGAATAGTAATTTTTACCCCTCCACTATCCAACACTTTCTCTACTGTTGCACTTGTTGGAGTGGGAATAGTAATTTTTACCCCTAACCTATCCAACACTTTCCCTACTGCTGCACTCGCTGGAGTGGGAATAGTAATTTTTACCCCTCCGCTATCCAACACTTTCCCTACTGTTGCACTCACAGGAGTGGGAATAGTAATTTTATCCCCTCTGCTATCCAACACTTTTCCTACTGTTGCACTTGTTGGAGTGGGAATAGTAAATTATTCTCGTCCGCTATCCAGCACTTTCCCTAGTGTTGCATATGCTGGAGTGGGAATAGTAATTTTTACCCCTCCGCTATCCAACAATTTCCCTACTGTTGCACTCGTTGGAGTGGGAATAGGAATTTTCATCCCTTCGCTATCCAACACTTTCCCTACTGTTGCACTTGCTGGAGTGGGAATAGTAAATTATTCCCCTCCGCTATCCAACACTTTCCCTACTGTTGCACTTGCTGGAGTGGGAATAGTAATTTTTACCCCTCCGCTATCCAACACTTTCCCTACTGTTGCACTCACAGGGTGGGAATAGTAATTTTATCCCCTCTGCCATCCAACACTTGCCCGACTGTTGCACTTGTTGGAGTGGGAACAGTAAATTATTCCTGTCCGCTATCCAACACTTTCCCTACTGTTGCATTCGCTGGAGTGGGAATAGTAATTTTTACCCCTCCGCTATCCAACACTTTCCCTACTGTTGCTCTCGCTGGAGAGGGAATAGTAATTTTTACCCCTCCGCTATCCAACACTGTCCCTACTGTTGCACTCAATGGAGTGGGAATAGTAACTTTTATCCCTTCGCTATCCAACACTTTCCCTACTGTTGCACTTGCTGGAGTGGGAATAGTATATTATTCCCCTCCCCTACGGTTGCACTCACTGGAGTGGGAATAGTAATTTTTACCCCTACGCTATCCAACACTTTCCCTACTGTTGCACTCGCTGGAGTGGGAATAGTAAATTTTATCCCTCCGCTATCCAACATTTTCCCTACTGTTGCACTTGCTGGAGTGGGAATAGTAATTTTTTCCCCTCCGCTATCCAGCACTTTCCCTACTGTTACACTCATTGGAGTTGGAATAGTAAATTATTCCTCTCCGCTGTCCAACACTTTCCCTACTGTTGCACTTAATGTAGTGTAAAATGTAGGTTTAAAAATATTAAATATTTTAATATTTTAATTTATAATATAATGTTTTTAAAGTAATTTTTATGTTACAGGTGTATGTATATATATATTTATTTATAATTTTTAATATATTTGTAAAATTTTATAATTAATTAAAATTATTATTTATTAATTATTTTTAAGCAAATATATATATATTACATTTTATATATGTATGTTTAATTTATTTTTAACTTAAATTTATTACTTATAATTTTTACAATTTACAAATAAATCTAAAAAAATGTTTTAAGTTAAATGTATTATTTAATTTATTTTACATTATTTTTTATGCATATAAAAAAACTATATTTTCTACTTCGATATTTTTGTACTTACCATTATGAAGATAGGAGGTCGATATTTTTGACAACGATATTTATGTCCCGATATTTTTGTATCTCGATATTCTGGTACTCGATATTCTGTCAGTGATCCCTCTATTTTGCCTCTTTCTGCTCGTTACTGACCTTTAGCTTGCCTCTTTATGCTCGTTGCTGACCTTTATTCTGCCTCTTTCTGCTCCCTTCTGACCTTTATTCTGCCTCTTTCTGCTAGTTTCTCACCTTTATCTCAACTCTTGCAGTTCATTTCCAACCTCTATTCTTCCTCTTTCTGCTAGTTGCTGACCCTTATTCTGCCTCTTTCTGCTCGTATCTCACCTTTATTTTCCCCTTGCTGCACTGTTCCCTGGGACCACGGTGAGAGCCTCATGACCTCCGCGGTCCCTGCCAGCTCCCCACCTTCTGCTGGAGCCAGCATTGCTGCTGCATGGAGTAAGCTGCTGAAAGGCAGCTCCCTCTGTGCAGGAGCAATCCTTTTGTCTGTTTCCCTGCCCCCTTGACAGCGAGCAGGAATGCAGACGAAACCTACACTTCCAGCAAACAAGAGCACTTTCTCAGCTCTCACTTGTTGGAAGCTTAGGGGCCGATTCCGATTCGGGCCGGAAATCTCTCCGACCGAGCCGGACTCGGAGAGATTTCCGACCGAATCGGACCCTAGCAGCCCGACCGAACGAGTACGATGCGCACGTATGCCATCGGACTCGATTCGGTCGGACTCCCATTGAAGTCAACGGAAGCCTGTCGTACAATGTGTACACGGGCTCCCATTGACTCAATCGGTGCGAGGCAAACAGGGGCGCCCCCTACAGCGTGTACGCGGCGAAGCAACTCGCGCCATACATACACAGGTAGGGGGGACCCATGGGTCCCCCCTGTGTGCGACTCGCGTGGCCACGCGTACAGGGGGGTCCGACACGGACCCCCAAAGTACGGCTCCGACTGCTCCTTCGAGCCGGACGGCGCGAGTCGGTCGGACTGCTCGCGGCGCGCATCGTACTTGCCCGGCCGAGGTACGTCTCCATTGCGCGGTGCGAGGCGTGTCCGAGCGAGTCGGTCGGAGCGGTCGGCTTTCGCGTACGAGTCGGTCGGTGCGGTTGGGTCTCGCGAACCAGTCGGTCGGAGTTTTCGCATCGTACTCGCTCGCCCGGACGCACGTACGAATCGGTCGGAAAACAGGGCTCCGAATCGGATCCGGTAAAGCCGAATCCGATTCGGAGCCCTACCGGCCGAGATCGGAATCGGCCCCTTAGTGTTTGCTCTGACTTGGCAGAAGCTATCAAAGCTCCTGCCAAGTCACAGCAAACAGCTATGTCCCAGGGGGGGGCACCCCAGGACATAGCAGGAGCTGGTCCTGGGGGTGGCAGTCCCGAGGGTCATTATTGACTCCAGGAGGGGGCCATGTGGCTCCCCTCATTCTGTGAGCATGGGCCGGCCCCATGGAGGTGGCGGTGCCCCAGGCTGTATATGTCCCATCAGGGGGTCACATGCACCCCCTCCAACTTTTAAAATGGCATTTTGAACCCAGGAGATGGTGGTCCCCAGGGCCCGGGGGGTCCTCAAGGCCCCCCCATTATTATCAAGTTTGCCCCTGGGAGGTGGGAGGCCCAGGGCCCCCGCAGCCGAATGGCTCCCCTGCTTCCACCCATTGCGGATGTAATGGGAGCCAGCATTGTTCCATCCCGACAGGAGCAAAAGAAAACTGGGAGCAATCAAAGCATTTCTCTGCTCGAGGGCAGGGAAATGCTTTGTTTTCCCACCAGGCAGGAGCAGCTTTGTGATCCTACCCAGTGGGAGAATGGTGGAAAATGTCCGTCCCTGAAGAGTCACTCCAAACTTTTTGCCTTCCTCCTCCTATTTTTCTGACCTTATTTTTGTTGGCTTTTGGACTCTGAGCACTTTACCACTGCTGACCAGTGCTAAAGGGCCTGTGCTTCTCCCCTAAATATGATGACATTGGTGTACCTGATTGGCATATTTGTTGTACTGGTAAGCCCCTTGTATACCATATATCCAGGGCATGTACTTCAAATGTTACTAGTGGGCTGCAGCACTGATTGTGCCACCCACAGAAGCAGCCTTTCAAACTTGCCTCAGGCCTGTCACTGCAGTGCCTGTGGGTGCAGTTTACTGCCACTACGACGTGGCACTTAAAACTACTTGCTAAGCCTTAAATTCCCCTTTTGTTACATATAAGTCACCCATAGGATAGGCCCTTAGCAAATATAAGGGCAGGATGCCATGTAAGTATAAAGTAGGTCATGTACTTGTAAGTTTTGCATGTCCTAGTAGTGACAAACACACTATTTCATTTTTCTCTACTGTGACACCTACTCCTCTCATAGGTCAGCATTGGGAATTCTCTAATACACTTTTAAGCTGTAATTTCTGATCATAGAGGAGTAGCATTTTCGTGTTTCATATGTTTGGAATGGTAATAATACATCTGCCTTACTGGTGAAGTTGGATTTAACATTACTTTTTTAGAAATGCCACTTTTGGAAAGTGGACATTTCTCTGTACTTGCTGCTCTTTCTGCCTGACAGCCTGTCTCCAATACACGTCTGGGTTGGGTGACAGCTATGCTTTGTGCATTACCTGTAGACAGCCACAAACACAGGAAGGTGTGGCTCATATGCATTCATCTGCATTCTGATGGATCTTCTTGGACAGGGAGGAATGGGAGGGGCTGACAGTTACACAGATAGCCTGGCAGACAGGACCAGGTTGAAAAGGATCCTTACTGCTTTGAAGTCACCCCTTACATCAAAGGCACTTTTGGGTATAACGGCTGGGTTCCTGACTCCCTGAAATCAGACACTTCTGTATCTTGAACTGAACCTCTGTCAGAAGGACCGCTGTTCTGCTTAAAGGACTCAACGAACTGCTTTTCTGGGAGGACTCCTTTTCTCCTTTTGTCCCTGCTGCCTGCTGCACCCTGACTCTGCTGAAGGAGAACTGGACTCTGTCTTCCCTCTAAGTGATCTCCACGGACTTGCTAGCTTTCCTCCTGTTTTCTGATGTCTCAAGGACACAAAAGACTTCCTGCAATTCTGCTGTTGCTGCTGTACTCTACCTTCTGTGAGTACGACCCTTGCCTGAGGTGCCCTTTTCAAGTTCTGGGCCTCAGAAATGGTTTCTGCAGCTGTTTCCCTACATACCCAACACATCGTTATCATTGTGCCGATCAAAACTGACACAACGCCCTTCGATGCTGATGCAGAGGCTGTTCGACGACAGTGGTTTTACAGCCTGCGTGTCCCGATGATGACCCTCTGTGCGGCTTGACGACAACACAATGCCTTCACTTCAACGTAGCTCGATGACGATGCAGCGACATGGCTGTGTGGAAAAGATCGACGCATCGAGCCCTCAGCATCAATGCTTTGTCCCATCGAAGGCACTTTCTCAGCAGGCCTTGCGTGGGTCATGTAGTCAGTCTGCCCTCTATTGCAGACAGCCTGACCTTTGGATTTGCACCAGTCCCTCACAACTTCAAGTAACCTTTCGACCGCTAGTGACTTCTAAGCACTGTTTTTGCATTTAATCTTTAAAAATTCATAACTCGACTTCTACTGATTGAATCTTTTTAATTTCAGTCTTATTTTGCTCAGATAAATATTCTCTATTTTTCTAACCCTGTAGGGAGTCTTTTTGCAGTGTATTCATTGTGGTACTCTGAGTGTGTGTGTGTGTGTGCACAAACACTTTACACATTGCCTCTTTTAATAAGCCTGACTGCTCTGTACCAAGCTACCATAGGGTGAACACAGGTTATCTTTTAGTGTGTATCTAGCTTACCCTGACTAGAGTGGTGATTTCTGCCTGGCCGTGGTGCATACGTCAGCCTACCAGGAATCCCATCTCTAACAGAGAACTTTACATGTTCTCATTTCTAACAGAACTTTACATTTTCCCTGCCTGTGCTCAAAGCAGGGAAATAGACGTTGTCCCGGTGGTCGGGGACCCCACCAACAGGCCTAGGTGGTCAGGGTATCTTTACTCTGCCCCCTTATGTCTTATTTATCCATTTTTCTTAGGAATCAGGACTGGGTCCCAATTCCTAAGATGCCTACTACCACTTCCTGGTTGAGATGATGACAGACAATCATATCTCAATTGGAGATCTGTTGAATTTGTGGATGCTCCACGTCCCTTGATATACCTTTGTTTGGAGCATTAACTGTTAAAAAAACTACTGAATGAATTTGCACCAAAATACAAAAGTGCTCTTTCTGTACCAAGATCTAGCTTTCTGCCAAATTCAGTGTTCAGCGGTTTGGGCTTTAGCTGTGTCTAAAGTTCCTAGGGAAAAAGGAATGGGGAAAACGCTTTTTGGAACACCTCCTTTTTCTCGGCCCCCACTTGATGGATCACTCTGAAACTTTCCATGTTGCAAACTACTCAAAAAGTAGTACTTTTAAAAATGTTTTCTGGAGATTCGGCAAACAGCGACAAAGTTATTATATATATATTTTACTCAGTGGCGCTCGCCACTGGGTAGTTATAGTTAGGATTGTGTTTCCATAGAAAATGCCTCTTTATATATATATATATTATACATTGAGGAAGGCAACAAGCCGAAATGCGTCTGCCAGGTGTTACAGCAATGGCGACTTTTGATAATGCATGATGTGCCAAGATGGTGAAATAAAACTTACCAGAAGCGAACCTGAGCAAGTGTCAGCCCGTTTTTACTCTGAAGCGTGATTGGGAGTTGATGTGTGGTCAGGCGGTCGGCGCTTGAGTACTGACACGCCTCTCGGTCTGGTGCACCGCGGCTTGCCGGCAACTTTGGAGTGAGCATGTGAAGGTACGCACCGCGGCACCCCCCACGGTAGTGACATTTATATTGTTGCGAAGGAGAGAGAGCAGCACATTCTCTGCTGAACAGGACACTGTCTGAGTGAGGCAAATCACCATCGAACCTGCCGCAGTGGTGAGAATGCAGCCTGACAGCTGACGAAGTCAGGGCATCATGGTATGCATGATACATAGTTACTCAACTATGCTCACGGATTTGGGCTGTGTTTTTACCTCACAAGCGGCAGGACTGGGCTTACATCCTGCTGCATTCAGGGATTTTGGAACGATGCGAGTCAGAGGGGACAATACTTACAGCTGGCGGTGTGGAGTACCAACTTGAACTTACAGTCCTCTCTCTATAACCGCATATATCATCCAATGGGAGTCAATGTGAGACTATTTCAAATCCCTGATGGCGATCTCTGTTTCACGAAGCTGGCATTGAGGAAGGCAACGAGCCGAAACGCGTCTGCCAGGTGTTACAGCAATGGCGACTTTTGATAATGCATGATGTACCAAGATGGTGAAATAAAACTTACCAGAAGCGAACCTGAGCAAGTGTCAGCCCGTTTTTACTCTGAAGCAGGATTATATATAATATATAATATAATATATTATATATAATATATATATTTTATATATATATTATTTTTTTCCTTTCAACCTTCGTGCATAAACGCCCTGTGATTCACCACACGTTTCCAAGGGCGAACAGAAGAACGGCACAACAAATCCTTTGCTACTAGGTATTTTTATTTTTCAATTGAATAAGCCACCATTCATCATGGGGCCATAACCAGCAAAGTGCAGAGGTGCATACAAACAAAGCTGTTTCTGAAAATGCGCAGAGTTTTCCAAGCACCTTTAAATTTACTGATGACATCATTTCCCTCTCGCAGGTGAGTGTAATTATTAGGCATGCTGGATATTGTAGTGTTTGGGAACATTATTTCCCTTCGGTGGGTTCTGCTGCGAAGTCAGTTTATTTTACAAACATTTTTAACCCTCCAATGGGCCTCAGAAAAAAAGTAGAACACCTGGTATAATAATATCCAGCATGCCTAATAATTACACTCACCTGCGAGAGGGAAATGATGTCATCAGTAAATTTAAAGGTGCTTGGGGAACTCTGCACATTTTCAGAAACAGCCTATGATTAAGGAGCAGGTTTGCTCCGAAACGCATCAGGCGCCAAGAAGAGATAGGAATGGAAAAATGCTGGTTTTCCTAAAAATAAAGATTTTGAAGAATCAACTGTTGTGGAGTGCTTCCTTGCCTGTGGACACAAAAGGAATCATATATATATATATATATATATATATATATATATATATATATATATATATATATATATATATATATATTCCAAAAGAACAACACGCACTCTTCAGTGACGTGAGACAGGCCACACCAACAGTGCTCCATCAAATCCTTTATTCAGAGGCACAAAAGCATAACGCGTTTCAACTCAATGCGAGTCTTCCTTCAATGCAAATTTTCGTTAGGCGGATTCGTCAGCTTTTAAAATATAGCTCACAACATTGAAGAAGGACCAATGCCCACATAATACCTTAAAGAGGCAGTAAATCATATGCCTTGGAGTTATGGGTAAGTATATTCTTTCTCTGCAGTGATGGTGAGTAATTTCCTTCAAATTCTTGTTCGGTTCAATCCTTTGAAAATACAATCTTTTCAAAATTCGATTTTTCCATCACTCCATTCGTCACATTTTTGTGGCAATCTGGACCACAACAACCATAATTCTCTGTTACTGCCATTTAACCATCACTTAGTTATTCAATGTTCGTTGGATTGAAGAACTGTGTTTAAGCAGAGCTGGTTTGACCTTTTACTGTGACCCCATCACTTTGCCATAAAATGGAACTTTCCTTTCAAAGGCATAATTAAGGTACTTGGCGGCACACAGTGTAAGTCAATTTAAGCTTGAACAATAACGGACATTGAATAACTAAGGGGCCTATTAGGATGGCGGCCAGGCCTGAGTCCGCCCGCCATCCTCGCGGTGTTGGGACCGGCCGCCAGACATGCGGTGGTCCCGCACCGTGAATCAGGATACGACCACCACCCTGGCAGTCGCATTCCGCATTTTAACATTGCGGCGGGTGCTGCTTACAGCAGCACCCGCCGCGATGTCAAAAACGCACGCCTGGCACTTCCCTGCTCCACGTGGCAGGCACCACGCGGTGCCTGCCACTTGGTGCTGGGAACTGCAGGGGGGTACCATGGGTACCTCCCAAGTGCACCCTCCCACACCCCCGGGGACCCGCAACAGGACCCCAAAGCCAATCCCCGTCAACCCTTCCATGGCGGCCGGCCTGTTTGACACCCACATCGTAATATGGCTGTTGGTGCCTGCTGGGCACTGCCACCATGTTACTGGCCCAGCACCGCCCGGCCGGCAATCGGAATGATTGCCGGCCGGCGGTAAAGCGGCAGACGGACTTTGCGTCCGCCGCGATACCCCCCCGCCATCATAATATGGCGGGGGGTATTTCACGTTATGATGGCGTAGCGGTCACCACCGCCGGCTCGGCGGTGGCGAAAGTTACGCCATCGTAATGAGCCCCTATGTGATGTTTAAATGGCAGTAACGGAGCATTATGGTTAATCTTTATTATTAGGAAAAACGGCATTTTTTGGAGGTTATGGGATACCAACAAAAATATTTTTTTTCATAAAGATCCAATCATTTATTTTAAATCATAGTCCATTAATTTCTCATAGAAGACAAAGAAAACATTTTGAATCAATGTATCTTCACAATGTTTATTATTCTCAAATTTCCATCAGATAATCTTCGCAGTCATCTGATATGTGTTTTACAGACACCCCACTTTTTCAAGGCACCTGATCTGGTGCAAAATATGCAGTGCATTAACCATATCCAATAAACTTTCCACTCTTGTCACATTCTAAATAGATGGTCTTGGAAGATTTAGTTGACTTATACAGCAAGTTATCCACATGGATGATTAAGGAGCTAGTTGGAAGTAGCAGGGAGGGGGCAGAATTACTGGCCAAAAAATCACTTATGATTATTCCACCCCTCCATTGCGCTATTCAGAGATCCTTGGCTACAAGGTGGACTAACATGGATAGATTGTAGTTACTGCCACTTTTTTGCATGTCGAGTGCTCTTTGCGGACCTCTTTTCACACAGAAATTCCTCCTGTTTTAGCAGGAGGAATTTCTTTTTGGCAAGAGAGGGAGACATACCAAGTTCATGCCCACTACTGGTGTACTCGTAATCATTTGGGTCAGTTTCTCTGCGGAGATAATTGCATTTAGACAAAATGTGGGAGAAAAATATTGGGTGGACAAAATATTGTGTCAAGAATATTATAGGAGAAAAAGATCATGAAGGTAAGTTTCTATAGGTAAGCAAACTTTTACTTTATGTAACTCCACATATATGTACACTGATGAGGTATGTATATATATATATATATATATTGTACTACAAAGGCCCATAAGCTTAAGGTCGCACTCAACTGCTAATTCTGCCTTTACAGTTCAAATTGCAGGGAAGCCTGCCTCCGCATACCAGGTAAAGATTCTTCTTCATTGCCAACGCGTTTCGAGGCAGCAGCCTCTTCTTCCTAGGCAGCTGAAAACATGTGACACGCTGCACCACTAATCAACAGTGATGAGCGCGGCCCATTGGGGGCAGTTTAAAACAGGTGCAAGCAATGGTAATCCAAACTGCATTTCAGCAGCTGCCTAGGAAGAAGAGGCTGTAAGCCTCGAAACGCGTTGGCAGATCAATAAAAGGATTCCTGGTATGTCGGGTTGGTTTCCGTGTATCAATGCCTGCAAAGGTACATTTGTTGGGAGTGCGACCTCAAAAGCTTTCGGGCATTTGGACAAACAATTAATTTCACGGCGCCCTGTCGTGGAGGTCGCACCATCTTTTAGAAAACTTGAAAAAGTGAGAGGCTGCGCAACCCTGCACTGAGTCCGTTGCGGTCAGCACAGCAAATGTGGACTAATTGAACCTACCTGGCATCGTGGTGCCCACTGGAGGGCTTTTTAATGAGAGACAATGCTGCATGAATTGAAATACGGACATAGAACCCACTGAGGTAAATTAATGTATTCCAAGGACCACAAGTCCCTGCATGCACCACTAATCAACAGCGATGAGCGTGGCCCATTGGGGGCAGTTTAAAACAGGTGCAAGCAATGGTAATCCAAACCGCATTTCAGCAGCTGCCTAGGAAGAAGAGGCTGTAAGCCTCGAAACGCGTTGGCAGATCAATAAAAGGATTCCTGGTATGTCGGGTTGGTTTCCGTGTATCAATGCCTGCAAAGGTACATTTGTTGGGAGTGCGACCTCAAAAGCTTTCGGGCATTTGGACAAACAATTAATTTCACGGCGACCTGTCGTGGAGGTCGCACTATCTTTTAGAAAACTTGAAAAAGTGAGAGGCTGCGCAACCCTGCACTGAGTCCGTTGCGGTCAGCACAGCAAATGTGGACTAATTGAACCTACCTGGCATCGTGGTGCCCACTGGAGGGTTTTTTAATGAGAGGCAATGCTGCATGAATTGAAATACGGACATAGAACCCACTGAGGGAAATTAATGTATTCCAAGGACCACAAGTCCCTGCATGCACCACTAATCAACAGCGATGAGCGCGGCCCATTGGGGGCAGTTTAAAACAGGTGCAAGCAACGGTAATCCAAACCGCATTTCAGCAGCTGCCTAGGAAGAAGAGGCTGTAAGCCTCGAAACGCGTTGGCAGATCAATAAAAGGATTCCTGGTATGTCGGGTTGGTTTCCGTGTATCAATGCCTGCAAAGGTACATTTGTTGGGAGTGCGACCTCAAAAGCTTTCGGGCATTTGGACAAACAATTAATTTCACGGCGCCCTGTCGTGGAGGTCGCACCATCTTTTAGAAAACTTGAAAAAGTGAGAGGCTGCGCAACCCTGCACTGAGTCCGTTGCAGTCAGCACAGCAAATGTGGACTAATTGAACCTACCTGGCATCGTGGTGCCCACTGGAGGGCTTTTTAATGAGAGACAATGCTGCATGAATTGAAATACGGACATAGAACCCACTGAGGGAAATTAATGTATTCCAAGGACCACAAGTCCCTGCATGCACCACTAATCAACAGCGATGAGCGCGGCCCATTGGGGGCAGTTTAAAACAGGTGCAAGCAATGGTAATCCAAACCGCATTTCAGCAGCTGCCTAGGAAGAAGAGGCTGTAAGCCTCGAAATGCGTTGGCAGATCAATAAAAGGATTCCTGGTATGTCGGGTTGGTTTCCGTGTATCAATGCCTGCAAAGGTACATTTGTTGGGAGTGCGACCTCAAAAGCTTTCGGGCATTTGGACAAACAATTAATTTCACGGCGCCCTGTCGTGGAGGTCGCACCATCTTTTAGAAAACTTGAAAAAGTGAGAGGCTGCGCAACCCTGCACTGAGTCCGTTGCGGTCAGCACAGCAAATGTGGACTAATTGAACCTACCTGGCATCGTGGTGCCCACTGGAGGGCTTTTTAATGAGAGACAATGCTGCATGACTTGAAATACGGACATAGAACCCACTGAGGGAAATTAATGTATTCCAAGGACCACAAGTCCCTGCATGCACCACTAATCAACAGCGATGAGCTCGGCCCATTGGGGGCAGTTTAAAACAGGTGCAAGCAATGGTAATCCAAACCGCATTTCAGCAGCTGCCTAGGAAGAAGAGGCTGTATGCCTCGAAACGCGTTGGCAGATCAATAAAAGGATTCCTGGTATGTCGGGTTGGTTTCCGTGTATCAATGCCTGCAAAGGTACATTTGTTGGGAGTGCGACCTCAAAAGCTTTCGGGCATTTGGACAAACAATATATATATATATGTGTATGTATATATATATATATATCTTCAAAGCATATAGATGTGAAGTTAAGAATAGTAAGTCTACACTTGCCTATTTGCACTTGCCATCTTGATATTTTGGTCCTCAATATTTTTGACATGATATTCTGTCCACACAATATTTTTCTTTCTGATATTCTGTCAGTGATCCCCTTAATATTTCCAAAATGACTTTTCTTTGTGTCCGTCTTTGCTCACAGTTTACTGCACTTGTATGCAACATCAACTTGCCACCATAAGCCCGAACTGATTTTTCAGAGTATTAATCTTACACACCTTGCCTGTTGAGAAGATTCGCTTGACTAAACAAACTTTCCCATGCATGAAGAATTCAGATTGCGAAAGCTGCATTGAACCTGTTTTTTCCATTTACGTTAATTACAATTGCAGACATTCCTTTACAAAATGTGTTCACAAAACCAGATTTCTTTAAATTGGGATTCGGCAAGTCATTAATCTGAACCTCATTGAGCAGTGGGATCCTAACAAGCAAGCAATTACTATTTAGTGCTCAATCAATATATCATACAAATTGCAATTAAAAGTCTGCCATATAAAAGATGCAGAGCAGTAGCAGCTATTGTACAATAATTAGAAGGCAATAGACAGTTAAATATTTGCTTTCAACTAACATACTGTTGCTTCATATGGAACGTTTCTCGTTCAACATATTACATTGAAAATAAATTGTTATACTACAGATATCTTTAAAAGTGATGCATAGATGTTAATTCCGACTCATAGTCCCATGCTTGCAAGGATGCATCATCAGCGTAAATTGAAAGAGACGCAAATAGACGACCTCCAACTAAAAGGCATCACCCAACCCTGCCTTCTACTCCAAAATCCACATCTGGAAAACAGACACAAATTAGCCTGAAGAGTGGTGAGATAAACAGTGCAAAAGCAGGGTCTATGGCTGCAAATTTAATAAACAGACTACAGAAATGTTGTTACTCACTCAAAACAACCATCTGATCTCACATATTTTTCGTTATCAATAGTTCTGGTAAGCATATTTATTGAAGTGGGCTTAGTTTATAATGCCATTGACTGGGACCAAAATTAACCCTGCCGAAAAAAAACAAGTGCCATAATATTTATCCAACATCCATTATTAATCCTCGTTGGGCAATTGAAGCTAGCCATTAAGAAATAAGCTTCAGTCCTTTGGGCTGAACCATTCCTGGTTGTCTTCCCAATAGAGCATTAAACTATACGTGTAAGAGATCCTTATTGGATCCATTTTACAAGATGCTATCAACATATCCTCAAAAACATGAAAAAATGCACACTTTTGTTAAAGAAACAAAACAACAATGTCCAAGAAGTTATCAAACTACAGACCTTTCTCTAATTTGTCACGCAAGAGTCAACATTGAAATGCGAGGTAAGAAAGTATTTTCTGAAATATTTGGAGCCACTCAATCTGCTTCATCTGGATAGCATTGCATGTTGTCAGTTCTAGTCCTCAAATATGCCCCACTAAAGCCTCGGTCTAGGTCTAGGTCCACTCTCTCCCCGCTGCTCCACTGTGCCGTCTCTTGCCTCCAGACCCCGACCTCCTCCTTGGGAGGTTCGAGGCTGCTGCCCGCTCCTGCGCCTGCTGTCCGCTCCAACTGGGACCAGACTGACTCCAACCACCGTAACCTTTCTCAGCAGTTTTTTTTTTCTTTTTTTTTCCCCTGTTGTGCCACTGTTATTGTGCCCATCTGTGTCTTGCTCTAATTCCACCACTGTTTTTATTTTCTCGTGCCTGCCTGTTCCTTTTGCCTTTCGCCACTGCTGCCACTGCGGCCCCTCCCCCCCCCGGAATTCCCCTGCTCCCGCCTCCCAGCCTCTACTCCCTCCCACCTCCCCTACTTAATGTCAGCTGCTGTGCAGTCACGCCGCCGGCGTGCCGAAGGCGCACCAAAGGCAAGCCAGTCTGCGCCCGTCCATGACCCGACCGCGGCCAGCGCCAGGAACCCTGGACCTCCCACTACCCATCGCTACGACACCACCACCCTCCTCGCACTCAACCCTGGAAGACTTAGAGAATGCCAACAGGCCTCACCGAACACGACCCACGGCCAATTCTCCTGCCTCCACTGCCGCCAGACCCTCACCGCCACCCCGGCCTCCAACACCGCCGACGCCAGCACCGGCGACACCCTAAAATGCATCCTCCTCAATGTACGCTCCGTACGCAAACACGCCATGGAAATCTGGAACCTACTCGACTCTCTTTCGCCCGACATCGCCTTCTTCACAGAGACCTGGACCAACGCATCCTCTGCCCCCGACAACAGCACCGCCATCCCAGACGGATACAAGATCCAGAGGAAAGACCGCCCCAACCACCCAGGAGGGGGCCTCGCCATCACCCACAAGAGCATCCTCTGCCTCACCACCTCCAGCTAAACCTTCCCCTCCGCCGAACACCTGCACTTCCAGATCCAGACCACCCCCAAAGCCACACTCCGAGGAACACTCGTCTACAGACCCCCCGGCCCAAGAAACACCCTTCGCCACCACCATCACCGACTTCATCGCACCCCACGCCATCGCCTCAACAAACTACATACTCATTGGAGACCTGAACTTCCACCTCGACAACCCCAGCGAGCCCAACTCCACTATCCTTTGTGACAACCTCGCCAGCATCAGACTTAAACAACTCGTCAACACACCGACCCACAGAGCAGGACACACCCTTGACCCCATCTTCGCGGCAGGAAACAGCGTCCATTTCAGCCACACAACGCAGCCGCCATGGACCGACCACCACTGCGTACACTTCGCCATCAACAATCCCAAGGCACTCAAACCAGCCCCACGCCCACCACAAAGGAACTGGAGCAAGGTTACCGACGAGCAACTTAACTCCACCCTCACCCGAGACAACCACACCTGGGCACCTGGCGCAAACGGCACAAATGACGCAGCCAGAGAACTCCACACCTGGATCTCCAACTGCGCAGACGAGCTCGCCCCGCTATGCAACCCCGACAGACAACGCCCCAGGAAAGCCGCCTGGTTCACAACCGCTCTCCAAGAAGCCAGACGCACCTGCAGACACCTGGAGAAGAACTGGAGAAACACCAAGACAACCGAAAACCACACCACCTACAAGTACACCATGATGGACTGCCACAACCAGATCAGAGCCACCAAAAGGAACTTCATCCACAACAAAATCCTGGCCAACTCCACCAACTCCAAGGAACTTTTCAGTGTCATTCAAGAATTCACCAACCCACGCAGCGAAGCCACAGACATCACCTCATCCCAAGACCTCTGCGACAAGCTTGGAACCTATTTCCACCTCAAGATCAAAAACCTCTACGACAACTTCATCGACCATCCACCAGGTGCCACAGACGGCCCCCTGCCCCCCAGAAACACCAGCCAGCCCACCATCTCCAACTGGACACCGATCACAGCCGAAGACACCGCCTCGACCATGAAAAGCATCCACTCGGGGGCCCCCACGACCCCTGCCCCCTTCACATCTACCACAGAGCCGTGGCCGCCATCGCACCCGAACTACAACGCACCATCAACACCACCTTCAGAACAGGCACCTTCCCAGACGACTGGAAGCGCGCAGAAGTCAGACCCCTGCTCAAGAAGCCCACAGCTGACCCCACCGACCTCAAGAACTATCGGCCCATCTCGCTCCTCCCCTTCGCAGCCAAAGTTGCAGAGAAAACAGTCAACAGGGAACTGACACGATTCATTGAAGAGAACGCCGTCCTCGACCCGTCCCAATCCGGATTCCGAAGCAACCACAGCACAGAGACCGCCCTACTCGCCGCCACAGACGACATCCGCACCCTCCTGGACCAAGGCCACTCCGCAGCCCTCATCCTACTCGACCTATCAGCGGCCTTCAACACCGTCTCCCATTGCACACTAGTCGTCAGACTACACGACGCAGGCATACAAGGAACAGCCCTGCACTGGATCCGATCATTCCTCACCGGAAGAAGCCAAAGGATCAGACTCCCACCCTTCCTCTCCGACCCCACGAAAATCACCTGCGGAGTCCCACAGGGTTCATCACTGAGCCCCACCCTCTTCAACATTTACATGGCCCCCCTCGCAGCTATCGTCCGACAACACGGCCTCAACATCGTATCCTACGCCGACGACACCCAGCTCATCCTCTCCCTCACCAAAGACCCCACCACTGCCAAACTCAACTTCCAGAAAGGAATGCAAGACGTCGCAGTCTGGATGACCAACAGCTGCCTGAAGCTCAACGCCGAGAAGACAGAAGTCCTCGTCCTCGGTACCACCCCTTCTGCATGGGACAGCACCTAGTGGCCGACCGCCCTCGGAAGCCCACCTACCCCCTCAGACCACGCCAAGAACCTCGGCATCGTACTCGACTCATCACTCACCATAACATAACATAACATGTGTATTTGTAAAGCGCACGTTCACCCAGAGGTCTCTTGGCGCTGAATAACAGATGTTCATTGTTACCCAACTCAATGGTACTCATTTTATCGACCTCAGATGGATGAAAGGCTGAGTGGACCCACCGGGATTTGAACCTGTGACCATGAGGTCGAACACAGGCCCCTGCAATGGATGCATTAGTCCACTGAGCCAACAGACCCGGCCACCATGAACCGACAGGTCAACGCCGTCACCTCCAGCTGCTTCAACACCCTCCGCATCCTCCGCAAGACCTTCAAGTGGATCACCCCTGAGTCAAGGAAGACAGTCACCCACGCACTCATCACCAGCAGACTGGACTATGGAAACGCACTCTACGCCGGCATCAACAAGTCCCTACTCCGCAAACTCCAGACAGTACAGAACACCGCCGCCAGACTCGTCCTCGGCATCCCCCAACATGAACACATCAGCCAACACCTACGAAGTCTCCACTGGCTCCCCGTGGAGAAAAGAGTCACTTTCAAAATCCTCACTCACGCCTACAAATGCCTACACAACAACGGACCCAAATACCTCAATGACAGAATCAACTTCCACGTACCCAAAAGAACCTCCGATCTTCCAACCTTGCACTGGCTGAAACCCCGTGCATCCACAGAGCCAGAGCAGGCGGAAGATCCTTCTCTCACATTGCAGCCAAGACCTGGAATGAGCTACCGGCAGACATCAGACGCGCCCCCTCCCTGAACACCTTCAGGAAGACCCTCAAGACCTGGCTCTTCGGCTAAACAGATCTGCGGACCCACCCCCCCCCTCAGCACCTTGAGACCCTCACGGGTGAGTAGCGCGCTTACAATTCCCTGATTGATTGATTGATTTCTCCAGTAAGGAAGAGGGGTTGAACTAAAAGGCTGTGCAACTTTTCATAACATGTGCCCTCCTTTTATATATTTCAAGTTCCTGCATGAACTGGTTAAGAATCCAGGAGTCCTGGCTGACTCATATTACTATTGTCACTCACATTGGTATGATGGTAAAGTTTTTTCCAGCTGGCCAAATAAGTTCCTCTTACACCAATTCATGCCAGAAAACAAGACATGTCATAAAGAAAAGTATTGACTGCTAGAAATTATTTTACACCACTTCAATGCATGTGCATATTTGGAGGTGCAATCAGCTCTGCAAACTTCTACTCATTTAATTTTCACTTGAACAAACCTTGCTTTAACATTTGAATAAAAGACTTTAAGCTTGAACTACCAACTTTCAAACTATTCTAATGTTTGGACCCTTCTTAGCTGTCATTCAGTTGCAGAAATACCATCCTCACTGAACTCTCTGAATGTGCAACCTGAGCCTTCTGGTCTTTTCTTCCACTATTGAAATCATATGGTCTTTGATTTACTATACACATCTTTATCTATCTATTCCATAGAGAACAGAATCTGAGTTAACTCACACTAATGGCCTTACTTTCCCTATTCTATATAAACATTTAAAACGAATCTCTTTCAGTAGTTTCCCTGCTTGTTGTCAAGCTCTGTCTGTCGACTCCTCAAGATATCAGGCACTATAAAAACATTGTCTCCCATTGCTTCTCCGAATAGTATTAGGGGTGTAACAACCAATTTTACTAAACTTTATTGGTCATGTGGGTCATGTGATAAGGTTATAGGATTTCACACTGGGATAAAATGTAGTCATTTTTCCAATAATGGATGTATCATGTTGTTTTCTCTTCCTACTTCATGCGTTGTGAAATATGCGATTACTCAGAGCTAATACCCTCTCTACTCCTGTTCATTACCTACTTATGCCCTGTAACTGAGCAAATTGAGCCATAGTATCATAATTTGTGAACCCATTGATATGGTACCTACCTGGCGGTTGGACCAGAGCCCTGAGCCACCACAACATCACTGTAACGATGACATAATGAACTATATGAAACCCAGCCTCTATAACCAAATGGATCTAAAACAGATGCTTTAATCGTTGGCAGAGCAGACGATGTATTATACTTTGAAAGTAATTTGAAAAGTTCATGACACTCAACTGGAGTTCACGTGTGGCCTCCTCTCTCATCTCAAAAGAAAGTAAACATTGCCCTGGACATCGCCACCCCAGTTTACACTCTGAACAAGTCTACAAGTAATTCCAATGAGTCATTTGCTGACAACACCCTACATGGAATACCCAGAGACAGGGCTCTAGAAAGACAATGGAACAAACCAAAACTCACTTTAGATCACATTGCATGAAGAGTCAAGGGTATACAAGTTAGTCTACACTAGATCCAAAAATACATACTTCAGTCTCGCATTGGTGGAGCTGATAATATGAAAAAAGAGCCATTGCGCATCTTCAAAGAGATGGTATCTAACAGCTCTTCGCCCAACATCCTGGTGCCTTCCATTGAAACGTGTGATAGTTTATCCTATTTCACCAATAAAATATCTGCTCTAAAATAGGGCATCTCAAATGTAGCAAAGCAGCTTCGAAGACTATCTGACACCAAAGACTGCTTGAGAACCAAGTACGGTTTTCTCGCCCCACTGAAATTTAATAACATTGTTTGTCTCTATATATATTTCATTTGTACTAAAAACATTTTGAGTATATAAAACTTGTCCATTAAACAACACTATAGTCATCATAGGGCCCACACTGTGTTTTGAAAAATTATCTGATATCCCAGGTCTTTAGAAATCCCTAGGATTTCCCTTGTATTGTAAAATATAAATATAACAGTGTTGCAGGGATTCTGCTGAGGAGCAGAACTATGCTTGGGACCATAGAACATCAGTATGCAGGGGACTGAGTTACCATACCACCTCAGTATCTATGAGCCCGAGTCTGACTAGCTATAGTGCCTCACTTGCCCTCCTAACCTTTCCAGAAAGAAAAATGGTTTGCCACCCGAGAACACAACACTCCCGACCCTCTCAGGAATCGTGGTAACAGGACACACCCTTTTGTTCTCTCACTCGTACTTGTCCACAATAGGATAAAAAAGAGACATGAAGGAAGTGTACTATGTTTATTTAAACTATTGTGCAATAATTGCAACAGAATTTATTAACAGGTACATTTTACTAATGTCATCAACATGGTTAATAAGCCATATATAAGAACAAACCCTCTCATGTTATCTGACAGAGCTGCCTAAATCTTCCCCCACTACCGAAGCTAAGAGGTTATAGATTATAGATCTCTGGGTTTGTGGCGGACCCCGTACCTTAGCACACATAGGTGGATGTTCTACATCTTGGCTGACGCAGCGCTCTTGTCTCAGGACCTTCGCTCGGTGAGTCTGTGTTTTCTAAAACCCTTGTCCCTAGTTAGATGAGAAGATATGTGTATTCAGAACAGGGGCTGCATTCTCCTATTATGTCTAGGTGCTAGTGTCAGACCACAGAAATTAAAAGGGGCGGTGTTGTTTGACCTTGCCTAGGCTGTTCAGAAATCCCAGGAAAAGAATAAAATGTGAAAACATGTGGTGTCTCTGTGTGAAAATGCAATCTGGCAGAGAAGCAAGCGTGATATTTAGTAATGCGTGCAAAAAAAAGAGGCTTACAACATGCATAATTAGGCTAACATAGGGAAAACGACAATGGGCCATGTGAGAAACACACAACTGGAACATAGCATCAGTGTGTTTATAAAGCTATCATAAGAATTATAGTGGAAGTAATATCTTGTGCATTAATAAAACTAGATTTCAATGGGATTGTATATTCTACAAAAACAGGTGTTAATAAAGGCCACATAAACCTTTGGTGTTAAAGAAAGGAATGCAAAATTCACTAGGAACACTTTTTGACATTTACTTCCTAGTTACATTTGTTTCAGCAATGCCATAAATATTAATAACACAATAAAGAAATCTGAGCATTGGGCCGTGGACAAGCATGGATGTATTGTTTAACAGCTCATGCTGTCTTGCTTATAATATATGATCTTGGGTTTACCTCATTATGTACTGAAGCGGGATCACGTGGACTTAGTTTACAGATACTTAATTAAAACCTTGTAGGCAACAGTTGCTCATGTTTTTCGTTCCACCATACTTCGAAAACAGAGCAGTGATCCTGCAAATGAGTGCCATGGTCCATTGACACATTCCTGAGGCTTGTGGTTCATAGAAGCCTTCATCTATGATTGCAATTCATTACAATGCTCGAGTGTGAAGAGAACGTATTCTGCAACTTTTTACCTTGTTGAATTTCTCATGTATAACTTGTTTCAAATTGCATTTGGACTGGAGGAGGCGGGCTCCTACAAATGACATTACTTAAAGATATGTAAATACCAGGAACATGATCTTTGAGAAAGCAATTGTGCAATTCACAGTTTCTAATCATTGATTTAGAACCCTGTTTTACTGAATCCCAGATTCACTAAGGCTTTGCACTTTCGCTCAAAGCAGTACATAGGTATTTACTTTTTTCTTTTTTAACATTCTTTATTGTGGTTTTCATGATTTACACAAACTTCACCGTATATGCCAAACAAAAGAGACGAAACAGTAATCCCTCCCTCCCCTCCCCCCTTGGTCCAGCAATTCGAACAAAGATAACGATATCCACAAAGATAACGATATCCACAGTTTTCCGCTGAGTAATAGGCGGCATTTAAGCAGTATTGCAAATGCAATTATCTCTTCAATGAAAACCAAGTATAGGTCAAATGTGAATACTCAAAAATCAATACACATTGTTAGTAATGTTACCCCTTCCAACGGAGAGCCCTTCTATTTTCCAGTAAACCTCACTATTGCCCTAGCCGTCGGATAATCCCCTATGCTTCCTATACAACATTTGCCTCATTCATTCCCTAATCTTCCCCCTCGCGGACCCATCTTATCAAGGGCGCCCAGATTTCACCCCCTCTTCTCTGTGCCCTGCGCCCCCTCCTAGCATAAACTGCTGTTTCCAGCCAGTAGACCTCCAAGAGCCTTCCCAGCCACTGCTGGCTAGTTGGAGAGACTGGGTCAAGCCAGTGGGTGGCTAAGCAGAGTCAAAACACCGTCATGGCAATGTATAAGAATACCTGCACCTGCCCCGGAAGTGAGAAATCCCCCACCCCAAGCACAATCAACTGTCTTGACATATCTATTTTCTGCCCCAATTGAGATTCCAGAATAGCACCAACTTCTCTTTTAACCGTGTCCAAGCCAGGGCCTGATGCGAACATATGTACACTATCAGCTGCTTGATAGCCAAAGCGAGGGCAGGATGACTCAGCCGATCTTCCCCATTTTGCGATCTTAGCCGGAGTAATATATAAATTGAACCATGTTTTAAAACACTGAAGTTGGAGGTTAGCCGCAATAAAGGATGTTTGGGCCAGGTGTAACGAGTCATCCACTTATCCAAATCCAACCTGTAGAAGTTCCTGCCAGTGGTCATAGTACTTTGTTAAATCATCCGGCATTGTCTCATTCAATAACTTGTATAACCTGCCAAGTGTAATTGTCCCTTTAAGTAACCCTTCCACCAATGTCACCCTGACGAAGCCGCAATGAACCCCCGCCTTCCTTGCCAAGAAATCTCTTATCTGAAGGTATTTGAAGAATTGTTTATTCTCCAGCCCAAACCTATCCTTAATCCGATCAAACGGTACTACCACAGTCTTATCCATGACATGCCCAATCATCCTCACTCCTTTTTCATTTCACCCTTTCATATCTCCATCATTGAAAATACTATGGAGAAACTCGTTTTTGTAAATTGGGGTATAGGCATTAATCCGTCCCAAGCCAAACCTTTTCCGGACCCCAGTCCAGACTTTAAACGCACAAATAAGGGTCTTGAACTTCACCCATGACAAGGGTCTATGGACCTTTCTTGCCTAGATATGGGGGGGAGGAGGGGGGAGGAGAGGGGAGGGGAGGGGTGATGGGGAGGAGAGAGTGGGGAGGGAGTGGGGTGATGGGCTGGTCCAGGCGGCAGAATTTGATGAGATGCCCTTGTTAGGTATAAGGGATGGGCAGGATTTTTTTTAGAAATGATAGAAGGGAATGGGTAAATGGGTAAATTAAGACTTGCGTCTGTTAATATTTGTGGATTAAACAACCCCCTCAGGAAACGCAGGATCAATGAGGACATCTGATATTTAAAAGCAGACATAGTATGTCTACAAGAGACACATGTAGAAGCAGGCAGGCAGAATGTGGCTGAACTTGCAGGCTATCAAATAGTCTCCAGCACAACTCAGGGAACGTGCACAAGGGGGTAGCTTTCATGGTTCGCAAAAATACAGCCAGATTTTGACGCTCAAAATCGGATCAGATGGGCAGGTGGGCTATCACTCAATGTTGTATTGACAATCATTTTTTTACACTATGCTCAGTGTATGGCTCCGTATTAGATGACCCGGCCTTGTTCAACTTGCTAAACGTAGAGCTAGTAGGCTGGCCGCTTCCTTTAATAGTATGTGGGGATTTTAATATCAATATGAATTCAAGCACTATTAAGTTAAGGTATTTACTTTCCAACGCAAAAGGCATTTGGTTCTGAAAAGGTGCCATTTTCTCACCTGAAAATGTGCTTTGCACAGCATTTCTTCTTTGAGGCGTTGCTGGGGCATTATTTGTGCATATAAGTGCAAACACCCATATATTTTGACACAAACCCTGATCTACTTCAATACCAGACGGCTCTTTGCATCAGAAACTAACACCTCTTGTAGAAGTCGTTAACAATGGAAATGTTTTCATTTCTCAAAAAAAACATGCATGTGTGTTGAGGTGCACATGTTAAAACCAATGCATGGGATGCTTCTGAGTTTGTCTTGGCATGGGAGTTTGTATTGAAAAATATACTTCCACTATAAATCCTAAGCTACATAGCACACACTCATCTCTGCACCATTGTGTGAAGCTGTGTGTTGATCAAGGCAGCATTGTTAGAGCGCCAGAGCAGGGGATGTCAGCAGCAGCTATGTTTTTTCCTGTGGGCAGTGCAGAATAACAAAGCAAATGCTGACTGTGTTGCATTGCATGAAAAATTATTACATTTGATCTTAGAGTCTCTCTTTTAGAGTAATTGTTGCTTCACCATAAAATTATACTTTGTTTATGAATAAGCCTCCTCGAAACACATGGGGCACTAGGCAACTTTCATACTCTGGTTGAGCTACAAGAACGCCTCACTTTCATCCTCGAAATGTAATGAATATAGCATGCCTCAAGAGAAGTGAGGTCACTATGTGCACAGTGGTGTATATTCATCTATGTGCTCTATTCAGTGGTGGCTCCTCCGCTAAGGTGGAGGAGCGTTGCTCCATTGCTCAAAAAGGAAATATAAAATGACAATAACATACCGTTATTGTCATTTTATTTTTCCGATTGCATGCAGTCAGTGGCCTGTGTGGGGCGGGGTGGGGCTGGCCAGAGCAGGGGAGGAGTGGTTTGCACTCCCAAAGTGCACATGAACCGTTTGGCCGGCCCTCATGGGCCGACAAAACAGTTCAAAGGAAGAAGGAAGAGGACGCAGGGGAGGCGGTGGCCGGGCAGCCGTTCTACGGTAAGTGTGGATTTTTTTGTTGTTAATCACCACCCCCGTCTGGTAGCAGCTGCTACTGGCTCGATGATTACAGTTCCAGTGCTTTCACAAACCCTCTGGTGGTTTCACTCAGAGTTGCAATCACACACAGTTTTGTGGTGCAGGGCCTGGATTACAAAACTGGGTGCGCATCCTCTACTTGTCAATTATTGGGAACACTTTGCGACAACAGTAGCTGTGTTTAATTAAAAAAAATGTGCATGGATAAATTTCCATCATTAGTACAGCATTTCAAAGAGTGCAACAGAAAATCTGAGGAGCTATTCAACACAACTTTCCTCACCCCTTAATGCAAAATGTAAAGCCTTCATGAGGGCATGTGTAGTACGAGCGTTCCTCACCCCCTTGTGGAGACTTAAAGACTTAAAGGTCACCTGTTAATGACCCAGGTGTAGGCCGTACCTGGAGAAACTCTGACAGGAAGTTCCTTCTTCCCTGTTAGTATTGTTGCAGATATAGCCCTATCCCACAATTAGAGGAGCACTGCAGATATAGCCCTATCCCACAATTAGAGGAGAGCTGCAGATATAGCCCTATCCCACAATTAGAGGAGCGGCTGGTTCTGGCTGAACACCTCTGACAGTTCAATGGGTGAATCTGTTGCACTCAGTCACATGGTAATTTCAACTATATTTTACAAATTCTTCTTTCTTGGGTAGGAAAATCGGGGGAATATTTACAAGCCCCTATTGCCACCGTCACTTTTTTGATGCTGCGGTGGCATAGAGCAATTTTCAATATTTACAAGGTGGCTGTTAGAAATGGGATTTCTGGTTGGCAAGGGCATGCACCTAAGCCAGGCAGAAACCACCACTCTAGTCAGGGCAAGGGAGTTACACACTGAAGATAACCCCTGCTCACCCCCTTGGTAGCTTGGCAGAGCAGTCAGGCCTATCCCTAAGGCAATGTGTAAAACGTTTCCGCAACACACTCACACAGCAGCGACACACTAGGCACACCACAAAAGAAACTCCACACAAGATTATTAAAAAAAATAGCCTTTGTATTATCCATAAAACACATTAGAACATATCACATATATACACTGTGCCACCAGGCACTTGTCATGTATTTACAGGGATTGCATAAATCATTAGGCCAATCGGGCCACGGTAAAAACACATTACAGTATTGCGCCAAGGGAGAAAGACGGCGGCTCCCTGCGTCCATGTGGGGCTGCTGCGCACCAACCTCGCTTCTTGATGGGTTTTCCCCAGAGAACTCGCTCGACCAGCACTCACGTTGGGGGGAGGTCCCCCAGCTCTTGGTGTTGTCCTTGCTGCTCGCCTCCCCCCTGCATGGGAAGACTCAGTCGGGCCTCTCCGGTCAAACACAAGGCACAGAGCGACTTCTCCCCGCTCTTGCCTCCGGCGGCCCACAGCAGATGAGAGCCCTCGAGGCTCTTCTCCATTCCTTGGGTGGCGGTCCGCTTGGCCCAACCCACAACCAGGGTCAAAGGCTGTGGGGGCCGCACTGGTTGAGGCTCCCGCAGCGGCTCCCAGAGAAATGCCAGGAGCTCCGGGCGGCCCATCCAGCCTTGGGCAACTCCTGTTGGGCATCCTCGGTGGTGCCTAGCAATGGTACAGCGGCTTTGCGTGGGCCCGCTGCCGGGCGGCCACACCTCCCTCTCTCTCTCTGGCCTAAAGGAGGGGGTGCCAAAGAGAGGATTCCGTCAGGCGCTGCTGCCACAAGCAGCCCGCGCTCCTTCCAGGCTTTCCCCCACGACACAGGGGAGAAATGACTGCGTTTCCTGGGCCCCTTCCCCACTTTTCCCGCAACGGAGGGAAAAATCACTGCGCTTCTTGGGTGCCAACACCAAGCACTCTTTAATAATCAAAGGGTGAAGGACACAGCACTGTGGCCGAGCCAGGCACACATTGCACTGGCAATAGTAGCTCACTGCACATGGAAACTTCCAGTAAGGCAGGGAGTTCCAGGAAAGCAAAAGAACACAAGGAAACTCCCAAATAAGCAAAGTACAGCACCTGGAAGACTTTGGTGTCCCTGAAGTGTCTACAACAGGAGGCCAGCACGCAGGGCCTCCCAGCAGAGGGCAACCCCCTCCAACCACCCAGCAGGCAGTAGCTGAGTCCTGCGGCAGTTCCTCCTGGCAGAGTGTTCTTCAGATCCAGTTCCAAGCAAGCTTCAGTTCTAGACATGGGGTCACAGCCCCAATATTTATAGTACCAAGTGTCTTTGTTCTTCCCCCTGGCACAGGGCTCTGTGCCCAGTCCAAACCAGTTCTGGAAGGCACTTACACATATCTTTTCAAGTGCACAACCACCTCTATTGTCAGTGTAGGCCCTGGCCCAAGACACACCACAGGGGGTGGAACCGGCATTGTGGAAGGCAGACACAGCCCTATTCAGGTTCAGGTGCTACTCCTCCCACCACTCCAAATGCAGTCAGGCCTATTCAGCCTAGCGCTGACTCACCCAGACTCTCTGGAGCCACTGCACCTCCCCAGCCCCTGTCACTCCAAGGCCAGACAGTCAATACACAACAGGCAGGCACAAAGACACATAGCACACAGAAATGCCTACTTCGAAAAGTGGCATTTCTAAAATAGAGCTAATAAATCTGCGAACACCAGTACGCAGCATTTATCGCCACTATTCCAAACATACCAAACTTGATCACGCAACTCCTCTCATGTCAGGAATTAACACTGAAGCACATATCAGGGAATCCCCAATGCATTTCTATGAGAGGGCAGCCTCACAGCAGTGATAAACCAAATAGGCTGTTTGTCACTACCAGGACATGCCACACAGTTAAGGCACATGTCTTACCTTTTTGCCTACACCGCACCCTGTCCATAGGACTTGCTAGGGCTTACCTTAAGGGTGACTGATATGTAGTAAAAGAGGAGTCACAGACGTGGCAAACACTTTATGTGCCACGTCACAGCGGCAGTAAACTGCGCGTGCAGGCCCTGCAATGGCAGAGGCCTGAGATAGGTTTGAAAGGCTACTTTGGTGGGTGGCGCAAGCAACGCTGCAAGCCCACCAGTAGCATTTAATTTACTGGCTCTGGGTATATGAGATACCACTGTACAAGGGACTGATAGGTAAATTAAGTATGCCAAACAGGTATAGACCAATTTTACCATGTTTACCATAGAGAGCACATGCACTTTAGCACTGAACAGTAGTGATAAAGTGCCTAGAGTCCTAAAACCACCAACGACAGGTCAGAAAAAATACCGGAGGAAGGCAAAAAGTTCTGGGATGACACTGCAAAAAGGGCCAAGTCCAATAGTGACGTTAAGCCACTTAGTGTGACTAACATCACCTTGTAAATATGCCCCTTTCTGATACAGTCTTCTGCGGCAAAGGGGCGTGCAATGGGTGTTGCTGTGGACGCTCCACAATTTTCTAGTAAATATGTCCTTTTGTTTGATGACAAATAAGTGGAGGAATAATCAGACCTAAAATTGAATAGAAATATGCCCAGACAAGTCATTTATCAAACATTCCCACCCTCAAATGCCCACCACCTCAAACACCTTCCAGAAAATCGCAAGCTTTTTACTCAACGCACCTTCCTCAACACCCCCAGGCACAACAGCTGATCCTTTTTCAGGCTTCCTAGTTCTCCTAACTTATTCATTACTTCTGTCTTTTTTTCCTTATTCATCAAGATGCTCAGAGGGATGTATTTTCTTGAACATCAATATGATTTCAGCTAAATAGGAATTAATAGCTTTGCCATGGAATTGCCACCAAAGTATGTCTCTAATTATTCACAAAGACATGCTGGTGGCCTCTTAAAATTACAAGGCTGAACTAATTTAGTGGCTGGTTGAGGCTAAGTAGTTTCTTCCGAAGTGACAGGAGAATCAAGATAAATAGATTTGCAGCTAACACAGTTAAGAAACACAATCATGAAAGGCCAGTAAATTAATTTAAAAGTAACAATATTTTATGAACATAATCATTAGCCAAAGAAATATATGATCACTTGTTCTAGAATCAAATCCACACATTTAGAGCTTTCAATGCGGAAAATGTATTTGAAAAATATAGGACTGGATACAATAAATAACAAGAACGTTAAGGAAAACAATAAAGTCCCTCATTATGAATGGCCTGGGAAATGGACCTGATTTCCTCCCTCTCCTGAGTTACTAATGCCAATTAGGAAAATCTCATTGCCCTGAAGTGTACTGACTACATATTTAAAGCAATCAAGTATCCCAACTGACTGTCTTCTGAATAAAGAGAAAAGTTTAAGACCTTATGTATTCTGGACAAGGACCATATTACTTGCTCAACCTGCTGGTGACATGCTGGCCACCTAAAACTAACTCTCCACTCAATCAACAGGATTCAATTACACTAGGAAACATTTTCTTCTTCCTCTATCTCTTTGCACCAAAGATAATTTTCTAAGATTCATAAGACTATGAATAAGCAATAGTTCTCTACTTCCAGTTTGGGAAAGCAAATGCAAGGACAGAGGTCACAATCATTAGGCAGATAATTTTGTGAATACCATGCAAATGTACAATTTGCAATGCCACCTATTGGTACATACGTCACATCGCAAATTGCATTCTCATTTGCAAACCAATTGATGTGAACAATTCCCAAAATGTCTTATAGAGACTTCATTTGATTTCTTCCAATCTAATCAGTGTACTTTAAACTTTAAAAAATGGTGCCCCACATGTTCCATCATCACAATTACTTTTTGAAAATTTCACATGGTTGCATTTACATTTTCATTTGCCTTCGTCTATACATTGTCTTTTCATTAAATTGTAACGTCTGAAAGTTACATTGTTGGACAAGGTTGGATCCTATCACCATATTTGTTCAATCTTTATGATGAGCATCTTGGGCAAAAATCTAGACTCAATGATGTTCAGACTGGGATCGAAATTGGAGGAAGTGCAGAAGATCTCAAGGCTATGATTGTCAAGTTCTTAGAAAATAGCGCTGCTGCTGGATTAAATCTAAAAGTAAAAAACAAATCATATTAACAAGAATCTTACAAAGTCTTAGAATTGACAATGAAGCAATAAAGAGCATCAAAGACTCCATTTTCTTAGGATCATGGCTATTTCAAGATGGTGATTGCAGGCCTGACGTCAGAGAACAGCTACTACTGGGCAGAAAAGGAATGACAATCTTGGACAAAGTAATAAAGAAGAAAGACATCTCCCTGACAGCAAAGATACAAATCATCAAAGCAATGGCCTTTCCTTTGACAAAGTATGGATGTGGAAGCTGGACGACTAATAAAAATAATCGTTGAAGAATTTACTCCTTCAAACCCTGCTGCTGGGGAAATCTTTTGCGTATTCCAGGTACTGCTAGAAGAAAGAATCAATCACTACTTGACCAGATCAAGCCAGAACTTTCACTAAAATTGATTATGATAAAACTTAAGTTCAAATATTTGGGCCACATAAGGAGAAGAGATGACTCCTGGAAAACAACATTTATGAGAGTGATGGAAGGAAAAGAGGAAGACCAAGATCAAGGTGGTTAGAAACAGTCAAGAATTATAGAAACAAGAATCTTCAAGCCCTAAAACATTATGTTATCGACAAAAACAATTGAAGGAATATTATTCATTGAATCACCAAGAGTCAGACACAGCTGATAAGATAGAACCATAAAAAATGCTTGAATTGTGATCCTTGTGGTCAGTTACATTTTCACAGTTGCATTGCCATTTAACATTTAGATTAGACTCAGATATAATGGGTACGGTTTGTGGTTAGTATTTGGAGATAGGGTTAGAATTAGGGGCAATCATTAGAGGATGGGGTTTAGATTAGGGCTCCAAGGTGTACTATATGATATACGAGTAGGTGCAGGGGTGGAGGTTAGTGCTAGATTTGGGGTTGGGTTAGGGGTTGCTGTTAGGGACTAGCCAGTAGGGGTTGGAGTAAAATCAGGTTAGGTTTAAATTTAATGGTGATCTTGTAGCTGTAAAGTACATGCATGATGTCAAGGTAGGTGATTTTTCTAAGTAGAGGATACATTTTGCTGATTTAGTGACTTTAGTTATGTGAGAGAAGAGAGTTTGAGTTTGCCTTCCACAAATATATTGAGTAAACATCTACATTTATTTCCCTACATGAATATAGTAATCATATTGAATGAGTTTGTTTTGGGATGATACTGTAATATTGGTTGGTAAGTCACTCTAAACAATCTAAGCAGATTTTCCAATTATTTCAGACCATGGCTGTACAAACATATCTAAAGTTAAAATAAAGGGAAATCATCCGACCAACACAGTGCCAGTTATTCTGGCTATCATTCAAAGAATTATTAAAGCAGAAGGCTTTATGTTTGTTTCATGGAGTCCTTTATCAAAGTTGCAGCAATTCGTCTTGAGGCAAAGTCAAGGTCTATTTGCCAAGTCACAAATTATGCTCCAGAGCTTTCCTAAATCTATAAGAAGGAATTTCTCATTACAAGTGTTAGACTTGGCATCTTTGGCTTGGTTTCCCCTGACTTTTTGCCTCTATCTCCTATATTTTTGATACCGTGCTGGATTTTGTTTTTGCTGGCTTAGGTGCTTTGGGCACTTTGCCACTGTTGATCAGTGTCAAAGTGCAAGTGCTCACTGTGTAAATTGTTATTACAATTGGTTCTCCCTGATTGGCATATTTGATTTACTGGTAAGTCCCTAGTAAAGTGAACTGAGTGTGCCAGGGCCTGAAAATCAAATGCTACTAGTGGGCCTGCAGCACTGATTGTGCCACCCACATGAATAGCCCTGAAAAGGTATCTCAGACCTGCCACTGCAGTGTCTTTGTGCAGTTCTAAACTGCTATGTCGACCTGGCAAGTGCACTTACTTGACAGGCCCTAACCTTCCCTTTTCTTACATGTAAGGCACCCCTATGGTAGGCCCAAGGTACCCCCTTGGGCAGGGTGCAGTGTATGTGAAAGTAGGACATGTACTGGTGTGTGTGACATGCCCTGATAGAGAAATATTGCCAATTTAATTTTTCACAATTGAAAGCTATCTGGGAAATAATTGTAACATCTTACAGGTATAACTTCCCATTGGGTCATGATAGAGAATTAAAGTTTAGGCTCTCTGAACTCAGAATTTAATAACACATCTTTTAGTGAAGATGGTTTTTAAATTGTGTGTTTGAAAATGCCACTTTTTGAAAGTAGGCATTTTCTTGTCTAACCATTCTGTGGACCTCTGCCTCTTTGTGGATTGACTGTCTGGTTTTGGAGTGACAGAGGCTGGGGATGTGCATTCACTGTAGACAGCGACTGGGGGTTTGGGGTGTGCCTGGCCCTTCCTGGATGACTCAGAGCTGATCTGAATAGCGCTTGGCTGCATTTAGAGTAGTGGGAGGAGATCTCCTTGCACCTGAATATGGCCTGTCTCCCTTGCACAATTCTGTCGCCATCCCCTGTGGTCATACTGCACCAGTGAGGACAGAACTGGTTTGGACTGGGCTCAGAGACCCTTGCACAAAGAGAACAAAGACAAAATGGGGTATAAGTAGTAGACCATAAACCCCAGAACTTTAGATCACTTCTGGACTCAAGAGGAACCTTTGCCAAGGAGAAGAGCTGAAGAGCTGTGAGGAGGATTAATAGCCCTTTGCTGTGTGGAGTTGGCCTGCAGTTGCTGTTTCTACCAAGGAGAGGAAAAAGACTGGAACTTTGCTGTGAACCTGGTTGAAGAAGATCTCCAAGAGCCTGTGTATGCTGGCCTCCTGTTATGAAGTCTCAGGGACACAAAGACTTCACCCCAAGCTCTCTTGAACTCTGTTGCTGAGAGTTCTGACCTGCCAGGAGGTGCCTATTTCAGTTGTGGGCCTCTGGAAGTTGTTCCTGCTGTTGGGATTTGGAAGAAACCTGAAGAACTGAAGAAATCAATGCATCGCTCTTCTTGCGGCTGTTTTTCCTGATGCAGCACCGCCGTGCAAGAGGAATCTCCATGCATCGCCACGCCACTGCCGAGACGCCGCTGCAAGAACCGACGCGTCGCCCGCCGTTTGTCGCCGCCGCATTGATTGCCAAAGCATCCCGGATTTCCACGCATTGCACCTGTGTGGCAGGTTTTCCTGATGCATCACCCGCGGACCAGAACCGTCTTGGAGTCGACGCATCATTTCCCCCTATAGTCCAGATTCAACGCATCAATTCTCCTCCGTGCAGCAGAATGATGCATCGCCTCCCCAAGGACTCAGGAACAGACGCATCTCTTTGTTTCGTGGCGCTTCCCATCTCTGTGGCTGTTCCGCCTTCAGGATTTTGACGCATCTGCAAGTACTTTGTGTAGAATCATGAATCCATAGTTTTCTATGGACCCAGTTATTTGAAACGTTTGAAAAGTCATATTCTTATTACATGTATGTTGGATTTTTGTCATTTTGGTCTTGTTGAGTTTAGATAAAAATACTTTATTTTTCTAAACTGTTGTGATGTCCATTTGTGGTGTTATCACTGCATTACTATGTGTTTTGAGTACAAATACGTTACACATTGCCTTTGGGATAAGCCTGTCTGCTCGTGCCAAGCTACCCAGGGGGTGAGCAGGGGTTATCTAAAGTGTGTATCCCCCTTACCCATGATTAGAAGCAAGGGTCCCTATTTGGACAAAGGTACCTACCTCTGCCAACCAGTGACCCCCATTTCTAACAACAAGCATCTCATTTGTGAGATGCCTGCACCGAGGTGCCTATGGCTAAGCGATGTCTACGGCTATGTGCAATTAGGTTCAACTCTTAAAATTCAGGAATGGGTTAAAAGCATGACTGTTTCTTACCTGACCGTGACGATGATCACCAATTTAAGCCTCAAGATGCTTACGACTCGCAATGTGCTTTATAAATTAAGGTATGTAGAAATGGAAATTCTTCTTTCACCTCTGCCTTGCTGCTTCACTGGTGCAACCCTAGAGGGCAAGAAATTATACATGGGTTTAATTTAAAGATGGGTAAACGAAAACGAAAAATGTTTTGCAAAATTTAGATCCAGCTTGAAAAGATCTACTTGAGTGGGAAGAACATACACAGGAACTTTTGCCATTGGTAGAGAATGTACATCCCAGCTAAGACATGAGGCTACAAACAGTCATGCATTGGCAGGCTGTCGCTAGTCTCCTATTTATCCATCGAAAAATGTGGCATCCAAGGTCGGGCACAGAGATAATACATTACTCCTTGTTGTTTTTTCTATTTTAAAAGTTCTATTTTCATATCATAGATACGTTAATTTGACTAGCGCATTGTTCGTCGTGTTTTAAAGACTGGTGTCTTCTAAAATACCTCAAGACATGTAAATAATGTGTTAATAGTGTACAATACCGTTCTACGGGAATGTAACAACAAAATAAGTATTTCTAAAGACCACATAGGGGCATATTCACGAGGAAGTGGCGGTGGGAGGCGTTAGCCTCCTTGGCTTAACGCCTCTCACCGCCACTTCGGAAACGCCAGGCTGCACCCTATTCTCAAGAATGTGGTGCAGCCTGGCGTTTCCCCCTGCGACGGCGCTAAGTCTCACAACTTAACGCCAATGCAGGTACCCTTGCACCAGAGTGCAAGGGTAGCTGCGAGCAGGGAGGTTTGTTTATGTACAGGAAGGTGTCCCTTCCTGTACATAAACAAACCATGGCATTTTGCTATTTCTCTGTGTCTCAAGTTCAGCGCTGCCACCTATTATCGCCGCCCTTGATAATAGGTGGCAGCGTCGAATTCAATGGGTGTTGCGGTGGTACGCCCACCGCAACACCCACTGCACGTCCCCTTTCACGCTAAGTTTAGCGTGAAAGGGGCCCTATTCTCAAGGCAGCGTTAAGCCACTTAACGTGGCTTTAAGCCACATTAGGTGGGTTAACGCTGCCTTGAGAATAGGGCGCTGCCCCTATCGCCACGGGAACGTCAACAAAAGTGACGTTCCCGTGGCGATAGGGGCTTGAGAATATGCCCCATAGTGTGAAATAATTATTCTTTTAGTTGCATTATATACTTAATAATGTAACTTTCTTTCCTGCACAACTTATCTTCCAATGGTAAATAGTTTCGTGTTCATTTACCTCATAGATGAGTGGCCCGGGTCATGGGCCATGCTGTCAGTTGAATAAATATTGTCACCTCAACATCCTATTCATACAACCCAAACAAAATATATGCCTAGCTAAAAATGGAAATAGTTTCATTAATGCATGAACGAAATTCCCATTTCAATGCCACAATTTATGCCTATATGTTCTCATGTTCAGATTTTTATAATGATGTGTATAGAGTCTTTGATAATGGTATAGGCCGGTGGAGTTAGTCCTACTTCGATGTTAAATAAATTGAATAAAATGGAGTTTCTGGTTATCGTGTCCTGTTCCATTTTCACTGAAAAATGTATGATTGTTATGTGCTCCCTTCACTTCTCTTTAAAATAAGAATAAATGTCAGAAATAGTATTTTAGATACTATAAAATTATCAAAGCTGTTCTCATTAATACCAATATTAGAGATGTTACTAATACCGCTTTCATTCTGTTTGATATCTGCTCCCAATACTGCCCGATTGTAGAACAGCACACTCTATTTACCACTAGCCTCATATCAGGGGCATTGAACGAGTGATAGGTAGGAGCTGTCTGCCAAACCGAGTACTGAAACCCGAGACTCCTCTGCCCCTAGGAGCAATAGCATCATCGTCATTATATTTAAATCGTTTTAATGAATTAAGTATGGTTTATCAGGAAGCCAAGGTCCTCGGGGCAACAATAAATCTCTAATTTTCGAACTTTGATTAAAATTCTAGTTGTTTCTGGGCTAGATGGCGGCTTAACCCCAATATTGGAATCCTTAACTAATCCTCAGTTCTGTTAGTATCCTGTAATCTTTCTCACTAGACTCCACTGCTTGTTCAAGTATGGTATATTAGGTCTAGTTACTTTCACAAACAATAAAGCTTGCAAACAAACACATTATTTCAGTTGGTTATTTCTCTACTTGAATTGACTAGGGGGTGTTCCCTTCAATAACCCCCAAATTGAGGAGAAACAGGGCCCAGGAGCCTTAATGTTACCCCCACCACTGCAAGGCCTGCTGCTATACTCAGGTAGTACACAAAATCTAAATCCTTGCAGTTAATATCAGGAAACATGGTGCAAAGGGGTTGCCATGGAGGCCAGGTTCACCATATTATGGGATGGTTCCAGCTTCTTGTCATAGGTTCATTGAGGTGACATGAAGAGTGCTGCCCTCAGAATGTCCTATCCCATGTGCCTGGTGGTCAAGGGAAATAAATATGTGAAGACTGCATGCCCCAAACTCCAGAACTATGGCTACATCACTCATTTATTAATTTTGTAGTCTTCGAATCAGGCAGGATTGCACATCCTAGTTGCCCTAATGTGAGCCTAGAAAGTAGAGAAGAAGTCTTGAAAAATGGGAGCGAACAAATTGGCCCAGGTATTAGTGTCACTTTCTCATAGGAAATATTCTGTTTCTCTCTATGGTCGTACCAGATTAATTGCTATTTTCTGGACCCTATTTTTGGTGGACTAAGATCACTGTATTCTGCTACTCCTGCTAAACAGGAGTAACATGCCTGTGCTCCCCCTTTTAGCATGATAAATTTGACTTATTTAACTTGCGTATAAGTCCCTCGTTTATGGGACTTTACTGAAAATATACCCAGGTACTGGAAGTTAAATGCCACCTGTTTACTGCAGCATCAATTATCCAATCCACAGATTGGGCAGTGAAAAAATGGCTTCAGACCTACCCTGTGTAGCCTGACAGCAGGATTGTGAACTCTGCTGCACAAGCTTGTCAAAATCACCCTTTTCACATGTAGGAAAACCTGATTTTAAATATCCCACCCCTAAGTACACCCTGCTGCTCACAAGGTAGAGTACATAATATTTAAGCGTGCAACATGTGTGAAATTAAAAATGGCATGTTCCCCCAGTGACCAGGCCCAAAATGACATTGTCAATATTTAGCCTGCACCTGACACACAGAAAAGGTCAAAGTATAGATTATACACTTTAATCCATAACTCTTGACCTATATCGGCAACAGACTCCATTCATTTTTATAGTTTTGTATAAATGTAATCAAATGGTGAATTTGGATGTTTATTAGATATATTGAAAATTTAAGTTTACAAAAGTTACCTTTACCCTGCATTATCTCTCAAGCAACCACCCTGCCTGTACTTGGCCCCAAACAAGGTGTGAATGAGGTGTGAAAACTGCTCCCATGGCAGGAACAACGGCCTGGGAGTGGTGAGGTATACTTTTTCCTTGCAGGAAGACTAGTTAGGAAGAACACAGGGACTTGATTATCATTAAAGGGGCCTGCTCTGTAAATAGCAAATGTTAGGTGACACATTGAAAGTCCCAGTCTAAGTCCACATAGTCAGACTGGCCCAAACCCAGTGGTAGGAAAGCTAGTATGAGTACCACAGATGTGTAGACTGCTCATTACCATGACACCAAATCTGGGTGGGCATGCATGTTCTGCATATGGGAGAAATGGTTTCTCCATCTTGAATTTTGAGAGCAACTGGCACTCTGTTTTGTTTGGTTCAAGGCAATCAAGAATTGCTGTAAAAGTTCTTATGGTTGCCCCCAAGAACTTAAACCCCATTTGTTAGAGATTGCCCAGGCGTCTCCTTCACCCAATAGCTAGTGCTAGGCATAAATGTGACAACCCAGGCACCATCCCAGAACAGTCACTGGACCTTCAGAAGAGGGCTGGACCAGTTATCTATGACCTGAGAGGAGTCCTGATGGACTGGACTTGCTCCTCCTATACTGAGGACAAAGAAGTGGACTCCAAAGGTCAGTTGAGTGACCTCCTGTGTGGCTACAGGGAACAATAAGCTGCAAGCGATCTTCTCTTTGAAATGCCCCGCTGACCAATGGTAACTGAACTTTGCAGTTGATCACTGCCTGACACCTTGAGAGTCTCTAAGTGCCTTCCCCTGAAGTCCTGGGGGCTTTAGAAGCATACAAGTATGGATGTTTGAATGTGGAAGAATGTTTGGAAACTTCTGAAGCTTTTCCTACACAGCTCAGAGGGACCCAAAGAAAAAATTATCTGATCGGCAGTTCCACATTGTCTGATTGGATTTCAGCTTCATCCTACTCAAACTTCCTGCATTCTGCATTGGGACTTAGAATATTTTGAGCAAGAAATCTCCAAATCTCCAGAGTGCCAGCTGGAGTAACCTGCTTCAGGTATTCGACCTTTGGTTCCACTGCGGTGGCTACAATTTCAGTGGCATTGAAGGAAGTGGCCCTCTAGGGCCACTTGGGTTTTCTCACAACCACCTGCTATGCCTTCCCAAGAATGAAGAGTTGGTCAGACAGTAGAGAATACAAACTTTCATGCTTTATTAGAAATGCTCTGCAGAGGAGTCCATCATGACCTACACCCTAAGATGTCTGCTGAGGGACTGGCTCCCCAACAGTCTACAGTGAGTAATCATTCTTCCCCAAGAGCCTCCAGCCCCGCCCACCATGGAAAAGTACCGGCCTGGGCCGAACATGAACAAAGGAGGAACTGGGAGATGAGCTACCACCTGCCAGATGGGTACATGTTATCAGAAACCCAAGGCCACTGTGCTGGGTCTCAGCGTCTCCTAATGTGGGAGCAGAACTACACACTTGGATTGGTATGTGAGAGCAGAATAGTCTCCTCATTAGCAAATCGGAAAACAGCCTTGGACAGAAAGAAAAAAACAATAGCGAAATACAGTGTTCTGCTGAGGCAAGCATTACGGCCATGAGGCCTAACTCGGGCCTAACTCGGGCACAGTCTAAGCAGCCTAATAAGGATTGCAAAAAGCAAAATGGATTCGCACTCGCCAACTGAAGCCTGCACATTACGGGAATAACTCAGTGGGTTGCATAACGTGAATACAAATGGCATCTATTTAGCCACACATTGCTAACCTAATATAACGTGAAAAGAGTGTGTTGCAGGGGCGGAAATTTGAAACCTAACAGACTCTCCTTTTAGCATGGGTGGCTAAATGCTTTATTCGCTATCCGGTAGGGTCTTTACAATTCTAAGGCGGAGGAATAAGCAAAATGTTACAGGGGGAAAACAAGCAATACATAAACATTGAAAGCACCTAGTACTCAAAGATGCCCTCAATAATGAGCATAAGATCCTGAATTTCCTGCATCATCATACCAGAAATTTTGTTATCGCTTCTTGCCAATGTAGGGGTAGGGGTAAGTTTACTCATACAATAGGTGCAACAGGCTGGAAGGCAGTTAATGCATAAACAACAGGTAAAGATGACTCCTGCAATGGCTATTAATAAGTAATATTTTCCAACCCCATGATGTCATCAGACCCCAGAGCCAACCAGTGAGAGACCATGAACCATTATCCTGATGGATATCTGAGGCGAGTTTGTGCAATTTCTGTATTGCGGAGTATACAGTGGGGGCACTATCAGGAATATACACAGCAGCTGCTGCCGATGACGCAACAGGCTCCACCCCTATCAGCCAGAATGACGTCTAAAACCATCCTATTTTGAAGAGAAACGAGCCTCGTAGCTTGAAGCTCGACTGCAATATTAGTCAGTATACCGGCAGTAGTATTAATAACTCCCTCACCTACTCTAGCAAGGCAACGAATATTACGACTATTGAACATGGGACCCCAGAACGGCAGAATGCCCTTCATTATGTCAGTAAATTGCTGCAGAGAGGTATCTGTCTGGTCAATATCATCTGTATTGGCAACCCTCTTAACTCGGTGCACCTGGAGATCCCTACACTGTAGTCTATGATCCTTGTGGTAATTGGGTGGTGCAATATAAACGGGGGGCAAGAGAAAGGAAACATAACACCGGCCAGACCACCCTCTCGGAAGCCATTTTTAAGCCTGTTCCCCACAGATGAAGTATACATTCGGAGGTGTACGCAAAGGTGGGCTGCTAGTAGTATTCAATTGGTATGTGTAGTTACAATGACTCTGTCCTACTGAAATGTTCCCTGTTCCTTCAACACAGAAACTAGCTGTTGAGTTGATCACAGGGACAGGCATAGCTTTGTCCTCAGTGATATTGCGTTCCTAGAAACATTTAAAGTATTCAGTGACATTAAAGCCTTGAAAATCTAGCATTTCATTTCGTAACCAAGTGACATTTTGGTGAGCTTCAAATACATTCATACAAGCGTCTGGGTGCAGGGTACCCTCCTTGCCATCTGGACCGGGTGTATATCCCTGGTGTACGACTATATACTCTAATACTTCTTCGTAGTCAACCTGTACCATTTTCATATCGTCAGCATAATAGTGCATGTATACCATAGAGAGCAGTTGGAACCAGGCTTCACAGCTACCTAAGTATGACAGGGGCAATGACACCATCAAATCATTTTTATGCATAATTGAGGGAAGTAGCCCACACACCCAGCAATTTGTGGCATTAGTAGTACTGTGTACCTGATGAAGCATCTGAACGAAAGCATTTTGTGCATAGGTCTGCATGTCTCTCTTTATGCGGGGCCAATGTAACAAACGAGTGCTCTGCTAGAACCGGGGTAGTCCCTATCAATGTGTGCACAGGATGTTGTTCCTCTAGGTACCAAACCCCAAATACGACTAGCAAGGAAAGTAAAATTATTACAACAAACACTACTTTACTCTTAGTGGACAAGGAGGACCAAACAGGACCATTTGGAGTGGGAAGCGGAGCCACAAAGGGCTGTTCCTCATCAGGGATAGGACGACCAAAGGGATACATTTGGACAACTTCAGGGACAACTTATAGGTGTCAAAAAGGGAGAGAAAAATTCACGGGCTAGAGCCACTATTGCAAGAACAGTACCAGAGGGCACAAGTCACCAGCGTCCGTTTAGAGCCTTGCCGGTAGACTCCTATTGTTCATCAACGACGGTGCTATGAACCACTCCCACGGAGGAGCTGCACAGTCGCAGCCCTTGCAGCAAAACAAATCCTTCTTCTTTCAGGATAGGGCACCCTCCCTCCTGGGCAAATGCCCTCAGCTATCCTGTCCAGTGTCCAGGGCAGTGCACCAGTGCTGTTCACCCTAGTCTAATACAGGCACCTTAGGCACAGCACCTGCACCCTAAGCTCAAGTCCTTCCCTAACTCCTAGACTGTTCGGCTGGTGCACCGTCCTTCTTTCGGGGCCTCAAATTATACTTTATAACTCCAGGCACTGTTTCGTCAACAAAAAGGGGCAGAAACTCAGAATCAGATGGGCATCGAGACTCAGATTCCGGAGTATTAGAGACGGTGTTATCCGGGGCGGCCCTTATCACTTTCTTCGTCCGTCTGCGCCCACCTCACCCGGGCGTCAGAGAAGGGAATAAAGCGTGGCACCTTCTCGCACTCCTGGTCACCGATGCCTTTGTTTACCCAACGGTCGTATGGGAGCGGGAGAGGCACCCGTTTCACATGAGATGTATGGATCAAATGCTTTCTGCCGTCCACCTTGACAGCCGTTCTGGTGGCGAGGAGCACGATTACTGGCCATTTCTACCTCGGCTCCAGGCTGCTTTTCCGTTGGAAGTTCTTAACCATCACATAATTACCGGGCTGTATGCAATGCCCGGGCCCCTCTGGTACTGGCCGCAATGTGGCTTGTATCTGTTGATGAAGAGAACGAAAATCTTTAGACCATTAATACAGGTAATCTACAAGCAGGGGGTACTCTATCTTGGATAAGCGCTTGGGTCTGGGGACGCCCCAAACATTAGCAGGGCGTCCAAAGACCACCTCGTAGGGGGACAACCATGTTCTAGAATGCGCTGTCGCTCTGGTAGATAATAAAGCCAAGGGTAATGCATCTGGCCATTTTAGTCCTGTGCTTTCTTGAATCTTTGCCAACTTTAGTTTGAGAGTACCACTGTACTTCTCAACCAGGCCTGCTGACTGGGGGTGATTCGCTGCATGGAACTTCTGCTTAATATAAAAACCTGTGCATACCAATTCAATGACTTTTGCATTGAAGTGGCTTCCGTTGTCACTCCAAATCATGCGTGGCAACCCATAGCGCGGGAAGTACTCTTTTAGAAGTGCCTTCGCCGTCGCCATTGCTGTAATCTCTTTAGTGGGGTAAGCCTCAATCCATTTACTGAATGCGCAGATCACTACTAGCACATACTTTAGGTTATTTACCCGTTCCATTTAGATGAAATCCATCTGGAGAACCTCGAAAGGGAAGGAAGGCGGTGCAAAATTACCAGAAGGTGTAGGGCTACCTTTCCCAGGGTTATGTTTTAGACAAATGATATAGCGCTTCACTAGGTGCGTGGCTGTCTTAGCGATATTATCATTCTGCCACACTGGATCCAGCAACTTGCATATTCCTTTAGCACTAATGTGCGCCGGGCCATGGGCCATAGTCACAACGGAGCACATATGAATTAGGCAGCAACCACCGTTGCTTCCCTGACAAGTCAGTCCAACACCCATCCTCATCCAAGCGACCTGTTCTCTCCTCCCACATTGCTAATTCATCCAAAGTCACTTCATCCTGGATTTCCCTGACATTTTTCAATGTGTCCTCGAACATTCCATTGTCTGGGATGCACCTAGCGGGACCTGCCACCAACATCTTTGTCATCTTTGATCGAGCTGTCTCCTTAGCTGTCTGGTCTGCGAAAGCATTTCCCCTCCCAACATCATCTGTAATAGCCTTATGAGCGCTACATTTCACTATTGCTAACTTACTGGGAAGTGTCAATGCGGACAGCAATCTATGTATCAATGGCCCGTTCTGAATACGCAATCCGTGCAAAGTCAAGAACCCTCTCTCCGCCCAGAGGTGCCCAAAATTATGGGCCACCCCAAAGGCGTACTGGCTGTTGGTGTAGATATTAACAGCCAATCCCTCACTCAACTCACAAGCCCTGAGGAGGGCCACCAACTCTGCAGCTTGGGCCGATTGGTGCGGAATACGGGATGTCTCAACCACAGTGTATAACGTTGTGATTGCATAAGCTGCAATGGTGGTGCCATCTGGTAATTTGAAACAAGAGCCATCGACATATAGTTCCCCTTAGGGGTCAGATAAGGGAACGTCAGTCAGGTCTACCCGTCCCTTCGTTTCTTCCTCAGTCCGAAATAAACAATCATGGACATCGTTGTCCTTTTCTTCCGAAGGGAGGGGTAGTAACGTGGCTGGGTTCAGAGTAGCACATCTTTTGATGGTAATGTGCTGAGCAATCAGAGTCAGTTCGTAGCCAGTCAGACGCACACTAGTAAGGTGCTGCGTCTTTGTCTTATTCAATAGTGTATCCACAGCATGAGGTACCATGACTGTGAGGTCCGTGTCAAGAACGAGCCCTGCCGATTGTCTGATAGAAACCGCCACTGCTGCGGCAGCTCTCAGACAGCTCAGGAGTGCTCTGGCAACGTTATAAAGCATGGCCGAGAAGTAGGCGCAGGGTCTCTGCTTACCACCGATACCCTGTGTTAGCACAGAAAGCTCACAACCGTCCACCTCATGCACGTAGAGCACAAAAGCCTTCTGGTAATCAGGAGTACCAAGCACAGGAGCAGAGCAAAGCGCAGTCTTTAATTGCTCAAAAGTTTGCTGGCATGCAGGAGTCCAAGGCAGGGGTTCATGCACGTCTTTGGTGGTCAGGTAAAGAAGGGCTTTTGTTAATAGGGAGTAGTTAGGGATCCAATGCCGGCAATACGATGTTATCCCTATAAACGTGCGTACCTCGCGTTGGGTTCTAGGGACAGACATGTTAGTAATGGCAGCTATGCGCTCAGGTGTTAGCCTGCGACCCTCCTTCGACAGTAGGTGACCTAAATAGGTGACCTCCTGTCAACAATATTGAAATTTGGAAAGTGACACCTTGTGGCCATGGTGTACCAGATGCAATAGTAATTTAACTGTGGCGTCTTTGCAACCATCCTCATTGTCCGAGGCCACAAGGAGGTCATCAACATACTGCAGCAGCACATTACCAGAGGGAAGCTCCAAAGAATCCAATTGAGCTTTCAAGGCTTGGCTATAAATACTGGGGCTTTCAGTATAGCCTTGTGGAGCATGACAGAATCTAAAGCTCCAACCGGCTATTGCGAATCCAAACAGATAGCTGCTATCTGTATGGATTGGTATACTGAAAAAAGCATTTTTTAAATCAATTACAGAGAAGCATTTTGCAGATGGGGGAATCATAGTTAAGATCGCTGTAATATCCGGAACCACAGTGTATTGGGGAACTACAATCTTATTAACCTCTCTGAGGTCTATCACAAAATGGTAAACGTCAGGGTGGACATCAGAAGAATCCAAGGGTGCCTTTTTAAGAATAGGGCTATTACACACATTCGCCGCAGTCTCCTCAACCACACCAGACTCAATCAAATCCTGTATTATTTGCAATAGGGCCTTTTCACCTGCCTGCGATATCTTGTACTGGGGAATACGTGGCAATTTAGCATTGTCCCTGACTTGTATAGAAACTGGCGGGATCTGGAGTAACCCCACATCCGTGTCTCCTGTAGCCCATAACATACGTGGCACATCTCAAAACTCAGCTGGAAGGAGGCATCCTTCGCAAAACACTGTTTGGCACGGGCTACCTGCGGTCCAATAGTCATGTAAACACCCTCTGGAGAAAAAGAAATTGTCGCATGCAACCTTTTGACCAAAGCAAGTCCTAACAAATTTTCTCCACAATTTGACGTCAGTAAAAATGGTGAATCGACCGTAAAGGGGCCAATAGTCAAAGCAAGAGGCTTGGAAATGGGGCTAATGACCGACATGCCTGAGAAACCCACCGACACATTGTTTAGGCCAGACAGCGCTGCCCCTGGGACCAGTGAACGGGACACGGAGCTATTCATAGCCCCTGTATCAACTAAAAACTTTTCAGTAGTGCCCTGTAAATCAGCAGTGATATAAGGTCCATTCTGATCTATAGGCACAGGAACTGGTCCCTCGCCCTGTCCTCGGCTGTCCTAGCTGTGAGACAATCCTGTCACTTCGTCCATGTCATAATCGTCGTGATAACACTGCCGTCCTCTGGGGTCGTCAAAATAATTCCCGCTCTGCCTACTGTGTGATGTATCCTCTGACTGCATCCCCCCTCTACCTCCTGTTCCTCGTCCATGTCCTCGAAAATCCCGACCTCTCAGGGCCTCACCTTTCTGTAACAACTACAGACACTCATTCCGCCAGTGTCCCTCCTGCTTGCAGTACACACATTGAATGAGCCCAAGGGGTGCATTTGAAGCACCACCTCTGCCAGACCGGGGCGGCCGTTGGGCCAAACCCGAACCTCTACCATGTCCATTTCCCCTTTCAACTTGCTGCATCAATACCCTCGTCTTCAAATCCTTTGACTTTTTCTCCACCCTTTCCTTGTCCTCATTCTCTCTATGTTCGTAATATTGTGCCATACTCAATATCACAGATGGGGATGATGTCGTCCAAGTACTTTCCGAAGCCTGCAACCGTGTTGCAATCTCGGGAAGCAAGTTAGTGACAAATCTGTTGACAAATAAACGAACACCACCCTCCTGTGATAGGTCCTGTCCACTAAAATCTAAAAACACCCCTTCAAATCTAGTAAAGAAATCCAACACACTTTCATCCTTTTTCTGGCGACACGCAGTCAACTTATCCCAATCCACTCTCTTTGGCGGGATAAGTGAGTGCATTTATGTGGCAATACGCCCTGGCAAAGCGAGGAGCTCCGCTTTCGGCTTGTCGCCGGGCTTACGCTCCTTATCCCAAGCCTTGATCTCATCCCATGTTCCTCCCAACTCTAATGCATGATCCTGCGTATGGACCTGCCTCCATATATCCACCGGTACCAACAGACCGAAAAACAGCTCTATGTCAGCCAGCGTCATTACTGTGGAGGAGGCCTCCTCTGTCAATTCTTTATAATATGAAGTAGGGTTTTTCCGGGGTCCGGCAGCTGGCTCTTTAAGGATAGGACCTCACTCCTCTTCCAAGGAGTATAGATCCATTGCTCCTGAAACCGAGCGTCGACCCATTGTCTAATCACAGCATTAGTGGAATCACGCAGTTCTGGAATTTCAGGGTGGTAAATGAGATGAACTTCCCTCATAGGATGCTGTGTCCCCATTGTCGGTACCTTCTGGAGCAATCTACCTCGGTAACCCACTAGTGTCGTTATATTACTAAAAACCTAATTGGGAGCCATACCTGCAGCATATACCCTATCTCGTATGTCATATATGATTTGCGGTGCAACACCCTGAAAACATTGTTCCCACAACTCTATCAGCATTGCTGACGTGTTTAAGGGCATGCTGCTGTATAAACGGCTCATAATCTTTCATCACACTCCACACATCCTCCACACTATAGATCGGGTGTCAAGCCCACTGAGCTGCTTGATTCGCCACCATTTTCCTTTCCTCATCACCCACTGCAGAACGCACCAACACTTCATCCATTCGATCTCGCGCCGCTGCCCAGTTCACATCATGCACACCACGTGCAGGAGTTTCGACATTCAACTGTGTCTGGTGTGCCACACTCACGGGGAAGGAGCAGACACAGAGACAGGCACCATCATGTAGGGAGAAAGGGTGGTAGGGGTGAGAGGGAGAGTAGCGGTCGATCCAGAGCTGACAGACTGGACAGGAGAACTAACAGCACCCGCCCCAGTGCCTGGTGTGAGTAGAAGAGAAGCAAGAGGGGTAGCGCCAGAAACGTGAATGCTAGAAGGGGCTGCACTAGAGGCCAAGGACTGAGAGGTCGGGACTGCCGGGTATATCTGTTCAGGGGCATAAGGAGGATGAGGACGAGAATCCAATAGCTCTTCGACGAAATCATCACATTCCTCTCTAGTAACATAGCACTTATCTGTCTGTAAACGAAACTTTCTGTCTGCAAATTCTATACCCTTCTCTATCTTCAATTTTCATAGGCTACTGCTTTCTGTGTTATAGTTTGCATCTGCCTCTTCCGGGCCTCTTTCTCTGCTGTCATTCGTCGCTGCTTTGCTTCTTTCTGCCATACTCTTAGAGAATCAAACATCGACTCTCTGCTTCTCCTAGCGAACAACTTGTCCTGCAAGAAGTACAATTTCTGCTCAAACGAGCCAGTAAGTGGCCACTGTAACTCAGCATTGTCCCTCGTATATTTATGCCACAATGTGCTAAACATAACAGGGCCAATACCATGTTTAACATATATGTCAAAATTTGGAGAACCCTCCAGAGGTGCAGGCTGGCTCTCTTCCAATCGAACATCAGTAGAACAACATCGACATCCAAAACACCCCAATTTGCTAAAACAAGGCATCTTAATATAAGACACATGCACTGTCCCTAACGGACAAGTAGAACACCAACAATTAACAAACTAAGACAAGATAAAATAACAGATATTAGTCACGAAGCCAAACAAAACCGGTCCAGGGACCACTCCCTACAGTCCGGAGCCTGTATCAAATTCAAGAAGACAGGCTCCAGCCCCAGACCTTTTCAAGCATTAGCCAAATTACCAGTTGGTCTGGCAGATTGTTTGCGGGCAGTCCCGGGCCTTTTCAAGCACGGGCCAGATTTCCAGGTGGTCCAGTGAACTGCCCGCAAACACTCTATGCCTTTCCCAAGGGTCCGCAGACCCACCAAGTTCAAGACAAGACGGTCCGGAGACCACACCAAGACACAGCCCGTCGACTCGTGTCGTTCAAGCAAGGCAGTTCAAAAACCGCAAACAAGACAGTCCGGAGACTGTATCAAGACACAGTCCGCAGGCTCATGCCGTCCAAGAATGGCGCCATTTTCCCAAGAATCAAATCACTCACCTGGTGCACACAGGTCGAGTCAAGTTATTCTCCACTGCCGACTCTTCAGTCCAAACGGTCAACTCCAAGGTTTCGCCTTCTCAGGACCCCAGCCAGTGACCACTAGACGAGGGGACACCCAATGAGCCGGGCGGGGCAGCTGCGAGAACCAAGCTCGGTCTTGTGTGGGGTACCCCGATCTGCCCAACTGACCAAACGCACCCCTCGACCCTACAACCCGATTACGGGCAAGTCGGATCACCTTGCGTGGTCCCTATTCGGGCGCCAACTGAAGGAAGTGGCCCTCTAGGGCCACTTGGGTTTTCTCACAACCACCTGCTATGCCTTCCCAAGAATGAAGAGTCAGTCAGACAGTAGAGAATACAAACTTACATGCTTTATTAGAAATGCTCTGCAGAGGAGTCCATCATGACCTGCACCCTAAGATGTTTGCCGAGGGACTGGCTCCCCAACAGTCTACAGTGAGTAATCATTCTTCCCCAAGAGCCTCCAACCCCGCCCACCATGGAAAAGTACCGGCCTAGGCCGAACATGAATAAAGGAGGCACTGGGAGATGAGCTACCACCTGCCAGTTGGGTACATGTTATCAGAAACCCAAGGCCACTGTGCTGGGTCTCAGCGTCTCCTAACGTGGGAGCAGAACTACACACTTGGATTGGTATGTGAAAGCAGAATAGTCTCCTCATTAGGGAAACAGCCTTGGACAGAAAGAAAAAACAATAGCGAAATACAGTGTTCTGCTGAGGCAAGCATTACGGGCCATGAGGCCTAACTCGGGCACAGTCTAAGCAGCCTAATAAGGATTGCAAAAAGCAAAATTTAGTCGCACTTTCCAACTGAAGCCTGCACATTACGGGGATAACTCAGTGGGTTGCATAACGTGAATACAAATGGCATCTATTTAGCCACACATTGCTAACCTAATATAACGTGAAAAGAGTGTGTTGCAGGGGTGGGAATTTGAAACCTAACAGCATCTGCGCAGGAAGAATTTTGTTTTTCAAAAAGTGACAAAGTCCATTTCAGTGTTGGGACTTAGAAGAAATTTCAACACTTTTCTTTAAAAAAGTGACAAAGTCCCTATCTGATGTGGGACTTAGAAACCTTTAAAACTTTTTGACTTCCACCAAGACCTATCCACTTGGGCTATCTGAGCATAGCTCCATCACAGTCGGTCACAAATTGCACATAGGTCACGGTCTACAACTTTCATAGACAATCATTAGCGCTTAGTGCTTTTTGAAGCTATTTTTACTCAACATTTTAAAAATTCCCCTTACTGTATTTTTACTGATGTTGTGCCTTTTTTTAATGAAATGTTACTCTGTTTTTCTAATTCGATTTGTTTTGTTTTTTAATTACTTTGTGATTTGTCTATTTTCGGTTTTTGTACTGCATAAATACTTTCCACATTGCCCTTAATTAAACTTTCTGCTCTGTGACATAGTCACAAGGGGGTTAAGCTCAGGTTAACGTAGTGACTTTGAGTGTTTACCCTGACAAGAAGTGTTACTATTCCTTGAGGTGGACAGTCATCCATCCCAAATAGTAATCTACTTTCTGAAAAAACGCTGTCACAACATTAACATACCCTCATTTTCAGTTATATCTGAAGTACAAACTCTGCAATGTACATAATATATGCATTTTCATGTTATTCATATAAAAAACGTCATATTTGTTTCAGATCAGATTCAATAAGATTTACTGTGAGGACATGTATCTTACTCATCTAATACTTCGGTTTGCTCCTAGGAGTAAATCAGGAGTGCCTGTGACTTGCTCCTTAAATCCAGGGAACAAATCAAGAGTACCACAAGACTAAGTTACAGCAAAATCTTTATGATAATGGGCTTATATATTTTCTTATTAGTTTTGGATGAAGCACATACGTTAACATTGCTGGGGTGACACCAGAGAGTATGTTAGTTGGGTGGCCCACTGTTTGTTCATGTCCGTCTACCTGCCGCAGTAAAGTAGTGGAATTCCGAGGTAATGCATTAACCTACACATAAAAAATGATGCTGCTAAAAGCATTCATTCATACATGCCATGCAGTAGAACACATACTAGGGTACACAATGTGGAGTTTTTTTGTGGCTTTTTATGACCTCTATTTCAAACCTATTCTGTTAATATCAGTGAAGACGTAGAAAGATATAGGCACTTGTTTTCTCACATTATAGAATGGCTGCTTTTGGGCATCAGCCCATTTTTGCATGCATTGATCTCAGAGATTTGGTGTCCATTGGCGCTTTGAAACTGCTTCCTGACTCTCAGTGATGTGCAAAAACAGCAATAAAATAGATATTACCAATGGAAATTTGAAAAACATAGTAGAGTTACTTTATCCAATTTATATCATGTACCAATTTTCTGCCAGTTCCTAATTTGAGCTGGTGGTTGCAGGTCGAGCCCAACTGTACTCATTTTTGGGGACTCACACTTATTTCTCCTCATCAGACTTTCAGCTGGAGCAAAAGAGAGAAAACACTAAAGGGAGAATGAAAGAGGAAGAGAAAGACAGAAAAGCAGTGACAAAGGAAGAAATTAAGGATTAAAAGGTCCTGCAAAAGTGGCAGGGAGTTTCTGGTTGTGCATGAAAGAGGCATGAGCTGGAATCAAGTCTAGCCTTAGTATTCAGTACCCCTTTCAGGGTGGCCCTTACTCTGTTTAAATCCTATAGATACCTGTGACATGTGGGAGTTTGAGGGGCCCATTACCTCACTCTGCATTGCTCCCAGCCATCATTTTGCGTTACACCACAGGCCTTGTGCATATCTCCTGACTAACACCACCCACCAACCTACAGCCTTAAAATGTGCTAATCGCTATAGCTTTCCTGCCTTGTTCAGCTCCCCACCAGGCGTGCAACGCCCTTTGGGCTCAAAGGGCTTCAGCCCTCCACCCCCCCACCCCCCCCTCCCGCCCATCGTCGTGTGTGTCAGCCCGGCTGAGACAGCTTCCCGGGCACACACACAGCGCACCGGAGTTCTTCACAGGTCTTTAAAAGACCATTTACTTGCTAACGAGGCTTTGTTGTGTGTTTCACCCCTTCTTAGAGTCCCTGCATCTCCACTCTGCCTATTGCTGGAAGAGTCAGCCCCCCCCGAAATTTTTAGTAGCCCCCCCCCGAAATTTGGCTCTAGTTGCGCCTCTGCTCCCCACGCCATCCTCTTTCCTTCACAGTTACAAGATGACATCTCTGAATCCTCCCTCAGCATCTTACAGGTCCGGCCAGGGTAAGCATTGTGAAAGTACTGTCCTCACCCTTGGCTCCTGAGTCCGTATATATGGGTGCAGCCTGACTTTTCAATACTCTCCTTATGTAACTCTGGAAACACAGGGTAATTGCTTCAGGCACGTGTTTTTTGTATTTTACCAGAGGTATTTTTTAACATTTGCATAAAAGATAACATAATAGAACATCCATATAATGTTGATTGGTGCTGTTTTTAGTGATGCGCCTGTCGCATTTTAAATACAATTTTGGCACATTCGAAACTGATAAAATGAAATGTAATGTAATTTTGGGAAACGAATACAAGTGTTGCCAGGTGATACACACTTAAGTCAACGTGTCATATGCAAGTAACTACTGTACCTTTACTCCAGCCCACATTCCCAGTAGCCAGACAAAAAACAACATAGATGGAAACTGGGTTAATATTACAACTGACGGTAAATTGCAATGCAGTTTGCCAGAGGACACTACACCCGCAAGAAGCAAATGTCTTCTTTAAGGTCAAAAAAACACGTTCACCCTTCAGCTCCTTAACACAACAAAACAATCTTGAGAAGTGGGGAGGGGGGGGGGGGGCTGTGTGGTGGCGAGGAGGATGCCTCCGTATTAGGCATCCACAGAAGAGGGAGCAACTAATTAATGGGCATCGGTAAAACGATTTCTTGCCCAGGAATGGAAGAAGCAGCCATTGGGGAGTCTGTTCAGCATGCACGCGCCATTCATGATGAGGGCGAAGAGGGCACCGGAAGTGACTTGATTGCCCTGGTGGCGAAACTCCCCCAGCTCAAAATGATGATAAAGAGCACCGTGCAAAAAGTTTACAATTGAAAACGTGTTTATAGACTATCAGTGAGGGAGGCATAATGGCGTCCTTCATCATCGCCTGTCATGCAGATGACAGCGTATAAAACCTGTACTCTCCTCCGTGGCTCTTCTTCCTTCGCGGCATTCTATGCCAACGCCTGCCTTAACAGATGCCTGGCGTACACGAACCATATGATTTATTGCTTCGTTCCATCAACAGGGCGAAGGAAGCACAGATATATTTCTATTTCCAATTCCTAATGAGGTTTCGTCTACATATTTTCAGTGACAGAAGTTGTTCTTTTTTTAAATTGAGCTGACAGTTTATGGCACAGGGCAGGCTGTAAATGCTGTCTTTTTCACAAATATTTGCTCCGAATGCGTCATGCACAAAATATTGAGCTAGCTACAACGGATTTTTGTATGTAATAAATGGTGGACTCGCGAGCGGGTTTCTTAGCAGAGCAGCAGCACAAGATGGCCGCTGACCTTACAAGCTCCTACCTCCACTGCTGTTCATAGACACTTACCCAGCTTAAACACAGCAGGATTTGCACTCCAAACCTTAAATATTTTTTAGGATGCAGTCCTGGGATTGATAGTGTGACCCCTAACTTTCCAACCCTTCTGCTGAAGTCTATACTTCCTTGCTGAATGCTGTGCATAACTAACCACCATTTGAGGGCAGGAATATTAGTTCTGATTGATTATCATTACAACCCTGATGTACAGAATCCTGCTGCACCCGTCTTCGTCCCTTTGTGGTACTAGTGGCTTCAGCATTATCCTGGTCCCTTCATGTGGCCTGCTCTTTGCAGCTGTCAACATGGACACTGTGCTCTTCCTGCACATGGGGATGTATCACTGAAATTCAGGAAGCTAAGACCTCTGGAGTAGGACAAGAGGAGGATACAGCATTGTACGTTCGTCTCTCCCTACCCCTGGGGTAGCTAATGGTGCAGTCTTGATGATGATAAGCACCATTATAAAGCTGTGTCGCTTCAACATAGGCAAGAAATTATTGAGAAATGCATTTTAACATTTAAGATCTAAGCCTTATGCACTATTTGGCATATGCATTGTCCATCTTGAACAGTCTAACCTCACCATAGTAATTAATATCTGATACTGGTATTCTGTACAGCTTTGCTTACATATTGGCAAAATACAATGCCTTTCAATTATTGCATCTTGGAAATCTGCTATAGTAAAATGAGCATTTATTAGCAGCACATATGCCAAGACTTGTCATTCGAGGCACTGTCTGCGAGGTTCACTTTGGGCAATTTAAAGACTATTGGACTCAAGTGAAAACTCTGAAGGCTAAATTCCCTTCCATTTACCTTCCAAACTTAAACTGGGCTCCCAGAATAACTCCACCACCTAGTCGATTTTACATGATGTTCTATCTGTGAAACAAACCAAAGACTTAGCATCCTCGAAGACAACTTCTCTGAAGTCTAAAGTTTGCAATCAGTTTTCTGGTCCTGAACTCCACCCAAATGACACAGTATCATTCACAACCATTTGTCCTTAACCTGTGTGTTGGACTTGGCCCTTTTTGCAGGGTCATCCCTGAACTTTTTGCCTTCCTCCTGGTATTTTTTCTGACCTTGTGTTGGTGGTTTTAGGACTCTGGGCACTTCATCGCTGCTATCCAGTGTTAAAGTGCATGTGCTCTCTATGGTAAAGTTGGTAAGATTGGTCTACACCTGTTTGGCGTATTTAATTTACCTATCAGTCCCTTGTAAAGTGGCATCTCATATGCCGAGGGCCAGTCAATTAAATGCTACTGGTGGGCTTGAAGCGCTGCTTGCGCCACCCACCAAAGTAGCCTTTCAAACTGGTCTGAGGCATCTGCCATTGCAGGGCCTGTGTGCGCAGTTTACTGCCGCTGTGACGTGGCACATAAAGTGGTTGCCAAGTCTGTGACTCCTCTTTTACTACATATCAGTCACCCCTAAGGGAGGCCCAAGCTAGCCCTATGGGCACGGTGCAGTGTAGGTAAAAGGTAGGACATGCGCCTTAACTGTGTGGCATGTCCTGGTAGTGACAAACAGCCTATGTGGTTTCTCACTGCTGTGAGGCTGCCCTCTCATAGGAGTGCATTGGGGATTCTCTGATATGTGCTTCAGTGGTAATTCCTGACATGAGAGGAGTAGCGTGATCAAGTTTGGTATGTTTGGAATAGTGGTGATAAATGCTGCGTAATGGTGTTCACAGATTTATTATCACTATTTTAGAAAAGCCACTTTTAGAAGTAGGCATTTCTGTGTGCTATGTGTCTTTGTGCCTGCCTGTTGTGTATTGACTGTCTGGCCTTGGAGTGACAGGGGCTGGGGAGAGGCAGTGGCTCCAGAGGGTCTGGGTGAGTCAGCACTAGGCTGAACAGGCCTGACCTGCATTTGGAGTAGTGGGAGGAGTAGCACCTAAACCTGAATAGGGCTGTGTCTGCCTTCCACAATGCCGGTTCCACCCCCTGTGGTGTGTCTGGGGCCAGAGCCTACACTTACAATGGGGAGTGTTGTGAACTTGATAAGTGCCCCCCAGAACAGGTTTGGACTGGGTCCTGGGCCCTGTACCAGGGCAGAACAAAGACCTTGAGTAATAAAAATATTGGGACTATGACGCCATGTGAACTGAACTGACTTGGGTTTGGAGAGCACTCTGCCAGGAGGAACCTCCGTGGGACCCAGTTGCTGCCAGAGGGGGTTGGAGGGGCTTCCCTCTGCTGGGAGGCCCTGCTTGCTGGCCTGCCTGTGCCCAGCTCTGCCCTTGTGGACTTGTGGCGAAGAGTGCTGTCTTCAGGTGGGAGACAGGCTGAGCACTCATTGATTGTGCCCTCTGAAATTCAGTGCGTGGTGAGCGCTTTAGTTAGCATTGTAAACTTGTGCCACCACCGAAGCGTGTGGTGGGCACTCCGCAAATTTTCCCCTGCGCCGAGAAGTGGGCTCTTTCTGGAAAACGTGGCAAGAGCAGCCGTGTCGCGAACCGGAAGCCAGGCGTGCTTCCTGAGCCTGGTAGTAGGCGGGGCCCACTGGAGTGGAAAGCCAAGCAGAGGGGAAGCTGCCCGAAGAGCACCAGGTGTTGCCCGGCAACGGCCTCAGAGCTGGAAGAGAAAGGCGGGGCGAGCGCCAGAGGAGAAGTCCGTGAGGCCGCAGCGTGCACAGCCGGAACCGACTCCAGCAAAGAGGGGGTCGTGGAGAAGTCCGGAGATGCGCCTGGACTCCAGAGGCTGCGGGAAAGTGAGCAGAGTGTCACAGGTGGTGCGGGAACCGGTGGAGACTGCCTGTTCCCGGTGTTAGTCTGTGGACCGCCGGGTGTGTGGTCCAACAGGAGGAGCTCTGCTGCACAAAGGTGAGCCGGAAGCAACAATGGTACCGCGAGCTGGTGGGCCGCTCCCCGAGTGAAGCTGCAGGCGGGAGACACAAGAAAGTCCTCCCGCCGATGTGTGAGTACACCACCCAGACTTTGGCAGTGAGGGGGCTCCCACCGTTTTTGGGTGGTGCGGGTGCCTCCCCCACTGAGTGTGGACCTACCGGGGGCATTGTGGTGCTTTGGGCAATCCAGGGTAAAACTCGACGGAGGCCCCCACTCCTCACTAAGGAAGAGGAGTAGTATTAGTAGTCCCCAAGTGGGAAGGAACCACTCAGGACTACTGCGCAGTCCAGGTGGTGAGCGCAGAGGCGCTGGGACTGCCGATTGGGGGCCAGTGGGCTCTCAGGGATATTGTGGCATATTGCGCAGTTATGTTTATGCCTAAGAGAGGCATGATGTGTTGTGGAAATGATGCACTGCACTGCTGAAGATATTTTATGCCTAAAGGTGGTGTGCTAAGTGCACCCTTACAAGTAGTCACTGGTTGTCCTCACTAACTGTGATATATATGATGTTTATAACAGTGGCCCAATTGGCCTCTTGATTTATGCAAATACCTGCAAATACATGACAAGTGCCTAGTGGCACAGTGTATGTATGTGATATGTTCTAATGTGTTTTATGAATAATACAAAGGCTATTTTTACATAACCTTGTGTTGAGTTTCTTTTCTGCTGTGCCTAGTGTGTCGCTGCTGTGTGAGTGTGTTGCACAAACGCTGTACACATTGCCTCAGGGATAAGCCTGACTGATCTGCTAAGCTACCAAGGGGGTGAGCAGGGGTTAACTTCAGTGTGTAACTACCTTGCCCTGACTAGAGTGGTGGTTTCTGCCTGGCTTAGGTGCATGCCCTAGCCAACCAGAAACCCCATTTCTAACACTGTGCCATTTGAAAATGCTGCTTGGGTCTGACAACAGGAATTGACATTTCCACCTCAGATTATTTCATGTTGTGCAGGCTAGAGAGTGAGAAGAGAAGGCTGCTGGATGTTTGCTGAAAAACTGATTTTACATCTTTTAAAACTGAAGTGTCTATCTCATTTGAGTCCAACAATGTGCACTCGATTGCCTCCTATTTAAGGCTGACCTAAATAAACCCCAGCAATCATTTTTTGTAGCACTCTAAAAATCACCATGGTGTGTAAAGGAAATCTGCTATAGAGATCCTAGTACTTCTTTAATGAGGGTCCAGCGTTTACATCTTTCAGGGCCCAGCAGAAGACATATGTGTCATCTGAAAAAAGTCATAACTATACAATCAAGGCTCTAAGCATTGGCTACAAGCACTGATTTCGAAACCTGGTAATGATGTGAAATTGCGTGGATGATCCCTGCAAATTATTCTCTCACCCAGGAGAATTGAGGTTTAGCTGGGTAAAAGGCACTGTGAACTGATGGAATTTCCAACATGAACAAGATCCGATGTTCTATGAAAATAGATCCTCTTACAATGAACACTAGTTGAGTCTGATGATACCATGGCTACTTTGCTTCTTGTTTTTTAAGTTGGTGCTAATCAAGGGTGATTACATTGATCTTGTGGTTATGAATTATTGCAATTTTAATATTAAACCAATTTGAAGGTTTTATAGCTATATGGTGAAACCTGATTAGTTTCACATGTCCGTATGAGACATTACAGTATTTTTAATACACTTCCATATTCAATTATTTTTTTCTGGTCAGAAAGAGGAAAATTAAGGTTAATGAGCAAAGTGAATATGCATCATGTCAGACTGATTCACCATAAAGGTACCAGAATGAAAGTGAAATATAATAAAAATAGAGATGTGAAGTATATTTTGAATGTCAGTGGTCAATGCAACATGCACAAGAAAAGATGAATCAAGACATAAGTAAAATCATAGATATGTATTCAACAAGTCAATTAAATGTTATGAGTAGACTATAACATTTTTCACTTTTAAACATTCAATCTGTCCATTTACAGATGGTGGAACAACTGGCCACACAAATCTATATTATCTGCTAAACCATAGACTATTTCAGACATAATATTAGGGATTTAATACTTCCCAACAACAAGTACAGTAATACATAAAGAATATGAATCCAAGTCTTAAGACTGTCCTGATTCTTCTTCACATTAAAGGGAAGTGTTGAAATGATAGATACATTTTGAAGAAATTAAAAAAGTGAAACTTATTCGTTAGCACAATTAAGGAGTGTGCAAGAGCTAGAGGAATAGTAGTGATTAAACAGCTGTTGTTTTAGCTACTTTTTGAAAAAAAAGGGAACGAGGAAATAATGCAGATAAGATGTGGGGACTAGAGCTCCATTCTTGGGTACATAACCAGAGAAACACTGAATTAATGTGCATCCATTGTAGACGGTGGTGTAGCAAGGGTGGGGGCGATCTGCCCCGGGCAGCACAAGTTTTGGGGTGGCGGCCTCCCCCACTCTTATCTGTGGCCGTCGTGAGAATCGGCAGCCCCCCCACTCTTACTTGCGGCTGTCGTGAGAATCACCTGCGCCGGTCCCTCCAGCTCTTACATGCCGCAGCCGCGAGTGGCAAACGCAGGGACTGCCTCGGGTGGCACATGGTCTAGCTATGCCACTGATTGTAGAAGGCTAGAGTCTAGAGGAAAAGTATTTCTGATCTCAGTAGAAATAACGTCTGCATGACTCCTTCATTTTACTTGCCAGATAGTAACACTGATAGTTGTACATGTTTGTAGACTAGACAAGATAATTTGTTGATATATCTGACCTCTATAGCTAGCCACATCAAAGAAATCAATGCTGGGGTGATGTGGCATGAGTAGTTTCTTTCAGGGGCAAGATGAGCAGCAGCTTGAAGGGTCCTATTGTACCTTGAAGTCTTTTTTTTGCAATTAAGTTTTGATTCACAAATAAGTCTGAGCTAGTGGTTGACATTTTTTGTGGTATTGTTAACATGTTTGTGTAGGTCTGCCCACCAGAAATTGTGCACTTTCAATGACGGTTGGATTGCATTTTAATATATGTCAGTCATTATCTTACTTTTGCAATGGGACTTTTACAATGATTTTTTGCAAAAATACCCTGTAGTGTATGGTACAAGGATACTGCAAGTCACAAAGGAGTTTTGTTATATGAGAAAGAAATGAGAGCCAAATATGAGCAACTACGCTGCATGTGAAGTTGGAGACTGCAGCTGTATCAGCTGTGCGGTTTACTTCCAGCCTTTCCACCCTTTCCGACTGACTCTGCCCCGTTGTTCACTTATTGTATTGTAATTGAAATTAAATAGCGCTTACTACCCCATCCGAGGTGTCAAAGCACTTTTTTGGCGAGTAGCACGCTACTCCGAAACCCATAAAGAATCAGTGGTGAATTACTATAGTGAAATATGAAAGTAATTTGAGTTGTGGATATGCTAGTCAGTTATTTGGATTGAGAAGGATAGTGGAGGGATAGAAGAGGGAAAAAGGTTTGAATTTATATAGTGCTTGATACCCCTGATGAGGTGTTGAAGAGCTTTTTCAGCGAGCAGCACATAGCAAGTAACTCCTATTAACCTGTGTTCTCAGTCTTTTGGAAGAGTGGAGTTTTGGAGATTCATGGGTCATGGAGTAAGAGTGAGGATGAGTCACCTCTGCCGACCGACCCCATTTCAGCAATGCCACAGTTCACCACCACACCATGCCACCGTAGCCACTCCCATCTACTCTCATTCCCACCCGCTCTCACCATAAATTATCTGCCTCTCCAAGCCTGAGGTTCCTCACATCGCTCATGAAAGCAGAGGAGGCCCTGCTGCATGATGGCTCAGCATCACAGCACCACAATGCTTTAGCTATACTGACATAGAACAGCATTGTTTAACTTGGCTCCCTTGGTACTCTCCGAAGAGAAAAGAGCACAAAGGAATAAGCAAGGTGAATGAGGATGGCAGGGAAGAAATGGGGATGTCAAGCTAGTCGAGCAATGTAAGCAATAGGGTGGGGAATGTAGCCTTCAATGGGAGACAGGAGCATGGGTTATACAGCCCAGCAGCCAAGTAGTGTAGCTTCCAGACACTACTCAATGAAGCACAACTAGTCATACTAAGCAACCCAGAAATCGAATAACCTGGCATCTGTGGCTTTCCTGTAATCGATCTTGTACACAGAGCAACCACACATGCTTGGGCTCCACACACAACCAATTCATAGACAACTCAAGCCACCCTAAGAAGGCCCATCTACCCATAAAGACCCAGCAATAAAGGTCAGTCAAGCAAAATTAGACCAGGCAGTATGAACAAGGGTATCACTAAGGCTATTGCTCACAAAACGCAGGAGCTCAGCTGCCTTCTTGAACGTAAAACATGCAAGCACTTTCAGAAGCAACACAAACCAAGCAGCACAACTCATTCCCCAGGATGGACCAGCAGAAAAATGGCTCCAGCAGTTTCAGCTGTGCCGGATTTACCAATGGAAAGCATACCTTCACCAAAGACTTGCAACAAGTCCATTTGAATCTTAGAGCAAAATCCTAAAAAGGTTTCAGAACCTTTGCAATAAATCCAGTGCAACCAGACATCTGCCTATGACATGTGTGATGCTGGTACCAAGTTAGCACACCAAACACAGAAAATATATTGAAATATGGATTTGAAAAAAGACAAGCCGAGAGAGCGATCCAGGCATGTTCACTGTCACAAGGTCTAGTTTCAAGACTGACCATGCTAAAGTCTGCATGTCACTCTCCACCAGGATACCATGACATGGCAATGTCACATGAAAGAGAGGAAATTCTTGACAGAGTAGGCTCCGGACTGAGGACAATATAGCAAAAAGTTCAATTATTATGGATAAGGCAGTGGCATATTGTGAATGTAACACTGCATTTGGAAGGAAACTTAACCAAGAACCTGATCAGATAAAGTTGTACACAAAAGACAGGAAAGCCCCATAGTAAAGGATAGCCTCAATTGAATGCCACCATCAAACAATAACAATTGTCTTTGGATGGTGCAGAACACCTCCAAAAGGAGCAAAGACATTTAAGCAATGGGACCACTGGATTTAATCAAAGAAGAGAGCGCATAGGTTTATTTATAGAGGGGAGTTTTACGAAGCCCCATTAACCTGTGTCTACCCATACAGAACGAACTGCCATTCACCTTACCAACGCCAAACCTGATGCTGCGGCACAACAGGGAAATAGTTTCATCAGGCTAGTTACACACTAATATATTGATGAAAAATGTAAATAACAACTGTCAGAAAGGTTCTTCCCCAGAGAAAGACCATAAACAGAAGGGACACTCATGCATTCAGGAGTCCAACATACCTAGAAAAAACAGCAGGTGACATTTTCTGAGCCATCAGGAATTCCACAAATTAGGATCACCAAGAATAGGATGCAATAACAATTCCATTAGAAATAGAACAATCAATAGAGCTCACCTGGGAATCAGAGACATTGAGAAAACCACCACACTAAAGTGTACAACAGAGGTCTCTCCAGGAACCAAGAAGATGGAAGGCACTACTGAAAGGAAACCACTCAAATTAATTTGAAACACGCCAGCAACACCTGACAGAAGACGCCTCTGGTCATAAAATGAAAGATACTAAAACAAAACCTTAAAGCAATCAAGTTTCCTGAAGAAGTCAACCGGAGTGAACAACTGCAATCCATGGACCAATAAATGGAGAAGAAATCTCATTCAACAGCATGGGAGGATCCACTGGAACTCCAAACTTGCAAAGGAGTGTGGCAGCATGGACAGTGAGAGGTGACATGGCTTAAAACTGGACATCTGACCATTGAGCATTACCACTACCCAACATCAGTAATCCTTAACCTAATGGGAGTGCTGCTAAACCTAGACACTTGTACAGCTATTTTGTCACAAAGGATGCCCAAATGCTCACACAAGATTCATCAGTGGAGAAGTGTGGCTCAATGGTTAGAGCGGCAGACCCTGATGCAGAGATCTGGCCCGGGACCAGGGTTCAATTCCCGCCTCGGCGGGTCTTGGGCTCAATTTCCTCGGACCTGATAATTCTCGCCTCGGTGCCTATTCTAATCATGGGTCCCACTCTGCAACTCTGGGCAATAGCTTGCTTAATCTCCACAACGGCCCCAACAGCGCTGGGATGCCTGGCTTCACCCTGGGGGTGCCCAGGAGTGGACATTTCACAGGGAAAAGCCAGGAAGGGTTCCACAGCGGTATGCGTACAGCGCCTGGACACCCCTTTGGGGGTATGGGTGCGCTCTACAAGTACAAATTTAATTTAATCAGTAACAGAATCCCAATCCACCTTTGGGCTACTAAGGACTGCTAGTGAAGGGCAACATGATAACTAAAATTTGCAACCCCACTAGTTGACATGGTATCAATAGAAAAAAGCAAGTGACCAAGAAGTGCACAGCTGCCAATATTCAATCACATTTTCATCACAGAAGTCCATCCAATGCCCACAGCGAAAGATGACACCTCACTAGTTCTCCAAGGTAGAAACACTGTGGAAAAGGAAATAGCTACAAAAAACATGGATCTGATCTCCAGAAATATTGTTGGGATCTCAAGCAATGTTGGAGAACCTGACTTTATTTTATTGCTGACTTCACTCACACTCAATCATTGCCCTGCAGGGTATGTAGCCTTGTCGACCTAGAACCTCATGGCTTCATGACTACAGCAATTCATAATACATCCAATACCACAGAGAGAAACTCCGGATTAGCTTCAGTATAGACATGTGCATGGAATTTATGCCACTACAACTCAACCAATATTTTGCCCATGCAGTCCTAATAAGAACATTGCCTGACCCAGACATCATTGGTCTCCATAACTATACTTCACCAGAACCATCCAACTGATCTGAAGAAAATATCAACTTCCTCTGCTGGCACATAAGAAAATATCAGAGATTTGGAGGCCTGCATCATCATCATCATCATCATCATCATCATATGTGGGGACTCAAATGCAAAACTAGGGACATGAGTACAGTACAAAGATGCCAGCAGAGCATGGGGCTCCTCAGTTGTTTCACCTACCTACCCAAAAAAGACAAGAGATGAGCAACCCTGAAAAATATGTCTTTAAGTTAAGTTTTCACTGCTCCACCTATCCTAAATCTCTTCCACAACCCAGTCCGTCACTTGAGGATCTGACTATACCACAACCCTTGGACAAAGACCATTATCCTCTAGTTCTAAACATATTAGATGTCTAAATAAAGTTTAAAAACATCTCATAGTACAGATATAGACATCAAAACCTTAACATGGCTTTGATAGGAATTAGTGAACAGAGACGATAGAGTAGATGACATTTGACAACACCTTTCTTCCTATAAGGAGTGAATAGAAAGCATCACACTAAGGCTGGCTCCAAGATGTATCGCTTAGCATAAAAAAAACTTGTCATAAAAAATAGTTCTCGGTTTCACTCTGAGTGCAAGAAACTAATATCATACTTATGTTTTGGGGAAAAATTATGCTGATAACATCAAATATATAAGACAGGCAACAAAACTCACAAAAGTATATAATATATAATAGTTTGAAAGGTGGTAATGGCTGCTCTTCAGAGAAACAGTCACAGCCAATGAATGCCTCAAAGACATGTTGGTCCTTAGTCACACACGGCATGGGGAATTCTCAAGTAAACATGAATTCCAGATAAAGAATGGATAGTCTACTTCCAGGAAATATTCTATGGTGCAGCCCCAACCTATGGTCCAGCAGTTGAGGCCCAGAGGCAGGTGGAAGGGAACAAGACAGACCCAATGACTTCGTTTACAACAGAAAAGGTATTAGAAGTTATACAAAGGCTAAAACCCAACAAAGCTACAGGACCCAACAAGATCCCGCCAGAGTATTTTAAATGCTTTATGGAGTGGTGGCCCTCTCTCCTATATGTTCTTTGCAAACAATGCATGCTTAATGGAATTGTGGAAAATGGTCCTAATGAAACCACTCTACAAGAAAGATATGGTATCTGAATCTAGCTCTTACCAAGTGATCAGCTTAATAGATATGGAAGAACAGATCCTCTCCAAAATAGTTTGGGAAAATGTGTCCCTATGGATGCATAGCCAAAACCTTTAATTTTCATCATGTCTATGAGTTTTCCTTTAAGAGACAGGTGACTCCTGTTGCGGGCTTTTGGACTTTTCACAAGCATTGCCTCTTGCTTACTCATCAGCGTTATACTCCATGGCTCTGAGAGGAATCAGCAGTCGATGAACACTGAACTGAAACAGTGTATCCACTTGGATCTGCTAGCATGGAAACTACTACTGGTGAAGCGTGGGAAGATGCTCCCTTGGTAACGGCACAGTAGAATATATCTCTTAGCCTCCAACCACTTAACCGCTCATCACAGGCCCGGACAGGCAATTCAGGACACCGGGCATTTCCCCGGGAAGTAGGAAAGGTAGGGGCCAGTTTTGAGGTTGGGGGCTGGTTTTAATGCTGATGGTTAGGCCGACTGCCACCGTGTTTACCAGTTGGGAGGTCTGTTGGCTGATGTGAGCATGGACAGGGCCTTTCGATACTCAACACTTTGGCTAATGTGCCAGGCATATTCCTGTCTGGGGCACCTTTCAGTCGTGACCGGAGCAGAGGGAGGCCTGCAACTTTATTTAGCTATAGATAGACTTCTGTGAATAATTACCTCATTGTGATTCGAACCAATGTCAGTGCTTACAGTGTCACAGCAGACAATGGCTTCATTATTTCAGTGTAGTGCACGCCACCTTGGGTCAACATTTTCTTATTGAACACTGACCATTTATGAGGCACGTGTTGATCCAGCTTTTGTGCAATGCCATGCTGTAAAAATGGATTAGTGGGGAATGGAGAACACAAAAAATATATTTATTCCAAAATCTCCTTGAAGTTGCTATGCTCACTCACTCCTTGTAGTGTGGGGGCTGGGATGGCACCATTTGCCAGGGCTGCTTTTGGTGAGCCTGTCCGGCCCTGGCTCATCATTTCACAGGGCGGCCATGTTGGGATAATTTGGACGCTCTCTTGTAACCATTGAGCCGTGTGTTCCTCTCCATCAATTGATATACATTTAATAAACTATTCCTCCATAACGTGATGTGTACTCAATATGCACTATCCATTTCTGGAGGGCACGCATGATCCAAGGATCCCACCCGCCGGTTGCAGATTGAACCTAACCTGTTTGTGATGCACCACAAAGCATTAGTGATATATTAGTTTTACATCATATATGGTGCTTTTCTCTAAGAACCAGTATTAGACGCCTACTGTAAGGGTTGGTAGCACCATGCCTGTCTCTATTGTCATATATTACTTTTTTCCACCGATCACTAATTATGTTTGTACATAAAACATAACTATAGCAAATCATCAGGTGTTCTTTATCAGTACAGGGTGCATAATAGAGTTCAAAATTCAGTATTTTGCACATGGCTGGTACTGCCTGGATTGCATGATGTTATATATTCAAGGACCAATTTCTTTAAAGGAAATGGTGCAGTTTTAAAAAAAGTTTTTTTTTTTTTTTAAAGTTTTAATCATCGGGATGGTGGTCGCCTGACCCTTACAGGCGACCATCCCTGTGATTGTGACCAATCATTGGGAGTCAAAATTACGACCTACCTAATGAATAGGCAGGACAGTCTGCCACTCACTAAAATTCCTTATTTGGTGAACCAACTTATTAGTACATAGGTCGGTTCACAAAACCTGACTCAATTTGGAAAAAGTCTGTGCACATATTGCAAATGCTTTTTTAGAATTGATTCTTAGTACATCTGACCCAAAGTCACAGCCCCACTTTTTAAAAGAAATTGTGTAATGAGCAATAATATTAGTAATAATTATAAGGATTGAACTATTGTTCACAACATTATGCAATAATAATAAACAAAGTAATAACATTTTGGATAGTAACAATAGAAATTATAATATTAATAATAATATTCATCAGCATCACCATAAAAGTCATACTTAAATCATTTTAAGAGTTGTAGTAGAAGCAGTAGTAATAATAATCATAATAATAATGGTTGTTGCTATCATTTAATAACAATTCATAAAATGTTTGAAGCATGATAATGACGGTAGTAATTCAAAATGATCTTCATTTATGCTACTCACTCATATTGAGATGCTTAACCTGGTGGTACTTACATGTCAGCAGAGAGAATACTTCTCAGTGGGCTCTTTTACCAGTTTATACAGGTCTAATTGGACAGGCTATTGCTTATAGCTTAGTTTATTAAAACCCTCCCTACATTATGTGGAAGCTTCTTTTGGGCCTTGATCGTTAAGGTCATGAAATCATTCAGCTTTTCGAGATCAAGAGGTTCTTGCCCCAGTTCTCCAATATGCCTCTTTATTTTTGCTGTCACTAAGGTCATCACTCTTACTCCTCATACCGATGGAATCATTCAATGTTTTAAGACCACAGGGGTGAAATGGAAATCTAATGATGTGTTGTTTTAAATGAGCCACCCTATTTCCTGCAATTTCAGTACTGTAGAAGTTATAAAATAATATACTAGATTGCCATTTTACTGCTTGAATGGCTCAGCTCGACGGACCTTTACCGTTATCCGTATCAAACATAAGTTGAAGTTAGTCCAAGGCCCGTATTAATAAAAGTGTCGGGTGGTGCAACGGGCAATTGCGCCCACTTTGAGTGCCCTCGGGGCCCTTTGGTATTACAGAAGGGGCCACAAACACTTATGCGGCCCCTTCTGTAATACAAACAGCCCTGGCACATATGTAGTGCCAACGCTATCCAGTGAGGGTGTTCCCTCATTTGCATTGGGGCGTGGCCCCATGGAAATTAGGGAATCACTTTGACTCTGCAACCACACCATAATACAGACGGGGCGCAGAGGTAAATGGGCCCTTAGAAGGTGCACCTGTTGTGCGCTCCCTGAAGGCAGCCGTCTAAAGTGATTGAAGGGGGTCCCATGGACCCCCCAGAAATGCCAGTGCAGGCAAGCGCAGTCCCTCACCTCACCTGCCTACAAAGGGATCTCTAAACCCTTTTGAAAGTGCAGGTGGATGGCCACCTGCACAGAGAAGCACTGAACAGCTTTTAAACAGCTATTCCATATTTCAATTGAATGCGCTGCCCTGGGGGAAGTGCGAGTTTGCAGCTGCCCTGAGGGCGGTACATTCTTCATAGCAGGGTGCACTTTCCCTGTATGCACCCAATACACCTGCTTAAAAGTGCGCTATGGTGCAAACAGGGAAAGTGCACCCTTTCTGTGATTGGGGCCCTGATGCTTAACAAGCTACAACTTAACTCTCACAACATTCTAGTCAAAGTATCTACTAACAAAGAGAGGACTGAAGCTTGTTTTTGGACAGGACATACTCAGGGTCAGCTCCTCTGCTATGGCAGAGGTGTGTCATCCCACTGCTGAAATGAAGCAGACAGAAGAAAAATAAAATGACAATCAAATTATTTTATTGTCATTTTATTTTTCATAATAGGATATGCTGCATCAAGGCCTCCAGGCACTTGGGGGCATATTTACTAAGTTTTAGCATTGTGTTTGCGTCACAAAAGTGATGCAAATCGGCGCAAAATCTTTTTTACTAATTCACTTTCCAGCGCTAAACTTTGCAATACTTAGCACCAAGGTGGCGTACCATGGGTGGTGCATGGGCGTTCCCATCTGATGCTAAGCCTTATTTACTTTCAAAAGTAGACAGGGTTTAGCGTGAGAAAATAGCGGCCATTTCAAATAGACGCGATGAAGGAGAAATGCTTTCATTTCTCCTTTTTTACGACTTTTTATGTGTGCTGCACTGAACAGAACCCATACAAAGTGGGAAAAGGTTTAAAGTTAGTTTAAGGCTGGTATTTTGTACTGGAAGAGTTCCCTTCCAGTACAAAACGTATGCTAGACTCATGGAGACACCCTTGCACTATAGTGCAAATGTGTGTCTGTGGCAGCATATTTCTGCACCAGCGCTATTGAGAGGGGGGGGGAGTGCCATATTTCTGTAAATATGGAGCTTTCCTGCTCTCTCCTTCTCACACAACGTAGCACTTTCGGCTTCTGCACTGCACTCCATACGAATCTAGTAGATCTGCCCCCGGATATCATAGGAGGTTTGTCAAAAATATTCTGCAAACAGCAGAATCCTGACTACCAATAGGTGGAAATTTCAACCCCTGTCATGTCCTATCCTGCTGTGGTACCTACTCACCTTTCCATTAGTGTAACAGTCAGAAAACGACTCTGCAGTGCTGCTTGATACAATCTCTCTTGAAAATTCATCTTCCAGGTACCTGGGTTTCAGATTATAAATCCTGCATTTACGTATAGGATTTGATCATATTTCCTGTATCACTAAATCCAACCTCTCTAATCTCCTAAGTGAATATGTGGTGTGAAGGATTGCAATTATATAAATAATGTTACAATCCTGGTTTCAGGAATCCTGACCACCTGGGTGCCTCGCTGTCCGAGTGCTACTGAGTATAGTGGCAGTAGAGAAGTATAAGAATGTGAGAAGAGTATAAAAGTAGATATGAAATATAAATATATTCAATGGGATATATTATTTTTCCCGTCATGTCACACAAGTATTGCGCTTGGTGAAAACGAAAATATAGTGTCCTCTCTACATGTACAAACATGTACTCACCTTTCTTGCATGTACATGGTCATTTCTTTCACTTTTACACTGGCAGCAGCTTGTATCAGAACCTGCCACCTGTTCCACAGGAACCAAGTTTATGGGTACCATGACAAGGTGGCTAAAATTTCATATGCGACCATCACTGGTCTAAACCTCATCGTTAAACAATTTCACAACTTGATTTGGAAGTTGAAAGAATGATTAGACAATGTGTAGAATGGAACGGTGATAGAGTGTATTACTCATGTTCCCTGATGGTGTACAGGGAATTACCTCTAGGCCTTGAGAGAGCAATTTTATTGATATTGTTGGTCCATTAAATGGTGAGAAAGCAAAGCCTTATTTACTGGTGCTAGTGGATTTATGTTTACTATGCCCTGAGATTTCATGTGTAAGAGACATCGAATTAAAGTCTGTAATAGTATTTTTACAGGGTTTTTTTTCGACATGAAGAGTTCCCTTGTTCTATTTTGACAGACAATGGGACACAACTATGCTTAAAGGAGGTTGCATCTTTCCTGAATGAGTGTGGCTTTTACCATATGAAATGTTCTTTGTACCACCCCGAGACCAATGGCATGGTGGAGGTTTTAATAGGACCATTAAGGAAGGCATTTAAGACGCTGAAGCCAGTGGCGATGATTGGAGGAAAGTTCTGCAAGAAAATTTGAATTCCAATGGGTTAGCGCCCCATTCCTCCACACGCAAGGCATCTTTTGAGCTATTTTTGGGTAAAAACCAAATTCGAAATTGGTGTCTAGTTTGATGAGCTGGAATAAAGGGTGGGTGGATGTTTCCTCGAATGATGATTGGAGAACAAGGAAATACAGCAAGATGGATTGGAGGAAAAAGTATTTTGAGAACTGAAAATGTGTGGAGAAAATAAATGTTAAAGTTGGTGACTTTGTGAGGATACATGCTCCAGTTAGTGCAGAAAAATGGTCGAAATTCACTAATCCTAGGAAAGTTTTAAAATGGTTTAGCAATGCTGTTAGACCAAGTGATGGTCACATATGGGATTTTAGCTGCATTTCAACGGTACCTATAAACTTGGTTCCTGTTGGTGTGATAAGTAGGCTCACTCCCGTCACAATAATGGAATGCGTAAGCGTGACCAGGGAAGCATGGCTGCAACTGAAAGAAAAGGAGTGGACCCTCACCTTTGTATCTGGAGCATTATATAGGGGAGTGATTTTTTGTACTGTTCTGTTTTTGTTGTTATTGCAATTTTTCTCATGTTTCTTTCTTTTGTAAAAGATAAAGATGTGCAGTGTCCTCTCTGCGTGTACATGCAGCATTCTAAAATGTAGAACTCAGTGACCCAAGTGGAGGGAGTTTTATGTGGAAACAGTTTTGGCAGTTGATGCTGGTGGCTGAGACGGAGAAACCTGTGCTCACCTTTCCCTTATGCACGTGATCATTTCTTCCACTTTTACAATAACGTTTCAGAAATATTCCTTTCCTGGGAGCAGGCGAGGGCAGTGTGCGGTGTGAACGATAATGTGTCTCCACGAGCCTCTGCAGACTTCACTCAGAGTAGGAAAGAACATCCCACGGTCTCCGCACGGCTTGACACTGTGTCCTCAGAGAGGTTTAAGGCTGGGAACTCCGTCGCCCTGGGAGGAAAAAAAAACATCTGCAGAGTTTCTGCTTTTGAGTCTAATCTGAATTTTATGCTCCCTGCGCACAGTTAGGAAGGGACCTTGACAAATAATGCATAATCTGTACAATAGCTTCATTGCCTCGTCTGCCAGTGAAGTATCAAACTGAGTTACTAGAATGAGTTATCCCCTTGACAAACGCAATTGCCTCATTACGCTGTAAGGAAAGTTGAAGTAAAATCCTGAGCACACTGCGTGTGTTGTACAGCACGATGGGTCAGAACTAATCATATCAAATTGCCAAGGATACAGAAGCAAAATGAAGAAAGGTGAAGTGCCCTGCAGAGGATGTTGCTTAAAACTAAAGAGAAAATCGTGACCCAGTCTCAAGTCTCACATGTAAGAGCTTGGGATCCAATTAAACTGTTTAAAGAAGCTTCCCAGAAAAGATGCATACTGTGCATGAACATAATATGTAGGCTTTCTGAAGGTGCAGCACTTAATTGTAGCAGATTATTATAGAAGCAAAATGCAAAAGATAACAAAAATGGAAGCATTGATAGAAATGCATTTTATTTTTTAGTTCATTTCCGGAGTACTCCCACAGCAACTCAGGTTGGAGGGTTACAGGTCAGGCAGGGGGCACTAGGCCCCATTTGTATCAGCTGGGGTCTTTCACCACTGATATCCAGGGCACCCATACTGCAGACTGCCCAACTGGGATTCAAGTACCCCTTTAAGCGTTTGACTCTCAGGGTAACGAGGCAGAGGAAACCTAGGATTACTCAGGGGACGTGTTATGGCATACTCTCAGAAGTCAGCAGTGCAGCAAAGAACCCTAGGGCTATAATATAATATTACAATAGCACGGGCCACTGCCTACTCTTAAAAATTGAAAAGAAATCTTTTCATTTTTATTTTTCAAACCCATCCCTTTTTCCCTTAAGGAAAACTAGCTGCAGACATGGTGGTCTACTGACCCCAGCAGGCCACCATCCCTGTGTTGTTAGCGATTCCCAATGGGGCGCAAAGTGTGACCTACCTCATGAATATTAATGAGGTAGGCCTATTGCGACCCCATTAGGAATCACTATATGTGTGTGACACACATTTGTACATCGCTGTTTGCGATTTCCTAATTGCGAATCGCTAACATTTGCAATTAGGAAATCGCAAACGGGATTCTACTTATATCTGGCCCTTAATTGTTTTCAAAGGGGGCCTCTGCTATCACATGTAGATGACAGGTGACACCTGCACAGGACTCTTCTTTGTTCCCACAGCCAGGCTCTAATACCAGTGGGAAGGAACTGCCCCCAAAACTGTTTTGAAGCAACCACAGAAGACATTGCCCTGGCCACACCCCTGGTATGGGTACACCGGCTCTGCACAATGGGAGAAGGGTTTCACCAACTTGGATTTACGCACAGAGGGGCACCGTGGGATATTTTGCCGTAGGGTACACAGGAAATGCTGCAAAAGGGGGTAGGGTAACCCTTAGGAATTTTTACCCCATTGGTTACAGTTGTGGCAGCAGTTACCCCCACCCACAGGTTGGTGCCAAGCATAAATCTGGCACCCACAGTACGAGCCTCAGAAAAACACTGGACCTGAGGAACATCAGAAGAGGACTGAGCTTGCTGTCTGCGACCTAAGAAGAGCTTTGAAGGGCTCGACCTGCTCTCCCTTTTGTATCCAGGACAAGGACGTCGACTCAAAAGGTCATAAGGCTGACATCCTGTTCAAGCTGCAAAGACACAACAAGCTATAAGACGCCTTTCCTGCAACTATTCAGATGACCAGTTCCAGCTAGACCTACCTTGTCACTACTGGTGGCTTCTGCTGGAGTGAGTCTTGGCTCCCAGTGCTGTTCCGGAGGTCCTGGAACCCTGGGCTCAGCCAACGTGTATTTCTTTTAACATCCTGAGAAACCTGGAACTTAGAAACTTCTTGGATCCAAAGACCTTCACAGCACCAGGACAAACATGCCAAGCCGATCTGACCAAGGTTTGTTGCCGCTAGGCTTAAGGTTCAGGTTTCCCCTACTCGGAGCTTTTCTGCAGCAGAAACTCCAGTTCAGCAGGACATCCCAGGGGAAGGTATAAGCCTCATGGAACTCTCTCCTGCTACTGCCTGCAGCATTGCTTAACCCTCTGTTAGTTCGGCACAAAGCAGCACTTCAAACAGTAATAAAGTGAAAACACAACACAAGAAAAGTTCCTACACCAATTTAGAAAAATATTGTAACATTTTATAATGAATTTGATATCAAAGCAACAAAAATTCAATCAGTAGAAGCAGAGATAGGCTATTTTAAAGTTTAGAGTGGAAATAGTGCTTAGAATAACAAAGAGCCAACTGTGTTTATCTCATCGCGCCAGATTGGGTCAAGTCACAAGTTCAGGCCGACCGTGATGGAGCATGGGCTGGATACAGGGACCCAGTTAGGTCCACTGAACAAAATATATTAAATCCTGGTTTGGGGAGCGTTGTGAGATCCAGCATTGAGGAAGTGTCTTGCAGTGGCAGTTCCGGGGAGCTGCGGGGCTGCGATGCGGAGTCCTGTGTCATCATCTAGGATGCCATCGCTGAGATTGTGATGCAAAGTCCTGCGTCGAAAATGTGTTGTGCACCACCGGTTCCGAAGAAGCTGCAATGCGGAGTCCTGCATTGTCATCAAGGGTGCCGTCAACAAGGGGCATGCAATACGAAGGCCTGCATTGAGGATGTACCGTGTAGCTGGATGTTCCCAGGAGACTGTAGGCTGCGATGCAATGTATGGCGTTGAGGCTGCGGTGGTTCCAAAGCGGCTGCTAGGAGATACATAAAGCAGCATCGGTTCTGCTCACAGGACCACATCTGGGCTTACACAGCACATTCAGGCCGACATCCAAGGGTAAAGGAATGGGGTGGCTCTACTTGGGGGGGGGGGGAGGGAGGGTAGGATCACAGCAGACAGAGTCCAGGTGCTGAAGTCAAGATGGTTGGGGCCTTTTCTGTCCCTGAGCCTCCGATCAGGAGGCTAGTCAACTAGCCCTTGGAGTCGCTCTGGTGGCCCTGGGTTCAAGATGCAGGTCCAGTACATTCACTCAGGTAGCAAGGCAACAGAGTGGCAACCCTTCTTGCAGAGCAGCACAGTAGTGCTTCAAAACTTCCACAGGTCCAGGAGTGTACTGAAGAGTTGATTCCGAGGGTCCATCATTTTTACCTGGTTCCCACTTTGAAGTAGGAGAAGGATCTGGCGGTGTCTACCCCCAGAGGGGCTTGGAATTTCCTGCCTCCCTGACCTGGCAACAGCTTGTCTGGGGTCACAAAAGACTAGTATCAAATCCTTTGTGAGTGTGCTCATGCAGACCCTTTGTGGTGTACAACTGTGGTAGGTGGCAGCTCCTCAACCCCCATCAAGTCAGAGATGATTTATGCCAACACCTATTCCCCCTTTGTCTCACTGTCTGGGAGCAATACACAAAGACCAACTGCCAGCTACACCTAGTCATGTGACCCAGCATACAGGCTGCAGGCACCAATTGGTTAGGACAAGAAAATGCCAACTTTCTAAAAGTGGCATTTTCAAAATTGTGGCTTAAAATCCAACTTTACCATAAAACAAGGTTTAAATTACAATCCTTTAGACAGAAAACTCAACATTCCAACTTGCTCCCATTTGAAAGTTATCGCTTATTATATGTAATAAGGTAACCCAATATTATCCTATGGGAGAGGAAGGCCTTACAGTTGTGAAAAACGAATTTAACAGTTTCTCACTACCAGATCATGTAAAAGTTAAAAAGTACATGTCCAACAGTTTAAATACACCACACTCTGCCCTCTGGGCTATTTAGGGTCTACCCTTGGGGTGACATATGTAATAGAAGGAGAGTTTAAGACTTTGCAAGGGGGTTATTTTGCCAGGTTGAGTTGGTAGTGATCCAGCGCACTGCCAATGCCTAATCAGGGATCAATACTCAATAATATAGCAGAACAATGGCCCATACACACTCACCCAAATCCCTGATGCGCTGTGGTCCATTTGATAAAGATTCAATTCTCTTCCTCCCTAAACTCATATATGGCAATTTCAAAATACTTATCTATTTTATACATCAACTCTTCCTCTACTTGGTCGACGAACCAATTAGTTGAATAGTTGATGGTAATGATACTCCCTATCTGATTAAACAATCGATTAACTAAAAAAGACACACTCGTTGAAAATTAAGAGATTTATCTCAAATCAAAGAATAAAATGCTCAAATGCATACGGTCACAAATGCAAACAATGAACTCACAAAGGGAGAGAAAAACATCAGCAATTCAAATAGAGACAAACTCATCAATCAAATAATGACAATTGTGCACGAAGGAGTGGATAGATAAAGAGACAAAAGTTTCAGAGACAAATACACTTGCAAGTAATATTATGTAAGAAACGAGTTAGAATAATACAAACCCAACGGATTTGTAGGGAAAACCACCCCTCAGGCCTAAGTGGTGGTGGGGATCCCTGAAATAGAGTCAGGGGACAAAGATTTCAGGGACAGGATCAGGACAGGACAGGAACTGCTAGGCCTCTCTGCAAAACTGACGAACTGCGACGCATCTCCCCTCTCTCAGCCTCTCCACCTACGACTCTAACCATACCCCTAAAGGCACCCCAGTTATACCCTAATGTAGGAGAGTAGGATCTGCTTCACATGGGTACCCCCACTTTTTGCTGATGCTTCACTGTTTTTCGACTTTAGTCTGGCTGGGGCCCTGCTAATCAGAACCCCAGCCTAGCTGCTTCCTCTCTAAAATGGTTTCCATGTGCCCTAGGCACATCTCTGATTGGAATCTGGAGTGCCCTTGTAAGTCCCTAGTATATGGTAAACTATGTACCCAGGGCATAGGTACCTCAGAGGCCTGCCAGGGGCTGAAGCATGTATTATGCCACCCCTGGAAGGCCAGCCAAAATGACACCACAGGCCTGCTACTGCAGCCTGAGTAAGGCGGTGCATGCACCCCTTACAGTGGTATAGGCTACCTATATCACTACCATTGCACACACCTATAAACCTATAAGTCACTCCTATGGCAGGCCTTGACAATCCTGAAGGCAGAGTGCTTGGTTTTTATGTGAGAGGGTGCCCCTGCATGAGCAGAGCCCCTCTGCAGCATTCGGAGTACCTCCTCTGATGCTGTTTGCAGTGCAGCCTGACCATATACTCTTAAGTGCATTATATCCTTGTGGTAGAATGCTAACTTTGGACTGGCTGCACCAAAACATGTCGAGTTTGGTGTCAAACATCTTGGAATACTACCCCCCGCCAGTTCTGGCGGCGGGGGTAGCATTCCACCCTTCTAGAGGGAGAGACATGTACCCACCGGCCTACCCGGTAACTTCTTTCTAGAGCCCTGGCATCACAAAATGGATGCCGCTGCCACAGACACGAGTCTGGCCTCCTGCTGCTGACCGAAACTCCGGCAGGGGAGGCCTGGACAATAGGTTTCCTGTCCCAGGGAGGTGTAACCACCTCCCCAGACAGGATAGTGTGTATTGGGGCTGGGCGGGAGCACTCTCTGGTGCTTTGAAGTCCTGCACTGGGGGCACATTTGGTGTCCCTGTGCATACCCCAGTTCAAACCGGCTCAGGGGCTTCCAGCCCCTGCTCTGGCACGAAACTGGACAAAGGGAAAGGGGTGTAACCACCCCTCTGCCCTGACCCTCCCATAGGTGAGTCCCCAGAGTATGTCCAACCCCCTAACTTGGTATAAGTATGGGACCCCAGTCCTTAGGACTTTAGATTTACCTGGACGAAACTCTGACACAGAATCCTGGACCTTCGACGCTCTACTTTAAGATTAGAGGACTGAAGAATCTCCCTTGGGGTCAAGGAGTGACTCCCCTGCTTGGCAGGCACCAAAGAAGCAATTGTCCGGTCTGCATCGCTGAAGCTCCCGCCGGACGCCGAAGTCTTTGCATCACCAGAGGTAGATTTCCAGACTTCCCCGAGGCTGCCCTGAGTCCCCAGCAAAGCTGAGGCCCGTAGCTGTCGTGGGTAACGTGGAACCGTGACCCCTGGACACCGAGCACATTTGCAAGTGCATCCTCTTCCTGGTCTTCCACGAAGTTGTGCTTTGGGCTCCGAGTAGCCCCCGCCTCCAGCACCAACTGCATTGAAGATCACTGGCCTCCACTCCATGAATATCCCGTGAGCCAGCTCTAAGTGCATCCACTCGAGGCTCCTTCGCGGTCGCTAGTCCGTTGGCTAGTGGGCCCTCCCGAAGGCAACTCTTATTTTAATTGGGCTTCCCTGGCCGCTCCAGGCTTGCCCTGACTTACCCTCGCAGGGTGAGTCCCTCAGACCTTGCTGGTCTGCACCACCGTCCTTCTTCTATTTCCACGAGACTTGCCGTTGCCAAGGCTTGTTGGGTCCAATCTGGCCGCCGACACCTCAGCAATCGACAGACATCGTGGGACAGCTCGAATCCAGCTCCTGGCCATCGTCGATGCCTCCTGGACCTCGTGGCTGAAGAGTCACGACGACAGTCAACCTACCTGAAGCACCCGACATCGGTGGGCATCCGCTAATCGCCTTCCTGGTCACTGGCTAGTGACCCAGACTCTGTCCCCTCTGCTTTCAGGTTCTTCAGATCTTCGATCCACCTTTGGATCCACCCGAACACTTTCGACTTGGCCACCAGCAGCACTTTGCAGCAGATCGCCATTGAAAACGACGACGAAACCCGACCCTGAAAGACACCTATGCACCCGGCTTCCCTGGGTGAGGTAACTCGAGTACTCCGGAGCTCCCGTGGGTATAGACTCTAGAACGACCCAGTTCTAAAAGGGTTTGCTCCAAGTCCTCCTCTAAGTGTCCCTTTTCTTTAAAATTCCAACCGCAATTCCCCTTAGAAGTCAACGGCGATTCGCGGCTGTGTTCTCACACTGCACGCGTCCCCCGTGGGTCCCCTGTGTCACTACCTTGGGTGGTTCCTTGTGGTCCAAGCACTTCTACAGGCTCTAGGCCTTGTGTCTAGCTCAGTCGTGGTTCTTATACCACTTTATTGGTGTATGGTTTGGTACGCCCCTAGGGCTCAAACGTGTATTTGTGCTATTACTGTTGATAACTAACTTATAACTTATGTACTTTCGAACTCTAGCCTCATAAAGAGACTAGAGGGGTGTGTTTAGCAATAAATACATATATTTTGAATATATACCTGGTGTGGTCCTCTTTCATTTGGTCACTCAAGAGATTATAGACTGGTAAAACAAGCTGCTTTACATTCCTTCAAGACTTAGCCTGAAGGCTGCTCTCCATAGCTACCACTAGGATAGATTTCAATAAAGGTTGTCTTTAACCTATCTCCAACAAGGGGTTGTTTGGACTGGTGCAAGGTGCCCACTATAATTAGTGGACAGCATATACCAGGCCAACTTCTCACACCTAAAACCTACATGTCCATCCCACATCAATTGAAACATCCCACAAAACTAAGCAGTTGATTGGTGGACTTTGGGGGTGGTATGTCACATGAATGTGACTTCATTAATTTTTTTGGGGCTTATTCTTTGTTTTATGCCGGTTCCCACCACCTCATACATTGTACATTCACATGATCTGTTCCAGGTTACATTTGTATAAATTTTCGAGCAATGTCTACAGGAAAAGTTTTTCTATCCCACGGTTTGTCACGTTGTTTGGCAGACGATCATCACATTGGCCTTCACCCTCTTTCATCTCTTCTGCTGTGCTCAGCGCTCCAGCGTGCCTTTGTCAGAACAGCATTTACTCTATTTTCCAACCCCGCCTTCATTCGGACAACTTAAGAAAACATGGAGTCTTATCCGGCTCACTACGGCAAATGGAAAATGAACATTCATTAATTATATGATAATGTAGTCTTCACTGTTTACCACCCACCTTTGTACTATTCTTTGTTAATGTTTTTCCTACCATAGCTTTATGCAAAATGATGTTATTTATTAATTCAAAGCAAGCTGCAACATGCAAACTACGAAATGCACATGCGGCCTAGTCATCCATTATTTCTCGGTTCTTTCAAAGCATAATGTAAATACAGTTTTAGTTCTTTCATGTGCTATCTCACATTAGTGCATGCATGCGCAAAGCAGTTTTTCCCTCGTGTTCATGTAAGGTGCACGTTAATTTTCTATTACTACTTACTGTTAGTACGTATTATGGGGGTATTCATTTGAGCAGGCTTTCTTTTGCGAAATCCTGCTCCATCAATCCCTCCTTTGATGGCTTTCTGGAGCCATCATAAAATACCTACCATACCGAATGCCAGCTTCATTTTTATCTAAAACTCTGTATTCTTCTCTCTTTTATGGCACTTTCATCTATATCTTTCATCATTTTATAGTATTCTTCTAGCTCAATTTCCTCTCTTTTTCTCTTTCTCGCTCTTCGTTTACTCTCCGATTCTGTCATTTCCTTTTTCCCACTCTTACATTTACAACATTTATATGTTGTTATTATCAATAAAACTATTATGGCTACCGAAATAAGTGGCATTATTATTTTTCCTAATAAACTACTTCCAAAGATAGTAAACCATTTACCTACAGAGGAGAAACTCTTACCAAATCTCTCCCAAACACCGTCAACCTCCAGTTGGGTCAAATCTTCATGTAATTTAGTAATATTTCTTATATATCCCTCAATTCCTTTACTTTTGTCCGGGATATAAGTACAGCAGTGTTGGATTTTCAACATGCCAAGGGCAAGTCGATTTTACAAAACCATTGATCTGATTGCAACCATTTCTGTGTCATTCATTAAGAAACAACCAGCAGTGTCTGTTGATAAACGATCAACCACTGTAGACAACTTCTGAATTTTGTGCGAATTTAGAACAACTCCAACTGAGGGTATCAGTGCACCAAAAATATCACCTACTATTTCTGAAAAACTTGCGTGTTAGACCATGATTCATTTCCTTTAGTCTGTTGCTGTTTCTCTCCATATGATAGACCTTGGGAAAGACAATGCAAAATAACAACTACCATACCAATGCGCAGGCAACCTATAATAGGCTTTCTTACCACACACATAATAAATTCCCGGTAACACAGGATCAGTTCCACCCTTCAATCCCAAACCTCCAGTAATTTGGAAAGTATGCTCACACTTACTAGTACCAATGAAATAATTGTTATAATTAGTCTTCATTCTAAGCAAACATATTTTCCCCTTCTGATGCCAGTCCAGAGACATTGCAGCATAGGTTTCGCCTTTCTCATAATTTCCTTCCCTAAAAGCCCATGGTGGAACTTGTGACTTCTGTTCAACAGCTTTTCTCTGGAAACTTTCCCTTCTACTTTCTACTAATTCTATAAATACTTTTTCTTCAACCTGCAAACTACATGTTAAATTATTTTTGTAAGCATAATCTACATCTAAAGCCTTAGTAATGTGGAAGAACTCTCCCATATAGTGTGCATTTTTACTACTCAAAACCTTATTAAGTTCTTTAATAATAGGTATTTCTGAAAACACTAAATCTATATTAGAATAGTGATATTCGAGCTTCCCCTTAGCCGTCACCTATCCAGCTGGACCTTGGGCAGACTTTCCCTTCGTCTCTCTGTTGTATCTATACCCTACCCCTTTCTCCCATACCCCCTTACCCTTCTCACTCCATTTTCCTTTTCTTCTATGCTCCTTAAATGTTTTTACTGGTATCATTGGTAATATGTAACTGTTGTAAGTTTGCAACTATGTGGAACCTTATGTAAAGCGCTCTGATACCTTCGGGTCTAGCCAGCGCTATATAAAACTCTTTAAATAAATAAAAATAAATAAATGTAAAACAAACTAGTTAAGACACTGCAAGACACACCATATGTTAAAGGAAGGTGATGGTACGTCACCCCCTCTGAGACAGATGAAGGTAATTGCATGCACACATAACAATCATTCACATTCATCATATCAATGTATTCATACAACAATTTAGTAAACACATTTAACGAGAAATCACTAATTGATTTATCATGATGGAGAATGCTTCCATCCAATTGTTCTATGTTAGGAGTAGGTATTCTTTCAGTAACATCATTCACTCTTTCACTTGTCACATCATTAGTATTATTTCCATTATTAGTTACTATTAGGATAGGTACAAGGACAGTTAGTAATATCCACATAAATGTCAGTAAAAATACACTACATAAGCAAGCTTTAATACATCTACGTTTTAGACTAGATTTTGGATGTTCAGTCACCTTTTCTTTAGCCCATTTGTATTCTACCAAAAATATAAAATTCTAAATCTATGAACACTACTCTTTACTAAAAGTTCTAGGAAAAATATAGGGCCATATTATCAAGAACGGGCGATAACATTATCGCCGCTTTAGCGGCAGGAAACTGCCGCTAAAGCGGCGATAAGGGCTTGATAATATGCCTATAGAATTCCAATAGAAGCCCAGGTTTGATGTCCTTTACACCAGAACCTGGGCTTCTATTGGAATTCTATAGGGCATATTATCAAGCCCCTTATCGCCGCTTTAGCGGCAGTTTCCTGCCGCTAAAGCGGCGATAATGTTATTGCCCGTTATTGATAATATGGCCCATAGTGTAATCCTACACTTCAGACTTTCTTCTTCACCCCTTTCTTTTATTTTATTTTCCTTTTCTTTTCTTTAGCTCTTCAGAATCTTTATTTCTTTTTCCAACTGACAAATGCTGCACCTTAATTTTTGTCACAGTTCTTTTAAGGTGGTCTCAATTTGCTTTCATCCACATGTTCAGTGTCTGATTTGTCTCTATCTTCACTTGGATCAGAGCTTTCAATTTCTTCCAAGATTACGTAGGTCCAGTCTGGTGCTGTATATTTTCTACTTGGAATTCTTGCTCTTCTTGTTTTTCGCACTAATTCTTCTTCCGATTCTTCTTGTTCTGTCTGACTTGAGACCTCATTACTTTGCTCTGGTCTTTTCTTTGACTTTCTCCTCACAAGAGTGTATTTCAGTCTTTTCACTCCACCTGGCCAATTATCACCTTTTCTTGCTTTCTTAGGTTGAACTACTTTTTCACCATCTGTATCTGGTTCACAGGTTCTTTTATTTGGCCTTCCTTCTATCTGTCTTTCTTTCTGCTCTACAGCAACTTCTGTTTCTTTTGTTTCGACAGTAACTTCACTGACTCCTTGCTCAACAGTGAACTCACTTTCTCCTGGTTCAACAGCAGTTTCACCTTCCTCTGGTTCTACAGCAGTTTCATGAGACCCAGTAACTGGTGCCCACTTTACTTGACTTGTGCTCGGCTGTTCATCATCAGTTTGTTCTTCAGAATCTGTTATTCTAGATTCTTCAGCTTCACACACTTCAACCTCTGGTCTTTGACTTTTATTTATCAGTTGTTGCTCTAGTCTTTCAAGTGGACTTGGGACTCGTCTGGTGTGGCTAGCGTGAATTCAGTTTGGCAGACCACCACACTTCACTGCTGTTGTCGTCACCAGAATAACTTGGTAAGGACCGCTCCACCTGGGTTCTAAACACGATTTCCTCACATGTTTCTTGATAAGAACCCATTCACCAGGACTCAGATCATGAGCTTGATTCGGCTGTGTTGCTGTGGCGTCTTCTCCAACCTGGCGAGACACAGAATGTACCAGATCAGCCAATCCTCTGCAATAATCAAGAACTAGATCATCAGATATATTCATCAGTTTGTTCGCTGGTATGTATGCTTGTATTATTGCTCTTCCCATTAGGATTTCATGTAGACTCAAACCCGTCTTTTTGTCAGGAATGCTTCTAAGACTCATCAGTACAAGGGGTAAATCGTCAGACCATTTCAGTGTTGTGGATGCACACACCTTTCCCAACCTAGATTTTATTGTGCCATTTAACTGCTCAACCACTCCAGATGCTTCAGGTCGATAGGCACAATGCAGTTTCTGTTCAATTTGCAATGCTGCACAAATCATCCAAATTATCTCATTATTAAAATGTGTTCCTCTATCTGTCTCTAAGGTGACTGGAAATCCAAATCTAGGAATCAGTTCTCTCAGAAGTAGTTTGGCGACAGTTAAGCTGTCATTCCTTCTTGTCAGATAGGCTTCCACCCAACGAGAGAACAAACAGACAATAACTAGCACATATTTCAGCCCATTGCATGGGGGGAGCTCGATAAAAATCAAGTTGGAGATGTGTAAATGGTCCTCCTGCTCTTCCAATTCGTCCCCAACTAACAACTGTCTTTCTGCCTGGATTTTGCTTCTGACAAGTTATGCACCTCTGGCAAAGGCTCTCTGCAATGACCCTGAACCTCGGGTTATACCATGACTGCTTGAAGAATCTGATCATTGCATCTCTTCCAACATGTGCAATTCCATGATATACCCTGGCCATATGGGAAAGTAAAGAATCTGGCAGGACTGGTATTTCGTCAAAATAGACCCACACTTCGTTTTCTGCTCGCTTTCTACAACCTGTATTTTTCCAAATTTCCTTTTCCTCATCACTTGCCTCTTCCTGCATCTGCCTCACTTCATCCCAAGTTTCAAATGGATTAGTAAACATAAGATGGCATTCGGTGTTTCCCCTTTCAATTGCTCTGTTTAAGCCATTACATTTTGTTCACAGAAACGCACTATATGGTCAGAGTATCTGTTGCCCTTTGTCACATAATCATCTCCTGATTTATGTGTGGCACATTTGACCACTGCAATTCTTTTGGGTAATTACAAAGCATCCAATTATTCTTTTACAGTTTTGCTGTTACGAATAGGAGAACCTGAAGAAGTCAGAAATCCCCTTTGCATCCATAGCTGTCCAAAATCATGGACAACCCCAAACCCATATTGGCTATCCGTGACTATGGCCACCCTCAGAATTTTGGCAATTTTGCACCCTCTGATTAGAGCTATCAATTCAGCAATTTGAGCAGAGTTTACCCCTTTTAGACGCTATGGTGCAAACAGCATAGGCAGTACATAATTCGCCTTTCTCATTTCTTAGACATGACCCATCCACAAATATTTCACAGTCTGCTTCTTCTAGAGGAACATCCTCTATTTCAAACCTGTGTTTGGTGCACAGTTCTATCACATCCAAACAATCATGATCTGCTTCCTCTCTCACTTCCTCACACCGAGAATTTGGCAATAGAGTTGCCGGGTTTACAGTTGTGCACCTTACCACAGTCACATTTTCAGCACCCAGAATCACTCTCTCGTACTTAGTCAGCCGACTAGAGGTTAGGTATTGAGTCCGGGTTCAAGTTAAAAGGATCTCAACAGAGTGTGGTACATACACTTTGACTGGATATCCCATCACAATTGCTTCACTTTGTTCCAGACTCACACAAGTGGCGGCTACTGCTTTTAAACAGCCTGGTAACGCTGCAACCACTGAATCCAGTGTAGCAGAAAAATATGCTACTGGACGTCGTGCCATTCCATGTTTCTGAATTAGGACTGAAAGTGCACATCCATCTCTTTCACAACAGTACAATGCAAATTCCTTTGCATAATCTGGCATTCCCAATGCAGGTGCTCAACACAGACTGTTTCTCAATTTCGTAAAAGCTTCCATACTTTCGTCATCCAGTACAATCGTATCTTTTACATCTTTTCGTGCCAACCTCTGTATAGGTTTTGCAATCAAGGAGAAACCACAGATCCACTGCCTACAGTATCCATCCATTCCCAAAAACATTTGCACTTCTTTCTGAGTGGTAGGTGGACTCATTTGTTTTAACACACTAATTCATTCTGGGGTCACCTTTCGGACTCACTTTTCGATTTTGTGTCCTTGGTACTGGACCTCTTGTTTGCAGAATTGCAATTTTGCTGGTGACACTGTGGGGCCGATTCCGATTCGGGCCGGAAATCTCTCTGACCGAGCCGGACCCAGAGAGATTTCCGACCGAATCGGACCCGTGCAGCCCGACCGAACGAGTACGATGCGTCCGTATGCTATCGTACTCGAGTCGGTCGGACTCCCATTGAAGTCAATGGGAGCCGGTCGTACAACGTGTACGCGGGCTCCCATTGCCTCAATGGGTGCGAGGCGAACAAGGGCGCCCCTACAGCGTGTACGTGGCGAAGCGACTCGCGCCGTACACGCACAGGTAGGGGGGACCCATGGGTCCCCCCTGTGTGCGACTCGCGCAGCTACGCGTACAGGAGGGGGGTCCGACACGGACCCCCGAAGTACGGCTCCGACTGCTCTTTCGAGCCAGGCGGCGCGTGTCGGTCGGACTGCTCGCGGCGCGCATCGTACTTACCCGGCCGGGGAACGTCTCCATTGCGCGGTGCGAGTCGTGTCCGAGCGAGTCGGTCGGTGCGGTTCGACCCAGGAACGTGTCGGTCAGAGCGGTTGGGACGCCCGAACGAGTCGGTCAGCGATTTCGCATCGTACTCGCTCGTCCGGACGTACGTACGAATGGGTCGGGAAATAGGGCTCCGAATCAGATCCGGTTAAGCCGAATCCGATTCGGAGCCCTACCGGCCGAGATCGGAATTGGCCCCTTTGTGTCCTCCTTCTACCAAATGGTTCAGTAAGGCACTGGTATCTGTCGCGCATGCCTCTCGGGTCTTTGAAGCCACAAGTAGGTCAACAATGTACTGAACTAAGACTGAATTTCCTGGCATGATCAAAGCCTCCAGACATCTTTTCAGAATCTGGTTAAAGATTGAGGGACTCTCGGTATACCCTTGAGGAACTCGGCACCATGCCAAGACACGGTCTCCGAACCGGAACACAAAAAGATATTGGCTCTCCGGATGGCACAGATCAATCACTGTGTACCATTCTGAATCGCATGGAATTTGGTAAAGGATGACTGCTGGATTTGGTACTATGGGACAACAAAGTACCACAATCTTATTAATCTTTCTTAAATCCTGTACTACTCTGTATTTTCTGCTTGGCTTTTTAATTCCTATAATGGGTGAATTACAAGGACTACTCATTATCTCTCTCAAAATTCCCTGTTCAATCATTTGATCAATCACAGGAGTGACTCCTGCAATTACTTCTGGACTCATTTTGTACTGAGGAGTTTTTGGATACACAGCACCCTCTTTAACGTAACCTGAATCGGGTCTACGTTTGTCATTAGACCGATTTCTTTTCCTGTAAAGTCCCATACATCTGACCTCACTGTACTTCTAAATTCTTCAGGCAAACTCTCTTCTGTGAGAAGTGAAAACAACTCATCCATTTCTGTCCCTTGCTTCGCTAACATCATTTTAAATTCAACATCCTCATCAGTTGTCTGAAACGCAATACCATCTGGCGTACAATAGATGGTACAATTCATCTTGCATAACAAATCTCTACCTAAGAGATTTACTGGACTCGAGTCACATACCACAAACCGATGCATGTCTCTAAAGTTTCCAATATGAACTTCGATTGGAGTTGTGACTGGGGTTCTAATATGCTTATTTGAGACTCCTACAACTTGGATAGTTTCTCCCGAGAGGGGTAGGTTTGCAATTTCTGCTGCTCTCACAGTTGAACGGGTAGCACCAGTGTCCACTAGGAATGTAATATCATTTCCTTCCACCTTTCCTTCGACAAATGGACCTGACTGATCTACCGCCAAAGATGCACCAAGTACGCACTCTTCCTCCCCCCTCAGGCACCGTCATTGTGATGAGTCTGAATCATTCTCATTGCACTGCAACCAATATTGCGGAATCATTTGCACACTTTGATTCTTACCGATCTGGTCACCTCCGTGAAATCCAGTGTTCACACCATACCTCTGCACCTGAGCATTCACATTATTTGGCATAGGAGCTTGTGGCACCTGTAACTGTGGGGTAACTACCTGCTGCTGCTGATTCACAACCACCTCATTCTGCATCTGTGGATTTAAATTTTGATTTACCCCATTATTCTTTTGAGCAGGTCTACACTCATTCTTCCAATGTCCAATCTTTCCGCACGCGTGACAAGGAAATTTCTTCCTAGCCTCTTCTTTACTCATCTTACCTCTACCTTTACCTCCATTCGATACCTGACCATTTTGATTCTGACCATTCAATTGATAACCTGTCTGAGAATTACTATTTACCTCTTGTTGCTCTGCTACCTTCACTTGTGCCCACATAATTTTTTCCTTTCGATTCTTGTGTCATCGCTACAATACTTCGCATATCTCAAAATGTCATCTATTGTTTTGCTCTGCCAACAAATCAAATGTTGCTGAATCACATTACTAATCTCTGGTTTTAATCCAAATACAAAATGATACACAAAATGTCCCATATCCTTATCTCCAATATTTTCAAATCCACTGTACTGTTTAAATACTTGCAACAACCTTTCATAATAAGCATGCACTGACTCCTTTGGTTCTTGGGTCGTTCGGTCTATTTTAACCCAATCTGTTTCTTTAGGGGTCATTTTTCCCTTCAAGAAAGTGATTACTTGATTATATTTTTTCATCACCTCTTCGGATGGTGCTCCTGTTTTAGGGGCTCTAGGATTCTCTTCTTTTGGCCAATCAACAGTGATCTTACATTCTGTCCACAAGTCTGCCAGAACAGCAATCTCGAACAACCCATCTAAATCCTTCAACAGACCCTTCGAAACCTTTACAAACCTATCTACCTGTTTGTACCATTCAACGGGTTTTTCTCTGGGGAAGTCATTCGTAAAAGATAATATATCCTGCCTTGACCAAGGAACATGAACATATCCACCACCTGGTACTTCTCTCATCGGACATGCCCTTTCAACCTGTTCTGTTTCCTTTAATAGGAACATAGACACTCCTTTACTAGCTGCTTCTTCCTTCTTTCTCACCCATCTATTTCTCCATCGATCGACATCTCCCCATTTCTTCAAAATGTTAATCAACTCTTTTATCTGTAACCTCTTTCCAGACGCGTTCAAACTCTCCAGATCCATTTCAGTAAATGCCAATCTGTACAATTTCTGAAACACCTTTGACTTTTCTCTGTCTATTCCATACTCTTTAGTAGCTTCAGATATTTTCTCATGAAGATCCCTTGCTCTCCAAGTAATGCTTCTACACAAGAACAATAATTTGGTGTACAGACAGAGGGGCCGATTCCGATCTCGGCCGGTAGGGCACCGAATCGGATTCGGCTTTACCGGATCCGATTCGGACACCCTGTTTCCGACCGATTCGAACACCCGTCCGCGCGAGCAAGTACGATGCGAGCGTACGCGAAATCTCCGACCGACTTGTTCCCGGCTCCGAACCGCTCCGACCGACTCGTACGGACTCGACTCGCACCACGCAATGGAGACGTTCCCCGACCGGGCAAGTACGATGCGTGCCTCAAACAGTCCGACCGACTCGCGCCGTCCGGCTCGAAAGAGCAGTCGGAGCCGGACTTCGGGGGTCCGTGTCGGACCCCCCTGTACGCGTAGCCGCACGAGTACACATGCATGTACGGCACGAGTCGCACCACGCGTACCCGCTGTAGGGGGCGCCCTTGTTCGCGACGCACCCATTGAGTCAATGGGAGTTCGTGTACGCGTCGTACGACCGGCTCCCATTGACTTCAATGGGAGTCCGACCGAATCGAGTCCGATAGCATGCGTCCGCATCGTACTCGTTCGGTCGGACTGCTAGAGTCCGGTTCGGTCGGATATCTCTCCGAATCCGACTCGGTCGGAGGGATTTCCGGCCCGAATCGGAATCGGCCCCAGAATATCCAGTTGTTTATTTCGAACTACAACAATATCGATTTTGAAATATCGAGGTACAAGAATATCGACAGCAAGTATATCGTAGCACAGAATATCGACAGTAAGGTAAGAAATATCGTTTTTTTAAATATTGAAGACAGTAATATCGTTTGTAAAAAAATTGTTGTTAATAATATCGATATTTATATTAATGTTCTGTATTTTAGTTTGTGTTAAAAGTATGTGATGTAATTTTTTTGTATAAGTGTAGTTTTTTTTAATGTATGTCTTAAATTTTTAGCAGTAATTACTTTTATGAAGATTAATTTTTGCGTATTTTAGTTCTGTAGCGGGTTGTGGGTTTATAGGGGAATAGGGTGGGAAGTAAATTAATTATAATAAAGTAATTATTAATGTTTTTATTATTATTATTTAAAATTAATTTATTATTAATTCATTATTAATTGGTTATTAATTAATTAATAGATAATTATATTAATTATGTAATTTTTTTAGGAGCAGGTTGTGGGTTTATAGGTGAATAGGGTGGGAAGTAATTTAATTATAAAAAATAATTATTAATTTTTATTTATTATTAAGAATGAATTTATTATTTATTAATTGGTTATTAATTAATATGAATTAATTAATAGATGATTATCTTAATTGTGTTATTTTTTAGGAGCGGGTTGTGGGTTTATAGGGGAATAGGGTGGGAAGTAATTTAATTATAAAAAATAATTATTAACTTGTATTTATTATTATTAAAAATGTATGTATTACTAATTAATTATTAATTAGTTATTAATTAATATGAATTAATTAATAGATAATTATATTAATTGTGTTCTGTTTTTAGGAGTGGGTTGTGGGTTTCTAGGGGAATAGGGTGGGAAGTAATTTAAATATAAAACAGGTAAATATTAATTGTTATTTATATAATTAATTTATTATTAATTAATTATTAATTGATTATTTTGTATTTATTAATTAATTGATAATTATATTAATTGAGTGTTTTTAGGAGCGGGTTGTGGGTTTATAGGGGAATAGGGTGGGAAGTAATTTAATTATAATAAAGTAATTATTAATATTTATTTATTAGTATTTATAATTAATTTATTATTAATTAAATATTAATTGGTTATTTAATTATAATAATTATTTAATTGATAAGTATGCTAATTTTAGCCCTCTGCTATCCAGCACTTTCCCTATTGTTGCATTCACTGGAGTGGGAATAGTAATTTTTACCCCTCCGCAATGCAACACTTTCCCTAATGTTGCACTCACTGGAGTGGGAATAGTAATTTTTACCCCTCCGCTATCCAACACTTTTCCTACTGTTGCACTCTCTGGAGTGGGAATAGTAATTTTTACCCCTCTGCAATCCAACACTTTCCCTACTGTTGCACTCTCTGGAGTGGGAATAGTAATTTTTTCCCCTCTGCTATCCAACTCTTTCCCTACTGTTGCACTCACTGGAGTGGGAATAGTAATTTGTACATCTCCTCTATCCAATACTTTCCCTACTGTTGCACTCATTGGAGTGGGAATAGTCATGTTTTCCCCTCCGCTATCCAAAACTTTCCCTACTGTTGCACTCACTGGAGTGGGAATAGTAATTTATACCCCTCCGCTATCCAACACTTTCCCTACTGTTGCACTCACTGGAGTGTGAATAGTAATTTTTTCCCCTCTACAATCCAACACTTTCCCTACTGTTGCACTCACTGGAGTGGGAATAGTAATTTTTACCCCTCCGCTATCCAACACTTTCCCTCCTGTTGCACTCTCTGGAGTGGGAATAGTAATTTCTACCCCTACGCTATCCAACTCTTTCCCTACTCTTGCACTCACTGGAGTGGGAATAGTAATTTTTTCCCCTCCGCTATACAAAACTTTCCCTACTGTTGCACTCACTGGAGTGGGAATAGTAATTTTTACCCCTCTGCAATCCAACACTTTCCCTACTGTTGCACTCTCTGGAGTGGGAATAGTAATTTTTTCCCCTCTGCAATCCAACACTTTCTCTACTGTTGCACTCACTGGAGTGGGAATAGTAATTTTTTCCCCTCTGAAATCCAACACTTTCCCTACTGTTGCACTCACTGGAGTGGGAATAGTAATTTTTACCCCTCCGCTATCCAACAGTTTCCCTACTGTTGCACTCTCTGGAGTGCGAATAGTAATTTTTACCCCTACGCTATCCAACTCTTTCCCTACTCTTGCACTCACTGGAGTGGGAATAGTAAGTTTTTTTCCCTACGCTATACAAAACGTTCCCTACTGTTGCACTCACTGGAGTGGGAATAGTAATTCTTTCCCCTCTGAAATCCAACACTTTCCCTACTGTTGCACTCTCTGGAGTGCGAATAGTAATTTTTACCCCTACGCTATCCAACTCTTTCCCTACTCTTGCACTCACTGGAGTGGGAATAGTAATTTTTTTCCCTACGCTATACAAAACGTTCCCTACTGTTGCACTCACTGGAGTGGGAATAGTAATTTTTACCCCTCTGCTATCCAACAGTTTCCCTACTGTTGCACTCTCCGGAGTGGGAATAGTAATTTTTTCCCCTCCGTATCCAAAACTTTCCCTACTGTTGCACTCACTGGAGTGGGAATAGTAATTTTTACCCCTCCGCTATCCAACACTTTCCCTACTGTTGCACTCTCTGGAGTGGGAATAGTAATTTTATCCCATCCGCTATCCAATATTTTATCTACTGTTTTAGTTAATGTAGTGTAAATTGTATTTTAAAAAGATTTTTAAAAAATAATATTTTAATTTGTTATATATGTTTTTTATTTTTTATTTATATTATTGGTGTATGTGTATATATATATGTATTTATAATTTTTAATATGTTATTAAGATAATTATTTATACATTTTATTAAGTAAGTATATATATTATATTTTACACATATATATGTTTAATTTATTTTTACATTATATGTATTACTTATAATTTTAAACATTTTCTAATAATTTTAACTGTTTTTTTAAATTATATGTATTATTTACTTTATTTTTTTAACATTAAAAAAACCGATATTTTTATCAACGATATTTTTAACAACGATATTTTTTTCCCGATATTTTTGTACTTACCGTTATGTAGATAGGACTTTGATATTCTGGACATCAATATTTTTGCGACGATATTTTTGTACCACGATATTCTGACTGTCGATATTCTGTCAGTGATCCCAATAATTCATCATCTCGGTAAGTCCTTCATCTGTCTGGACTTATTGTACCAATAATTATCTCTTCCAAATCTACTTTCAACTGACTCAAGTTAATACTCTGCGTTCAAGGTTCTTTCTTTTCCATTCCCTTAATCCAATCATTCAATTCTTCTGATGAAGGACCTGCTGAACTCCCTGTCATCGGAGTGACATTTGTCCCTATTCTCCTTGGATTTATTTGTATACCTCTTCTAGGGGTTTCTGTTATCATTTCACAAATTGGAAGATCTGTTCTGTTAATGATATTTTTATTCGGCAAATAGCCATAAAAAGAAAGATGTCACACTAGCATACAGTTAAAATGCGAATTATACAAACAGTGCAACCGTAGAAGCTGTATAAAACTCAATAAAATCCTAATAAAATATGCAAAGGAAGCTGTGCCACTCTATAAAAAGCTCTTAATTCATCGCCGAATAGAGAAAAGGGTCACCTGTACATTACATATAAATTCCTACACACATACGGGCTTCCCATGATCAAAAATCTTCCCAGGTCATCAGTAAAGTCGTATTTCTACCCAGAGTCCAATTCAGATTATATTACCAATTCATTCAACGATTCCTGTATTGCAATTAAAAATCTTCCTATTGCACGTCACATTTAAAAATCTCATATTTATCAATAGGCTAAGTGCTTGATCCCTACTATCAGTTTTATAGGCAATAAAAAGAGGTTTTAAAAGTTCTTTCCGTTCTTTTAGAAACCAAAAACAATCCAGCAAAATATGTGGGCCACTGCATTTTACTTGTAATCCACATGTGCACAGAACGTGTTCATTCGTCATTGCTGATTTTATCTTCCAATCAGCATTACAAGGATTCAGGCCAACTCTAAATTTCAATACTGCATTTCTAAGCTTCGAGTTTGGCATGGCCTCGATATAGGGGAACATCTGATCGTTAGTCCACCCGTTTACCAAGAATTGGGTGGGTGATTTGCTCCCCAAGTAACATAAATCTTCTTCACGGGCCTTAGTGTTGATAATATCACGTAGTTCCTGCTTAGGAGTCTGCTGCCCTGATTTCCATTGGTCTGGTTCTAAGGAAAGTTTAACGCATAGCTTATCTAACTTATGTCTAACTTGGGACGCCCAGTTAAGTTCACTTTCCTCTATTTCTTTTTTACAAAGATTTGATATTTTGGGGGGCCCTTCTCTATTCAATCTCTGCCAAAAATTCAATGATGCTTGCATTCCCCGAAAATTCCAGGCTGTGAGATGACATTCCACTCTCACAGCCTGTATCATGGTTGACGGAGGGAGAGCAAGGAGCTGTTTCACGCATTTACCCTCCTCTAAATTCCAATCCAATTTGTCACCTAAGGATAAAACCTCTACATCGTATTGGAATTGTGGGTGAACCATTGCATTAAAAGCTGATAGAATTGGCCGCAGGCAGGGGCCTCCATACTTCTGTTTAAATTGTTTAAGGCCCCATACTGAAGAGAGAGCCTTTGATTTTAATGACTGTATGTGGTCCCTCCAATTTAATTTGCTATCGAACCACATACCCAACTATTTATATTTGTCCACTTCTTCAACTCTGACCTCTCCCAGCTTCCAGTAAAAAGAGCTCTTTCTTTTACCCAGCACCATTATTTTAGTCTTTTCTAAATTAACCGTGAGGCGTTTTTTTAAACAATAATCGTAAAAAATGTCCAGTTTTCTTTGCAAACCCCACTCTGTCGTGTCCGTTATCACTAGATCGTCATCGTATAGCAGACATGATATATGGGTCCCCCCATCTTAGGGCTTCATCCACCAGCCTTACTCAGTATATTTGGTAAGTCAGAAAGGAACAAAAAAATAACAGTGGAGCCAAAACACAGCCCTGACGCAATCCATTCTTTATCTGAATTTTCTTAGATAAAGTTCCAAGGGTGTCCAAGATTACCCTGGCCCAGTTCAGAGAATGCATTACCTGAATTAATGAAAGTACCGTCATGTTGATTCCGAGCTTTGCCAGCATAATACACAGTAGACTACGGTCTACTGAGTCGGAGGCGGCTCTGAAATCAACAAAACAGCAGAACAGATTTCCTCGCTCTTCCATTGCCTTTTTTGCCATTGCCCATAAACTAAGGCAATGGTCTATAGTTGAGTGGCCCTCTTTGAACCCACCTTGCTCTATTGGTATCAAATTGTACTGTTCTGCCCAGGTCTTTAATACGCCTAACAATATCTTAGAGAATACTTTCTCCCCCACATCCAGCAGGCTTATAAGGCGATAGTTCTGGGGCAATGTGGCGTCCTCCTTTTTATATATTGGTCTGACAATGGCCCCCTTCCAACTTTCTGTGAAAATCCCAGAGGTTAAAGTATTTTGGAAGGTCACATTTAGAAAGCTTGCCCACCAGTCAGTATTATTTTTTAATATTATTGCTGGTAGGTTATCTGGCCCTGCGGCTTTAGTTAGTTTTAAAGATCGGATGGTTTCTTTTATATTTTGAAAAGAGAAGTATGGCATTAATTGTTCTACCTCCTTGGACCTTATTACCGGGGTCTTCTTCATCCTTTTACCATTATACAAGTTACTCAGGTGGTTATGCCAATTGTCTTCTCCCACTAAGCACCGCATTTCCCCTTGTACAGTTCCCTCTTTTACCAATCGCCAGAATAATCTTATATTATTTGTGTTTATCACTTCTAACATTGTTTGCCAATTTTTGGACATATAGGGGCCGATTCCGATTCGGGCCGGAAATCTCTCCGACCGAGCCGGACCCGGAGAGATTTCCGACCGAATCGGACTCTAGCAGTCCGACCGAATGAGTACGATGCGCACGTATGCCATCGGACTCGATTCGGTCGGACTCCCATTGAAGTCAATGGGAGCCAGTCGTACGACGCGTACACGGGCTCCCATTGATTCAATGGGCACGACGCGAACAAGGGCGCCCCCTACAGTGTGTTCGCGTCGGTGCGGGTCGAGCCGTACATGCATGTGTAAGGGGGACCCATGGGTCCCCCTGTGTGCGACTCGCGTGCCTACGCTTCCAGGGGGTCCGACACGGACCCCAAAGTGCGGCTCCGACAGCTCCTTGGAGCCGGACTGCGCGAGTCGGTCGGAGCGGTCGCGATGCGCATCGTACTTACCCGGCCGGGGAACGTCTCCATTGCGCGGTGCGAGTCGTCCCCGTGCGAGTCGGTCGGAGGGGTCGGGTCCTGCGAACGAGTCTGTCGGAGATTTCGCGAGCGCACGCATCGTACTCGCTCGCCCGGATGCACGTACGATTCGGTCGGGAAATAGGGCTCCGAATCGGATCCGGTAAAGCCGAATCCGATTCGGAGCCCTACCGGCCAAGATCGGAATCGGCCCCATATTCTATTTTCCTTTCTCTCAACTTATTTTTATACACAAGTTTTGCCACTCGAAGGCTCTCCATTGTATTCTTATCCTGTCTTTTTCTTAACTGTCTTTCCCATTTTCGTACCATCAATTTTAAATTCCTACACTCATTATTAAACCAACCATTTATTCTCCCTTTTTTCTTGGGTCCGGGCCCTGATTTTACTTGTATCCTTAAACAGTTTACCACCTGCTCAATAACCTGGTCGTACCATGTTAGTGTTTTATCTCTTTGCTCCAAATTACCAATAGACGTATAGTCAATTATAAGGTTATTAACCAGTTTCAGACTGTCCTCGGTTATACAGGTGGTTATGCGTCTGGGGTGTTCTATCTGTAAAGGGACCACTCTTTCTCTTTCCGACTCTTGTTCTATATTAATTAATATTTGTAAGGGCCAATGGTCACTACCTTCACTCTGCAATACCTCAAATCCTTCTACTTGCTTAAAGTTCCATGCATTTATAAAAGCATTATCAATTGGGCAATTCTGATTCCCTATGCGAAAGGTCTTTCTTGCGGGGCGGGCGGTGTTCGATCGTCCATTGGCACAGAATAGCCCTATAGATCTGAGAAACTTTGCTAGATATTTGTCTCGTGCAGAACTACCTACTCCAGCAAAATTTGCTGGGGGTACCTGTGCCAAGATTAATAGATCTTTAAACAATTTATCGCTAAGGGAAGGGTCCAATTTATGATTAAAATCTCCTAGGATCATTATCAGTTGTGATGCTTTTGTTATACAGATGAGCTCCAGATCTTCCTCTAGCAATCCCAGTTGCTCTTCATAGTCTGTTATGGCACCTGGCTGAATATATATATTGATCACTATTATTTCTCTTCTTTCCCACGTGCCACTATAGAGCTCTACCTGACTAGCTAATAACCACCTACATTTCACTTTTAGCTTGGTTGCTTTATGGCTATTTTTGATGATACCAACGTAATCATCCCCCCTGAGGGTCGCCCTAGATTTATTCGTACAGCCTCTTTAGTTAGCATCAAAAACCCATCTATTGGTTGGGGTACCTCGCACAACCACGACTCCTGAAAGCACAAAATATCATAACTACCCAGCATTTCTCTAAGGGTGTCTTGGTAAAACTGCCTCTTGTATCCCCCTATATTCCACAACAATATCCGTAGGCTGTGCGAGGACCCCGATTCCTAATCCAGCTCACTCAACCCTTCAATCATAATATCATCCCAACTCTTTGAGGATTCAAATAGTGGTTCAAATTGATTGCTCAACACTGGACCCTTTACAGCATTTGCTATTGTTACTTTTATCCCTCCCTGATTTTTATCAGTACAGATTCTTCTATGCTGGGTACCTAGTATATCATACTGTATTTGCTCCAGGCATAGTACTGCATGGTAGGTGAGGGTCCCAGAGTTCCCAGGGTTACTCCCTTCCATATCGAATTCACTATCGTGCACGAGTCTTATCCCCTCCTTTTCCAATTCTCCCTCTGCCCTTACCACCATCTGCTTTACAAATTCGGAATAGAAGAGGACCTTTGTTACCTCATTTCCTTCCAAATTGGTTACAAAACCTATTTGCCTTATATCATCTGATGTAACTTCACCCAAAGTAGGACATTTAACCAGTATTTGTAGTAGGTTTGAGCGATTTAGGGGTTTTACTTTCCTTTGCCGATTCGGCGCTTACCCCCTTAACCTTCTCCCCCGTGATTCCATAAACACCCATAGACCAACTCTGTTATTATACTTCCTATTACTCTTCTCGACTGTATGTACTATTTCCGGCTTTAGGCAGACTCTTTTCCCTGGTTGCTCTGAAGGGGGCTCTCCCCTTATTCTTATGCTGGACGGCTCACCAACCGCCCCGCTCCCTACTCTTTTCTTTTTCCTCTGTGCTACAAGGCTTTGGGATTGCGTACTTCCACTCAAAGTGTTCATCCTCTTCACGGGTCTTATGTCTTTTCTATTTAAGTTCTCCCTTGGTCCCCTTTTACTTCTGGTTCCATCTAACAATCGCCTCTCTTGGTCTAGTATCACCCCTCCCTGCCCATTACTCTGATTTGGATGTAAACCCCTTATCTTTCCCAACATTTTCTGTGGATTCCTTCTAATCTTTTTCTCGGATCTATACCTCTTAAATCTCCAATCGGGCCTCCTCTTTATTACCAACATGGGGCACTTTGAGATGTATACCGTCTGAGGGTTTTCGGTCCGTATGGATTCGCCCTCAGCAGTGCATGATGAAAGATATACCTCCTGATCTCTCTTCTCTATTACTGGTCCTACTATAGTAGGCATACAGTTATTAATTTGTTTTAGCTCCTCTGCGATCTGCTGTAATTGAGTTTTATAGGTTTTCCCTCGCCCATTATTCTCAACTAGAGCTTCAAGTATTGCCTGAAGGGTCTTTTGCATTAAAAACATCACCTCTAGTAATGATGAGGCCGAGGTAGCTGTCATATCAAGTGCCAAGGACAACTGTGAGGTATCAGGGGAAATAGGGCCTTGCTGGGGAGAATCGGATCCCTCCCTCCCCTGCCTAATAGCTGCTTGTTGCAACGCTTCTTTATCTACTGTGGGGCTATCGAATCCACTACGGGAAAGGCGGGGCGATGACGATAACCTAGGTTCCAGTAATAACAACCCCCCTTCAACTACCCCCCTGTTCTCCCAGAGCTTGGTCCAAATCTAGTAGAAGAGAGTCATTTGTTACACTTGTTGCGTTCCTTAGGCTCTCTTTACGGTCTTTTTCTTGGGTTTCTCGTGACACAAAGGAATGATCACAAACATCAAGTTTCTTTTTAAAATATTTTCCCACAATTTTTTTTATAGATTGCCCCAAAGAAGTCCCACTCGCTTCTTCTGTGGGGAGTAACAATGTATCTTGCCTACTAGATGTCGACATTTCTTCTGGGTAATCAATAATAGTATTCTCTAGAGACATTTGCTGCTGGACCTTTTTGCACTTTCATAGTGCGACAACTTTCTGACCCTTTTTAACCCCACGTGATTTCCCTTTTGGTGGCATTTCACTTGTACCCTCTGGATCAACGTAACCCGTGACACACCCAGGTCCTTTCGTCTTTTGCCCCAGGCGCGGTCAACAGCCAATATCTTTCTATCCTTCACGGCAGTCTCACCCTTTGCCGCTCCTCCTCCTCCGTGCCGTGCCATGCCATTATCTCCGAGGGCCTAGATTTTTGATGGTCCAGGAATTTATGTACCGTATTTAGCCCCCAACACGTGCAAGGAACCTTTTCTGTGCGTGCCTTTTCTTCCTCTTTTCCTTAGGAAGGCTAGTCAAGTATGTAAATACGCTAACCGAGTCTGGACTGAGCACCCCAGGTCACCCCACAACCGCACCCAGACCTAGCTGGGCCGTCTCCGCAGGGGGTATAGGCAATGCAACAGAGCACTACGCCCTCCTTACTCAGGCTCTCACCTCCCTTACAGGCCTAGCAGGAAGGCCAAGAGCAAGCACCCACAGTGGTGGCCCTAGCAAAAGCGATACTTGAGAACCAGACGGGGGAGCCCCCATTCTCAGACAAATGGGCTCCACAGTCTTTGCCTGTGTGTGCAGGATCAAGCACAGGCCCAGTACAAATGGAGGCCTCCTCCTTTCATCCACTCTCCACTCCCAAGCGAGTCTCCTCTCCTTGTCGTGCAGGAGCAAACACGGACACCAAACCAAAGTTCAATAAAGTTCAACAAAGAAGCAGGAGCACAAAGCAAGAGGGGGCTGGGGCTGTGGGCTAGAGCGTGGGCAAAGTTTGGAGCAAAGTTATTTTCCGATGGAGGGCAACAATCTGCTAGCCCGCCCTTCGCTCCCCCCCTCTGTGTGCTAAGAAAAAGGGAAGTCTCCTCCTCTGTCGCCCACTCTTCTAACCTTACCTGCGGCAGTCCTGATGCAGTGCGGCGAGGTATGGTACGAGGCTCTACTCAATGCCGGCCGACCCACTCTGCGACTCCTGTAATCTCTCCGACTTAGCCGTATTTTCTGCCCGGAAAGCAAATGGGCGGATAACGGCGGATTACAGCTCTGCTCGCGGAACGCCACTCGCGGCTTACAGCTCGCGGCTCCCGCGGTCGATATCCTGACTCCTGGAAGATCTAACAATGTAACATTTGTGTCAGCCTGTCTATTCTCATTGACTATCGTCTCCATTCCGCTCCTGACATTACTCATTGGAACTGCTAATGTATGTACTTTAGATGTATTCTGGTTCTCTCCAAAGGAACTACAGGACCTAACATCATATAGGAAGCCTGCGTTCCCGGAGGGGGAATAAGAATTCCCTCTCTAGTCACAATCGGTTTATCCTTTCTGAAGAATTTCTTTATTTTCTCAAGCAACTTCATTTTCCTGACTCTTTACACTATCGTATTTCAACAAAACAAACAAGGAAACCTTTCCGTAATTCTACTTATTCTATTTGTCAGTTCTCGTCCTATACCAGCGCGACACACACCAACCAACCAATCAGAACACCACTATGTAAGCAAAATCTCAACCAATACTAGCGCGGCTCACACCAACTAGCCAATCACAGCTCAGTACACGCCCGCTGCTTGTCCAATACCAGCGCAGCTTTTCTGACGTCAGTATTACTCCTTCTACTGACCCTCCCTTTACAAAATAATACGGCAATATTTTTCTAAGCACTCTTAATCAAAAAATTTGATTAGTAACAACATAAAACAATGCTACCTTGTCTGCTCCACTAAATAAAGAGATAGTTTTCACTTTTTCCAAGAGGTTTTCTTCACTACGAGTCCTAATACGTCCATCGTTATTTTACTCTTCAAACAAGCTCCGGGTGGACCTATTACTCCTCTAGGGATAAGGACAAAGTTTCACAAGACGACTTTTTGGTGTGAAAAGAGGTCTTGGTACTCCCCTGGGGATAAGGCTAGAGTTTCGGAAGTGGACCCTTCGCTATTTCAGACACTCTACTCACATACGAAATTTCCCTAAATATAACACCTTCAGCCCTCCGTAGCTTCGGTATTATTACAACAGACAAAGTACTTCTGCAGTGTGATTTCTTTACCACACTCTTCTTCTGCCTATTTCAGGCTAATTCCATTCCCGGGATTCCTCAGGTATCTCCGTACCTGTACTTCTAGACAACATAGAACAAGACACTAACTTTTCGTGTTATGAACATATAATCAATAATCATCACCAAACTAATCAATAATTAAATCATCCTCTGCTACCAGGAAACTGATCCAGCGCACGGCCAATGCCTAATCAGGGATCAATACTCAATAATATAGCAGAACAATGGCCCATACACACTCACCCAAATCCCTGATGCGCTGGGGTCAATTTGATAAAGATTCAATTCTCTTCCTCCCTAAACTCATATATGGCAATTTCAAAATACTTATCTATTTTATACATCAACTCTTCCTCTACTTGGTCGACGAACCAATTAGTTGAATAGTTGATGTTAATGATGCTCCCTATCTGATTAAACAATCGATTAACTAAATAAGACACATACTCTCATTGAAAATTAATAGATTTATCTCAAATCAAAGAATAAAATGCTCAAATGCATACGGTCACAAATGCAAACAATGAACTCACAAAGGGAGAGAAAAACATCAGCAATTCAAATAGAGACAAACTCATCAATCAAATAATGACAATTGTGACAAATACACTTGCAAGTAATATTATGTAAGAAACGAGTTAGAATAATACAAACCCAACAGATTTGTAGGGAAAACCACTCCTCAGGCCTAAGTGGTGGTGGGGATCCCCTGAAATAGAGTCAGGGGACAAAGATTTCAGGGACAGGATCAGGACAGGACAGGAACAGCTAGGCCTCTCTGCAAAACCGACAAACTGCGACGCATCTCACCTCTCTCAGCCTCTCCACCTACGACTCTAACCACACCCTTAAAGGCACCCCAGTTATACCCTAAAACCTACATATCCGTCCCACATCAATTGAAACATCCCACAAAACTAAGCAGTTGATTGGTGGACTTTGGGGGTGGTATTTCACACCATGGTGACTTCATTCATTTTTTTTTTTGGCTTATTCTTTGTTTTATGCCCGTTCCCACCACCTCATACATTGTACATTCACATGATCTGTTCCAGGTTACATTTGTATAAATTTTCGAGCAATGTCTACAGGAACAGTCCTTCAATCCCACGGTTTGTCACGTTGTTTGGCAGACGATCATCACATTGGCCTTCACCCTCTTTCATCTCTTCTGCTGTGCTCAGTGCTTCAGCGTGCCTTTGTCAGAACAGCATTTACTCTATTTTCCAACCCCGCCTTTATACGGACAACTTAAGAACAACTGTTTGCCACCCACCTTTGTACTATTCTTTGTTAATGTTTTTCCTACCATAGCTTTATGCAAAACGATATTATTTATTAATTCAAAGCAAGCTGCAACATGCAAACTACGAAATGCACATGTGGCCTAGTCATGCATTATTTCTCGGTTCTTTCAAAGCATAATGTAAATACAGTTTTAGTTCTTTCATGCGTTAGCTCACGTTAGTGCATGCATGCGCAAAGCAGTTTTTCCCTCGTGTTCATGTAAGGTGCACGTTAATTTTCTATTACTACTTACTGTTAGTACGTGTTATGGGGTATTCATTTGAGCAGGCTTTCTTTTGCGAAATCCTGCTCCATCAGTAGTTTAAAACTACACACATAGGCTGCACTGGCAGGCCTGAGACATGTTTAAGGGCCTACTTAAGTCTGTGGCACGATCAGTGCTGGAGGCTCTCTAGTAGTATTTAATTTACAGGCCCTGGGTGCATGGAGTACCACTTTGCTAGAGTCTTAGGAGTAAATTAAAATGTGCCATTTGGGTGTAAGCCAATGTTACCATGTTTAAAGGAGAGAGCACAAGCTCTTTAGCATTGGTTAGCCGTGGTAATGTCCGCAAAGTCCCAAAAGCCAACACAAACTAGTTCAGAAAACAGGATGGTGAAGGCAAAAAGTTTGGGGATGACCCTGCAAAAAGGGCCAAGTCCAACAACACAGCCAATCTTACATACCCCTCACAACCCAAAGATCACCACAGCTCATTTTACATCTCAGTTTACTTCACAGGTCACCCCGGTGCTCGGAACACAGACAACCCAATGCATTTGACAAGTAAAGACTGAGGGGCCGAGTCCGATCTCGGCCGGTAGGGCTCCGAAACGGATTCGGCTTTACCGGATCCGATTCGGAGCCCTGTTTCCCGACCGATTCGTACGTGCGTCCGGGCGAGCGAGTACGATGCGAAAACTCCGACCGACTCGTTCGCGAGACCCAACCGCACCGACCGACTCGTACGCGAAAGCCGACCGCACCGACCGACTCGCTCGGACACGCCTCGCACCGCGCAATGGAGACGTTCCCCGGCCGGGCAAGTACCATGCGCGCCGCGAGCAGTCCGACCGACTCGCGCCGTCCGGCTCGAAGGAGCAGTCGGAGCCGTACTTTGGGGGTCCGTGTCGGACCCCCCTGTACGCGTAGCCGCGCAAGTCGCACACAGGGGGGACCCATGGGTCCCCCCTACCTGTGCGTGTATGGCGCGAGTCGCTTCGCCGCGTACACGCTGTAGGGGGCGCCCTTGTTCGCCTCGCACCCATTGAGTCAATGGGAGCCCGCGTACGCGTTGTAGGACAGGCTCCCATTGACTTCAATGGGAGTCCGACCGAATCGAGTCCGATGGCATACGTGCGCATCGTACTCGTTCGGTCGGGCTGCTAGGGTCCGATTCGGTCAGAAATCTCTCCGAGTCCGGCTCGGTCGGAGAGATTTCCGGCCCGAATCGGAATCGGCCCCTGAATGTTTGACATTGTAGCGTGCAACCAACCAGGTTGTCTCTATCGTGATTTGGTTCTAGGATTATAGCATTTAACCATTAAAATTGTTCTTAATTCCCCCACTTTTATCAATTAAAGATTGTGGAGAAGGCAGAAAATGCACTTTTTTTTATTGGCAAACCGACTGATTGACACTTTTGTTGCCTGAACAGCACCATCCTCTGAATTACCCTTTCCTCCCTGTTCTTTTACGAAGGGTATAAACACAAGATTGGCGTCTACCATAAATGTTTCTTTTTAATATTAATTATTCACAATTTGATTTTAATGTGTTCTTGCTGTTGTAATTTGTCTGATGTTCAAAGCTTAGAGAAGCAAAGGGAATTTTATAAATCGATTGAAGTATAAAATGGATGTGGAAAAACGTACAGACAGTGTTCAAATGGACAAACACGGTTGAGAATCACAATGTACAGGCGTCAGTGCGCAGTGTATAAAGTATGGACCACAATACACACTGTGTGGAAAGATTAGATCCAGATTACAGAAGACATGCTGTAGAAATGCTATAAAAATGTCAGTCCATTGTATATGCTATGTAAAGCATATACTTTTAAGCAGTTTTGCACATAGATGGCACAGGACAGATTGTTTACTACATGGAGCAGACTGTGCGCGAGATTCCAATGGACATGCTGGGCAAAGCACAGTCCGTGGAGTACTGCCCTAGTTACCCAAACGCCTCGCACGTCAAAGCACGTACGTCAGGTGCCTGCGTGGAGTCCTGTAGACGAGTCCATCTGCAATTACCTTAAAAGACTGTCAATTTGGGGATATCACCGTTATTTTGAACCAATCTATTTTAATTCCTTTATTTCTATGCCCCAATCATTGTGAAGTTAACATAGAATTTTTGGTATAACCATCGGTGTATTTATTAATATCAATGCTTAAAAGTGATCTGTAATACAAACAACACTGCAAAATAGTGAGTAGTTTTTGTTTTTCATTAAAAACAGAAAACAAAGGACTTATGTTAAAAACATGCTCATAAATGATGTGCAAGCACAGATGTAGTATATAAACCTACATTAAATCTATAGTTGTTTGGAGGAGGTAGTAGCATGCACATTACCCATGCTTTATGCCACTCGCCAAGCGCGAATATTGAATTCAGTTGGCATTTAAATGTATGTTTAATTAGAAGATCTGTGTACTGCCGTATACAGCATATACATGTAGATAGGTTCAACGTTGGAAAAGCATCCAAAGATATGCACGTTCATGCACAGACATAAATGGAAACATGTTTGCCTTTGCAGTAATATTAATCTTTTACTAAATTCCCTGGGGACTGATCTCTGACGAGGGTTGGGAAGAAAGGCTCACTCGGCCCCTCTGTCCAACATGACGTAGAGCACTGCTCGGTCAGGTTTGCTTCAGAACTGGCCTGGTTACGAGTAGAGGTTGGTGGGAAAGTGATCCAGCCGGATCTAAAAGCTTATCTGCTGTGACACAGGATTCATCGGGGATCCTCTTCTTTGGTTTTGGTGGGCTCCGCAAGTGCATGATTCTCCTACTTGAAAACCCTATCAGATGGCAGGATAGATCAAGGGTAAACCCTTTCTGTCCTGCTTTCTGACAGGGCTTGGGGTAAAAGTGACGAAACCTCGACCCTGCCCAATCAGGCTCCTGTCCTAAGATATACTGTGCTGCACAGGGCATGCACAGCATGTCTATGGATTGTGTTTGTGCAAAAGGGACAAAAATGAAAAGCACCCCTCAGACATGCACAATCCACGGAGCCCTTCTGATGCCTCTCCCCTGTGCTGATGATGTAAACATGTTACTCTGTTAGCAGCACAGACTATTGTAATTGTAATGAGAAGAAACAAAATGGCAGAAATTTGCTGCTTGAATTTATATACAGAATTTTCTCCTTCTATGCCTGCTGGTTGGTCAGTGCCCGAATGTTTCTATGCACCAACCGCCACTGGGTTACACCCTCAAAAGGCCTCACACTGTTGGGGAAGGAAGGCCCCACCCCCAGTCAGGAAGCCCCCTAAAAGTACAATACACCCAGTGCAATGGAAGCAGCATTACCAGTCTGCAGACCAGCAAGTCCTGAACAAAAAAACACAATGCCTCACTCCCATGAGCCTAACCCAACATGTGAGAGTGTGTCCACAATAATTAAAGGCAAAATATAGAGTCAAACACAATGCAAATCATAATTAAAACACTTCAGGATGATACCCCTGCAGTGACTTACTGTCAACAAAGTACACGTTGAAAAGGTTCTCAACGTTAAACACCATTCTATGTGCTAATCTCCTTCCTTCTATTATTAAGCTGGCTACCAAGAAACCACGGTAGCGAGTAATAAAAGTTCATGCACTTCTTAACTTCTACACAAATGTTCATGCTCCAGCTCCAGGAAAGGTGGAAAGTTTTGATCATTCCCCTGGTAGACTTTAAGGGAGAACGACAAAATGTACCGGGGACTTCTCTTGCTGCTTGCCACTCTCCGGGCATTTTCCAGAGCTATTAAAATCATTGTGGGTGCCCCTGTCCTTTCTGGGGCACCACTTTCCAGTAATATGCACATTTTGTTTGGGAACCAATGATTTTTGCAGCGATCTTTACAGCATGCATCAATGCCTTTGAAGTCTTACTTTTCATTCTCCTGTATTGATCCTTTTAAGCGCCCATCATTTGCTCTCTCTTTCTTATTTTGCTCAGCTCTAGCTGTGGGCTTCTGCCCTCAAAAGAGGAGCACCAGGAATTTTTCTTTTTGAATGGCCAATTAAATTATAAGGCCTGCACAGGCACTAAACAATTTACTCAAGATCCCATCTGCGACAGGCTGCCTGTGGTCTTGTGCTGGGCTGAGTTCTCCAGTAGTAGTCATCAGGGAAGAGTGTGTCACGAAACTAAAGAACAATCCCAGAGTCTGACACTGCTGTTTAGTTCAAAAATATCATTGTTTAGATGCTCGAGGAGAATACAAATAATACATTAATACTCGTGGGTCTTAATCTTTGGAAGGAAAGCTGTTTATTTCTTTCCTCGTTGCAGCCTTCATTTATGCAAGAATGTGCTTCTATTATAATCGTACAGCTCGCTCTTGCTTATACTTCAATGTTTTGACATTGTTCTATTGTATAAATAATAGCGTACATATAGCTCATGATATAAAACCCATCTGAATATGACATTTATTTCAGAGCTGTATGCCTTCGTGTTCCTCTGCCCATTGGTTCTGTGTGTGCCAAAGAACTGGTGAAAATCGAGGAGTTGTATTGGTTACTGGGAATTTATGGAGGGTGCTGGCTTACATCTAGCAATAATCTCATGAAGGCTTAATGTATAAGTAGCATAAATAGTGATTAAATAGTAAGTCGTTCATACCTGTAAAGTTTTGCGGTTGGTGGTCAAATTGACGAAGAGTGATGCAAAAGGTGAATATACTTCTCACAGTGTACGTACATGTGTGTGTGTGCGCGCACACATGCATGTTTGTAGAGTGCGTCGATGCATACTTCATACAGAAAAGAAAAGTTATTTTTCTCAAGAAGTGATTTCTTCTTAAATCAAACATTGTGAAACAAACACGTTACCATCTGCTTGCTTCTCAGCAGTATATTTATTTATTTACCTATCTATATGGTATATTGAATGATGTGTGTTACATTACGGTTACTTCAGATGACAGAGCTATAACGCATGGCGCAATTGATGAAAATGGGCAGTTTCTAGGGAAATAACCTTTTCAAAATTCTTCAAAAGCTTTAAAAAAGATTGATCCTTCTGTTACATGACATTTGAACAATTCTGTTTTAAAGGTGTCATCTCTTGAATTGTAGATATATTATGGTTCTGCCCTCAATCATTGGTCATTGATATTTGACATTGTGCTCTTAATAGGAACCAATCATTTTGAATATGCTAACTAGCACCTGGCAATGATGTGTGCTAGCTTGGGTCAGTAATAATGTATAGTTATTATGCATGATCGAAATCAGACGTGTAGAGGAAGGAGGTCAGGTGCAACATAGAAACCTATCAAGGACAGAAAGGAATTGAACTCGCCCCAAATGTTTGATTTGTTCCCAATTCTGTCCATCATTTGTGTGTCTTTTGCTTTCTCACACTAAGTGCATCAGGTATGCCCAGATGTGGGACCATGGTTCACTTTGCCACTGGATTCAAGCTAGCCTGATTTATGAGTGGTGGTACCCTGAAACCGGTTCCAGGATGCTTGTTTCCGGCCCAGGGAAGACCTGGCTTGGCAGTTCGGGCTCGACTGTTCCCATGAGGAGCAGACTCCAGACTGATTTGCATATGGCTGGGTCTGAACTGCGGTGGCATGGTGAGCAAAAGAACGATCGATTTAACCCAGATCTCTCGACTGGGGGTGCACGCTTGATTTCTTCCTCATTCCATCCATTATTTGTGTCTCGTGTGGTAACTTGGGCCAGTAATAATGTATAGTTATTGTAGAGGATCGAAATCAGACATGTAGAAGAAGGTGGTCAGCTTCAACATAGAAACCTATCAGGGACAGAAAGGAATTGAACAGGATGAAGGTAAATTATAACGCATCACAAAGGCAATGAGCCGGGTCAGGTGAAATGCACTGATGGGAAGATCGTGTCCACAGAAGGCTGTGCAGGGCTCTCCTCTGCAACATGCTGAGAGAGAAAGCTTGTCACGGATTTCAGTGGTGTACTTTCCAAACTGTCTCGACAAAAGTTCTGTGCATGCATTAGAGTGGTGCAAGAACACAGAGGAAGCCAGGAAATGACCTTGTACTTGCCTCTGAGAGCAGCACCACTGGTTCGCAAGGCCTCTTCCGCCAGCAGACTGCCCATCAACTCCCAGGGTCCCTTAAGCCATAGTCCACCGTATAATACCACTGACAACAGGGCCTGGCATTTTTGACACATACACACATTCTCCCTCTCTTTTCCATGCCTTTCCCCTTTACCCTTTCCTCATTTTTGGCTCCTTCCTCTCTACTTCCTCATGGGGAAGAGTCCCAGATGCACCTTCAGGAGCAAGCAGCTTTCCTCAGACGTGTTCCCAGTCCTTTGTTGAGCTCTTGTTATTTGTGACATTCACTTCCGTTTGGAGAGGCCTTCTTAAGGGCTTTAGAGAGACAATGGCAGATTTACTAATCGCTCCTTGAATCCTCAGAGTAATCTACTATTAGAAAGGACAATTCTAATTAACTCCGTTTTTGACACTTTTTGCTCCATTCTCTCGTCGTATTGCTCTTTTGAGCTTTCTAATATTTTGGGTTTGGAGGGGAAAGTATTGTCAGGCATTTTGTTTATTCATGCATTTGTTTATATATTTAGAAATATGCTACCTAGTGTCTGTTTTAGAAACCCACAGACACTTCAAAGCAGAGAGAACTACATCTGTAGTAACGGGTAAAGAAGTAACCTACCTTTAAGACTTGTCATTTTTATAGGGCCACTCCATGATCCAGGCTCTCCTTGTTAGCTAGAATAATTTCGTATAATATTCCTCTTTTATTTTTTAAAATATTGTTTTGTATTAAAATAAGTCTTATGCCTTGGTTTAGTTTATTTATAAATGCGCTCAATTTTGTCCGGTAAGGGAAATGGCATTGAGTGAGATTACAAGATGTTTCCAGGATCACTGTACTATGACCTCAGAACCTCCTGTGGTACTCCTCAAGGTTGGAGATTGGTTTAGTCTATTTCAGGAAATGAAGAGGTATCTCTTCATACACTCAAAAAGGTAAAGATAACGAAAATATTACTCCCTATTCCACTATTCAAATACCAAAATGTCTGTATGAGTTTTTCTACACTTCATTGCAATGAACAAAAGTAGTTTCAGGATCCTCCGAATATTGGACCTGAGAAGATCTGTGGAGAAGAGAAAGGAGCCTTAGTTCCAATGCAACACTTGGGGCCAGCAACCTTTTCCTGTCTACTGGACCCCACCCTTAGGTCACTGTTCTAGTTGGGAAAAACAAAAAACCAGCCAATATTTCAGCTTGCAAGCCAACTGGTGTTCCCATTGTAGCCCAGTCCTAGGAGCATTCTTTGTGCACCACCACCCACACCACCATCAGATCGTGGATCAGTGCACTGCTGACAGAGCACTGAGGCATGCCCACCTACAAGACATTAGGACGAAGGTGATACCAGGATAGAGCCAGAGGACACCATGTCACATTCACGCACCCTAGTTTACCTGCGTAAATTAAGATTAGATCATAGGTTTTATGGGATTACATTTAATGCAAAATTCAGTAGAACGCATACTTTTCATTGCCCTACTTTTAAATCTTGCATATCTTGATTCTTACGCAGACTATACTGAGATTATCGCCCCTATCAGAAAAAAGAGTAGGACACTCATTCCAGAGTCTGTAGCTGTATGACCACAGTGGCAAACTGGATGCGTCGAAATTACCTCAAATTGAACAGTGAGAAAACCGAGTTCCTGGTCTTCCAAAATCAATCTCCTTTCTGATCTCACAACTTCTGGCCCACGGAATTGTATCCTGTTTCAGGCCCAGTCAGTACAGATGGGAACCCTGATGTCATACTTGACAACAAAGTGACCTTCATTTCGCACTTAACCAAAATAGCTGCCGTTTGTTTCCCTGTCCTCCGCCTCATGCAGAAACGTCTTCCTTTATCACCCATCCGATTTTGTAGGACGGTGGCACAGGCTCTAGTTTCCTGACATCTGCATGTTGCCAACACTTTGTCTTGGCCTCACTTGTTATCTAAGCAACGGTCTACAAGTTGTTTAGAATGCTGCTTCTAGGCTTCTGTTAAACATCCCTGCTTGTGACTCCATAAAACAACACCTGGGTTTGCTTCATTGGCTTCCTCTACAGAAACGTTTATCCTTTAAAGCTCTCTGCATTCATTGTACACTCAATGAGAGGCCCATTTTATATGAAACATACATTTTCCTGATATACTCCACCTCGCTTCCAAGGTTCCTCCATGCTGCACGTTGCTCCTGTGCCCAGAATCCCCATAAGTACGCATGGAGGTGGTCCTGCTCCTACGTAGCTGCAAAAGCCTGGAGCCTGCCCCCTCATCCCATTAAGGTCTTGTCCAGGTATCTCCATGGAATTTAGTGCTATTATCAATTGGGTAACTGTTACTTGCGCCTCTTGTTATTTATTCTGTGATGCCATGTATTATGTCTGCTTGCTCTCGTTTGTTTGTTTTCCTGTTCTAATTAAAAAACAAAACAAAAAAGGTCTTGTCCGACAATTCTCTATTTAGGAAAACAAATAAGATCAAGCTTTTTCAAAATTAACTATTCCTCTTCAGTCTGAGTCTTCAGCGCCAAAATGCCCTTTGGTATTGATGCTCCATCAGTATTTGTGCGCTCTACAATTTCCAATTAGTTTATTCATTCTGTACATAGAGCTATTTTTATGAGGAATACACCAGATATGTGTGTTTGGTAGATTTCAATGGTCCTGGGTAATTAAATTAATTGTGGTCATTGCATAAAAAAATTAATCATATAATACATTTCTTTAATTAAGGATTGGTGGCGTCTAGGTTACAAGAGGGGAATGTGAGTTTCTTTCTGAAGATGTAGGCCCTGATTGTAAGACACATTTCTCTCAGTATGTATACTTACTTCTGCCTTGTGTACACTTGAATTTTAAAGATTAAACCCTCACTTAAAAATGGTTTGTGAATTGGGCCCAATTAATTTGAGGATAGTGGTGGGGAACACTCTCCTGAATATACTTAAGGTGCTAGTTTAATAATGGATGTTGAGGCTATTTTTTCAGTTTATATATAAAATACGGATGTGTTCTGAAATATTATAAAATGCCCTCTTTGCATTAATTTTGGCCTCCCAAATGGTATGAATGTCTTATAAGCAAGCAACATTTTTTTGTTTACATTCTGTATGAGTTTGCTCATTGCATATTTGAAAGTAGTTTTGGCAAATTTAAAATGTTAGGGAGTGGTCTCTTGCATTCCATGTTTTACACTGTCCCCACAGCAAACAACATTTACAGATTTTTCATAACTTTTCTTCAATTCTTTGTATTCAAAAGATGTCTAACTGGCAGCCAATTAGCATAGGCTCCAAGCAACAGTGGTGAATGAAAATAAATAAAAATAAATACTTCTCTCCTTTGCATTGCAGCAGAAATGCCTGTCCCTACCTGCTTTCGATCAAAAACAAACATGGCTTTGTGTGTACTTGTTTGTAAATGAAAATAGTAACTTGTGCAGTTCGGTCTCCGAAAACACTACTGAGTCCAGTAAGTAGTTCAAAGGGTGCTGAAGACTGCCTCCAAATAACAGGAGTAATTACAAGATAGTGTGCGACCATATAAACCATAAAACAATTATTATTAATAATATTGCACTTTTAGAAAGATTATAAAGTGGCACTGATTACTTTACCTATAAGTGCACAACTATTGATTTGCCTGGAGGCCAGTGTAGCACCTTTCAAAACACCAGCACCCATACCGAAACCGAAGGATATAGGGACAAGGCACACATTATATTTTTAAACAATTTTTACGATAAGATAGCTACATGAAGAGGGTCAATACAATAATGGCAATATTTAAAAATACAATATATAACTTCTAGTAATTAAATAATCATGGGAATGAATAATTTATATGAAAGGGATTGCCATAGGGTTAATACATTAAATAATGTAAGCATATGTTATGAAGAAGTATTACCTGCTGTTGGACCTGGACTTGCAGGGTCATCCCCAAACTTTTTGCCTTCACCCTCCTGTTTTCTGAACCCATTTTTGTTGACTTTTAGGAATCTGCGCACTAATATACAGGGGAGAGGATGTAGCCTTATGGCTAGAGCGGTCGACCTCGAAGCTGGGGAACCGGGTTTGCGTTTCGGCGACGACGCTCAACTTCCTGTTATTCAGGGCAAATCACTTAATCCCCGTGCCTAACAAAAATGAATGTGTCCATCTGTAAGAAAAAAAAATGTAAAATTTGCTTACACCCAATTGGCACACTTAGTTTTCTTTTCAGTCCCTAGTAAAGTGGTATTGCACAGCTGCCGTCCATGCAGGTAACAGCGGTGGGCGGTGGGGCCACGTGGGTGGGGTGATTTCGAGGACGGGGCCGAGGGAAAATGAATAATTTTTTTAATTTTCCCTCGGCATCGTCCCTCGAAATCCCCCCTCACGTGGCCCCACCACCCCACCGCTGTTACCTACATGGACCGCAGCTGGTATTGCATGTACCCAGAGCCTGTAGATTTAATAATACTACTGGGCCTGTAGCACTAAATGTGCCACCCCCTTAAGTGGCCTTTGAAATACATCTCAGGCCTGTCATTGCAACCTGTGTGTGCAGTTTGAAACTGTCATTTCCACCTGGCAAAATAAACCTTTTGCCAGGCTTAAACCTCCCTTTTTAATACATATAAATCACCCCTAGGCTACGCCCTAAATAGCCCACAGGGCAAGGTGCAGTGTATGTAAAAAGTTGCAGCCCTGCTACTTTGCTGCCCAGCTGCCTGAATGAGAAGGACTGGACCTGCATTGTGAACCCAGGACTACCAGAGTGACTGCAAGGGCTAGTTGGCTGGCCTCCTGATCAGAGCCTCAGGGGCAGTAAACGCTCCAGCCACTTTGAACCCAGCACCTGGACTCTGTCTGCACTGAGTCTTGCCTCCCAAGTGGTGGCACCCAGTCCTGGACCCTTGGAAGTGGGCCTGAAGGTGCTCTGCCAGCATAGTTGTGGACCAAGCAGAACCGAAGCAGCGGTATCGTAGCTGTATGAAACATCCTTGATACAAGACGTCGTATCGCAGCCCCGCAGCTATTCGGAACAGCCACTCCACAAAGCATCTGAGACATAGAACTTTGCAACACAGCCCTGAATCACCGCTGCATGATAAATCCTTGACGCGTAACCTAGGAACGCTCCACAAGCAGGTTTTAAGGTACTTTTTCAGTGGGCTTAACTTAGTCCCTGTTGCTGACCCGTGCTGCATCAAAGTCAGCCTGAAATGTGACTTTGTCCCGGTCCGGCGTGACCAGATAACCACAGTTGGTGATTTGTGCTTTAAAGCACGCTTTTAACCTAAATCTTTTAAATTGTACATCTCCGGTCCTACTAATTGAATTTTTGTCATTTCACTGTAAAAAAAAGGGGTGCATAAATAGGAGCACTATTTTTCCCAGGTGGATGAAGCATATTCAATTTTTAGTTCAGTTAAGTCTGAAAAGCCCAGGCAGATAAACACAGGATAATGATTCCATTGGTAAAAAGATTAGTTCTGTATGATGTTTGATACCTATTATTGAGGGCAATTTTTAGATACTTCTTTACCTTAGTATAATCTAAATGATGCATTCAGCCATACTTCCCACATGCACACTACAGTAGGATGTCTGCTACTCAGATCACTTTTACAGGTATTTAAAGTAGAGTACGGTTACCCACTACTGAGTTTCAAGATATGATCTGGAGTGGACACTGTCTATGAAATGACAATTATTTCACATGTTTTTCCAAACTATATTTTTTTATTAAAAAGATTTCAAGCTAAATTGAACATACAATATTACAGAGTGGTAGTAGCCACTCTGTAGTGATAGTTAGGGTGCCCGAAACTAGGATTTTAAAATATTTTTGTACCTTAATAGCTTTGCACCAGTTTGACAAACGGTCTGGAACTTTTCCAGACCTACTGCCCCTATTTAACTGTTGAAGTCTGGCAGGTTTAGCAGCATTTTGTAAAGGGGATGCAAAGAAAACAGGAGTGGTCCCAAAAAGGGCATAAAATCCAAAGCATTTAACATAGAACTTTTGTATTTTTCATAGCGTGAAAACTGTCAGTCGGATTTTTATGAAATTTGGAAGGATTATATGTTATGGTGCGCAGGTGATTCTTTAGGGTTTTGCAGGTAAGTAGGGTAAGTATTTTTACACATTTTAAGTGTTTTTAATTTAGCTATATCTGTGGCTGCTGTAGTACTTCGGTACTCCTGAGGTATATAGAGATGACAAGTAATTAGCTGATTGGCTAATGACTGCCTTTACAACAGTGAAAGGTAGCCATGTTGTTTTCAGTTCAAGTTTCACTGTGTTCTGCATTATGCCATTCAGTGTAGGTAAGTATTAGGTTTGGTATTTTTCCCATAACTATTACCACTTTGGTAAAGTAGCAATAGGTAGGAGATAATATTTATAAGTTTATATATATTTATCAAAAAAATCGGGAGGACCGGAGGGGTACCAGGGTACCGAAAAAACACAAATTGCAAATACACTACAATACACTATATTTTTCTAAATATAGAGTGCTGAAGTGTCTTTATAATGTTTTACCTTTTTAAATATGTACAAAAAAGAGTACAGAGTAGGGCACTAATTGCTAAAAATTACTGTGCTACTTTGCAAAAAACCACAGTTCAGAATACTCTGGTATATAAATGCATAGAAACTAAAAAAGAAAAATCTTAACCTTACAAAATGTTTTTGGGCTGCTACGGTACTACTGCACACTTTGTACTTTAAAAAAAAAATATATAGAAACTTATCAATATTTTGATCTACCTATTACCACTTTTCAAAAGTGGTAATAGTTAGGGCAAAAATACCACACCTAATACTTACCTACATTGGAAAGTGTGACGCAGAGCATGGGTAAAGTGTACCTAAAAGCAACATAGCTGTGTTTAATATTTCTAAAGCCAATGATTAGACAATCAGCTAATGACTGGTAATCACTATGTACTGTGGTAACCCCATATTTGGCTATCATCACTCAACATATATCACTAACATTAAATACCTTAAAACTTAAAAATGAATAACACTACTTACCTTAACTACACAAAATAATCATGTGAGGACTATAATATGTAATCCTGCCACATTGTAACAAAATGCGACTGACGGTTTTCGCAGACCGGAAAATACAAAAGTGTATGGGAAATCCAGTACGATTAAACACGTTTTGGGACCCTCCTTTTTTGTTCGGACCCCTTGACTAATCCCTGCAAAACTCTTACTCCTTCCACAATTAAACGGGTGAACAAGTATTGTACATCTTCCGGAGATTTGGCAAACAGGTCCAAAATTATTAAGGGAGAACATATAAAATAATTCATAGGTCAATAATATCTATACATTTATAAACAAAAAAGGTAACCTATTAACACTGAAAAAGTGGTAATAGGTTGTTAATAGCAATAAAATGTAACACTTAATTATATGTCAACCCTAAGCCACAAGTCGGCAAAATGCTGACGCACAATAATGGAAATTTGTGATTAAAAGTATATGGCTGAATTTTACCTTTGATAAACATAGCCATGAACCAATCGCATACTCAGTAGTGAGCCCCATGTACCATGAGCTTAGCACAGTACACCACAGCACAATATATAAGTACGCTTTATACAACGTATAAGGTTAACATTACTTACACAAGTTACATATACAACCAGAAAATGTACATTTGCAAATTATAATTAATACTTTGTAGATAATAAATTGTCATTTTTTCACACATTTCAACCTTATGTTTCCTTTAATTTACACACTCAACTTTATGCCACTCTAATGTATAACAATTCACTTTACGCCACTCCATTATATGCCACTATATTGTACGCTACTGAACTGTACGTTAGATCACTCTACTCCCCTGAATTCCACTATACGCAACTCCAGTCTACAACACTATACTCTACGCTAATACACTGTTCACCAATGTATTCCATTACACTTTTGTGTATGACAGTTTCTGTAGACCCCTACATTGTACTGTTTGCAACTGTACGCTATTCACTGTACGCAACTCTAGTTTATGCTATTCCACTATATGCCATTCGACTATGCCCCACTTCATAGCACATTACTGGAGTGTATGCTATTCCAGCGTACGCTACTCCACTTTACGGCGCTCCATTGTATTAAAATGCAATATACGCCACTGTATTGTACTACAATCAACTGTATGGTATTACACTTTACAAAACTACATTCTGCGCCACTGCACTAAATCACACTTCACTGTATGTTACTAGACTCTAAGCTTTGATAATTACCCTATTCAATTGTACAACATTCTACTGTATGGTACTCCAGTATACGCCACTCCAATATACATTTAAAGATTTCATGCCACTAAACTAAATGTTAATACACTGAAGACTACTCAATTCTACGCTACTCCAGTGTATCGCACTAAGCTTTATGCTACTCCTTTATACACCATAGCACTGTACCCTACTGCACTGTACCCCACTGCACTATCTCGCCCTGCACTACTGCACTGTATGGCACTCTAATATACCCCACTACAATTTATGGATTTTTAATTTGACAACACTACACTGTACCACACTCAACTTTATGTAACCCCACTGTACACCACTAAACTGTATGCCACTCCACTGTATGGTACTCCACTGTACTCCAGTCCAGTGTACGCCATTCCACTTTACGCCACTCTACTGTACCAGAGTTCACTGTATGCCACTCCACTGTATGCTATTTCAGTACACGATATTCCAATATATGCTCCTACACTGTAGAACACTCCAGTCTATAGCACTCCACTCTACACCATTATAGTGGACAGAAATACACTCTACGATATTTAGAAAACGTAAATTTACTTTACCAAACTCCACTCTATGCTATCCCACTGTAAACCACTGTATTGTAAGCCACTACACTCTATGCCAGTCCAATAAACTCCACTGCACTGCATTTTGATTCACTCTACACCACTCCACTGTATGCCATTCCTCTGTATGCAACTCCAATATACCTGATTCCACGTTGCTCTACTCCACTATACCACAATATACTGTACCATAGTAGACTTCACAACACTCTCTTCCTGTATATTGTACCACACTCCACTTAATAATACTCCACTCTACAAAACTAAATTGGACGAATATTTGTTACTAACATTAGAAAAACCATTGGAATTCACACAAAAAAACAAAGGTTATAGATAAGTTACAGTTAGGAAAACTTTATTTATGCTTCCTATACAAACCCAACTTAAACTAAACAAATATTAGAAATTCTAAGGTTATAGATATATTTTTAATTTATCCTTTAAGTACCACTTTCAAATCAATTTCAGGCTTATCAACCACATTTATACTTATGCACCACCTGAAAAATCATGTAACTCATGCACCTCTTTACACAGTCTTCTCACCTCACTCGCCACACTATATTAACTATAACTCGCTACAGTACCATGCACTATATTATGCCACATTATATATGATATAATAAGTATTGTTATTAATGCAATCATTTCACATGCTATAATGTCTGTAATATGCATGGGTATAGGTAGTGCATGATGAAGGGGCGAGTTATAGTTAATGTAGTATGGCAAGTGAGGTGAGAAGACTGTGTACAGAGCTGCTCAAGTTATATGAATTTTATGGTGGTGCATAAGTATAAATGTGAGTTATAAATATGACATATTAATTTGAAAGTAGTGTATAAATGATAAATATAACTATAATTTTAGAATGTCTAACGTTTGTGTAATTTAAGTTGGGTTTGTATAGCAAACATAAATAAAGTTTTCCTAACTATAACTTATCTTTGACCTTGGTTTTTTTGTAAATATTATTAATATTAATAGAAAAATGTCAGTTAGCATGCTGTTTTGCGGTAAGATGAGGATATTACATTATGAATTTTCTGAAAACTGCTTCTTTTATTGATCAATTATTGTATTGAACCATTATTTGTCCAAATTGGAACAATTCATGTAAACAAGGCTATTGGTTTCTGGTAACCTATAGTTAATGGAGGTAATGACAGATGTTTGACGCATAGTCTATCATTCTAACAATCCGTAAATCACTTGACTGCCAGTCATTTGACGCCTCTCTCATATCTTAGCAGTAATAATTGTGAACTGACACTTTGTACTGTGCATTTGGTATTACTGTATTCCAACAGATGAAGAACATAGGAAAAAAACGTAGGAAAAAAAGGTAATAAAAGGTGACACTGATTTCAATCTGATCCAACTAATAATAGCAATTGTAAGGAAAGGTAACTTTTTAGCATGTTCAACCCACAATTTTTGGACTGACTGGTGTATGGACTTTTTGAACACTGGAGCACTGCCGTCCAGCGCCCCATATATGTGGCCTGACCTGATAAAAGTTTTTTTTAGAATTGGCTAATCGTGATTGGCATACTTAACTTACCTATACGTCCCTAGTCTATGGTAGCCAATGTACCCAGGGCCTGTAAATTGGGGGGCATACTATCAAACTGTCACACAATGCAGCACAGCAAGATTCTTTGCTGAGCTGCTTTTGTTTTATGGAAAGAGGGCAGGAATGTGCCATATGTAACATTATAGGGCGCATTACAGTCCCCTTCTTGCTATCGTGCATTATGTTATGCCTAGTGTGAATGTAGGTAGGGTTGCTTTTGCGCAAGAAGGGGTACTTTCCTGCACAGAAACAATAATTTGAGGCTTTTTCCTCTTTCTAGGTGTGCTGCAGAATGCAGCACATCTAGAAAGAGGGAAATATAAGTAGAAATAAAGATATTTCTCCTTGTTAAGCCTACCCTGGGTAGGGGTAGAATGTTGATGCATTCCCAGATTTACCACTCATGGAAATTCTGGGAATATGCCAAGATCCATGGCTGGCAGCATGGGAACATGCAAGCTCCACCCATAGAACGCCTCCATGGGCAGAGTAATGCAAGGGAGCAACTTGCGCTGCCTTACATTACTCCAGATTTACCAAGCACCGCAGTGCCACGCTAGGCGATCCTGCATGGCTTGATAAATCTTATCTAGGTTTCGTGTTGCCACTGCGTTACCTTGTGTGGCACAAGGGTGACACAAAAGTTTAATAAATATTGCCCAAAATGTAACTAGTGGACTGCAGCATCTATTGTGCCACCACTAAAGTTAAAATACAAAGAAGTTCTTCAGGACTGCCCCTGCAGCCTGAGTAAACAGTTTTAAAACTGCAAATTCCACCTGGCAAAACAAACTTTTTGCCAGGTCTAAGCCTTCCTCTTTAATACCTGTAAGTCACCCCAAAGGTAGGCCCTAAGTGCCCATAGAGTAGGGTGCCTTGTATCTAAAAAGCAGAACATGTGTACTTAAGTTTTACATGTTCTGCCAGTGAAAAATCTTCAAATTAATTTTTCACTGTGGCAAGGCTCTTTCTCTAATAGAAAGGTTATAACACCTTATAATGTTTAACTTTAATTTGGGAGTAGCTAATTAATAGCAATTTAAAAATCCAATCAGATGGTAAAGTCACATTTTTAATTACTATTTTGAAAAATGGCACTTTTAGAAAGGTGGCATTTTCAACCTAAAGCCACTAGTAGTCAGAGATAATAGACAACTATCTCCAGGCAGCCTGCTTTAAGGTCTGAATTGCTCTCAAAAAGGGAAGAGAAAAGCCTTGACTTGGAGGAGATGTGACCTCGTCCTGACAGGATGGCCAGGGGGATGTGGCCACCAACTTTAGAAGTTTCAAATGGCAGCTCCTGTCACAGGTAGATGTAGTTTATCTCTCGGCCTGCCCCTGTCATTGTCCCAGTAGCTAGAGTGGTATCAATCTCAGTTGGGGGGACAAATTGTCCCAGAACTGGTTTTGCAGGGGGAGTTCTTCATTTCCTTAGACACAACTTAGGGATGTGTTCAGGGCTCTGACAAAGGGAAGGCCATGTTGGATTTTGGAAGAGAAGAGCACTATGGGATTGTTTTGGGCCAACTCCCCAGGAAATGATATTGATAGGGTTCCCCCTGGGAAAATGTTCCATATTGCTTAGGGATTCACCCATACCCACAAGCCAGTGCCAGGCTTAAAAGTTGCACTCCCAGATACCTTCTTCAGAACACTACTAGACCTGAGAAAGACAGAAGAAGGACTGCATCTGCTGAATCCTGAATTTAGAAAGAGGAGTGCACCTACAGTAATATGTGGAGAAAAACCTCAAGGACTGGACCTGCTCCCACTTGTACCCAGAACAAAAGAACAAACTCCAAGGGATAGTTGGCTAGCCTCCTGCTAAGGTACAGGGTCATAAAAAACTTCCAGAAACCCACCGGAGAACTAAGCTGACCTGTTCCAACTTGACTTGCCCTGCAGCCTGCTGGTACGTTCCCCTGGAGTAGGTTCTGACCAAGAAGTGGAGTCCCTAAAGTCCTGGCGCCCTTGGATAAGTATAATTGTATACTTCTCCTGCCTAACCTTAAAAGCTGGGGCTTAGAAATGTTTCCAAGGATTTTTGCCAAAAGAACCCAGGTACCGCTGCCGACCTCGCATTGCCAGTAGGATTCAACTTGTTGATTTGTCTCACTGAAAGAACTTTGACTTCCAAAAAGGTTTCTGAGTCCAATGGTAGAAATCCTCACCAGATGAAGACACTGAAATCATTTGGCCAGCGTGGAGTTTGATTTTGTCTTACTCAGACATTTCCAGCCAAAAGTGTACGGCTTCACTGGGACATTATCCAACGGCTGTCTGGCCTAGTGGAACCAATCTTTGCCGCAGCCTGCTGCTTTGCCCTGTTGAGGATCTTCAACCTCCAAAAAAAAGTCAAAAGGTAAATCTTTCCACCTTACCGAACCTTGTCCTGTATCCCAACTGTGCCATAGTAGACCTTAACTTATGACTTTGACCCAGCCTAGGATAACCAGATAGTGTCTTGAACTTTATGGGGCAAGAAACATCTACAACTTTGAAAAAAAATATTTCTGGTTTTCTACATTTGATTTTTATCATTTTGGTGTCTGTTTTCCTATTAAAATGTTCTCTGTTTTAATAAATTGGAGTGGGATTTTTATTGTGTTGTCATTTCTACCCTTTAACTGCTTTGGTGCTGATAAATGGTTTACACATTTCTCGTAAGTTAAGCCTATCTGCTCTGTGCTACAGTTGCCAAGGGCTTAGCTCAGGTTTAAATTATTGAACTCTAACTGGACCTAGTCTGGAACAATGCCATTATGATTTGAAGAGGACTACCATCTACTTAAACTAATAATCCACTTTCTCGCTCTGCACTGGTTTCTGCCCTGGATTTCTCATTTGGTTCATTGTAGGTGTTATGTTATACATATTTGTCAATTTAAGCAGTTTAGCTAGCCACATGATGAACTCAGAGATGTTTATTTATTATGGGTTGTACAGGTGCTTGTGTGGTGCTGCACAGTTTTGTGCTGCACCTCTAAACTTTTGTAATGCTAAGTAAATCAATGTAATGCTTTGTGTTACTTTTAGCCATTTTGTGCTGCTTTCCATCACCACAAAATCTTAGGGGCCGATTACGAGTTTGGCAGGCCAGACGCATGGAGGCACAGTGGTGGTGGTCTCCTGCCTGTCCTATAACAATCGGCTGTCAGACTGCCATTGCCCTGCTGCAGCCGCCAGGGAACCGCAGTTCCCTGGCAGTGTTGTGGTGGTCAGGAGGCAGTAATACGCTTGGCGGGACTGTCGTGGTCCCACCAAGCATATTGCAAGTTTCCTCTCCACTATGTTTTTCATGGACGTTCCACCACCATGAAAACTGTGATACAAACAACAATTGGTTCTGTCGGGTCGTGCAATTTCTTTGTGGTTTTACACATTTAGGTAAGGTAAAGAAATGAATCTAAGAAAGGCGCTAGAACACAAACACAAAAACAAAGTTATTCATGATTTCAAAAAGGGAAGGAAATATATTTTACTTAAATTTTCAAAGTTTTTTTGGTTCACAATGCAAAATTACCATGGAAACAGGCTGTCTGCTAATTCAATTAATGGAGCGGTGCACGTGAAAGTGATTTACAGTGACATGGTGAATAAAGTGACAAGGTGGCAAAATCAGTGTATTATACATATAAGTGACACAATCAGCAATGGACATGTATTTACAAGTGAGAAATTTTGAAAAAAGGTCCAATTTCGTAATATAACAAAAAGTATCTCGGGCTCAGGAATTAAACCTCATTGATTTGTAAGCTAGGAGACCTATTGAAGTATGGACAGATAAAACCGTTGACGTTTCGACCTTGACAGGAGCATTAATGGGGTATTGTCAAAACGGGTCATCTTCAGGACAAGGAGTTGGACGGACAGCCGGTTCTTCAGATTATTCGAAGGACACGCGTTGAGTGATGCGGTGGCCATGGAATTCCTAAACCCGTAAGATGAGGGGCAAGCCTGGGTTGAGCTGAGTCCAACTAGGCTTGTGTGACGGAATGATTCTGACTCCTGGTAACGGGATAGAAACCAGGAAATCCTGCGTTCCTAGAGGTCGGAGCGGGGTCGGTTATGCCTCCTGTTTGACTGGCAACCACTGAGGTCACGAAACAATCATGAAAGTTAAGGCTTATTGGCTGAAAAGTGCAGAATTTCTTAATGGCTCTAGTGGTGAAGCGCGATTAGTGTGCGACCCACGGAGTCAGGAATGAATCATGGCAATACGATTACCTAGAAGCTGTAGGCCGACAGAAGAATTCTGTACTTTCATGATTGTTTCGTGACCTCGGTTGCTACTATTTTCATAATTTGATTATTTACTTTTCTTTCATACTATATAATTTTCTCCTGTATGGTAACTGTGGGGGAAAGCATTGGTCAGAGTCTACAAAATAAATAATACTAAGATAATCATCATATTTTATTTGAGGGTAGTCCAACAAAAGTTGCAAAAGTCTGTAATTCTTGCATTTTGAAAAGTTCAAAGTAAAGAGTATCTCTATGTACACAATGTATGATGATAGCAGAAATCAGGGAATACTCTACGTAGGATTGATTGAAAAGGCTCAGTATAGGATATGTTTCACACTATTGGCTTTTCACTTACCTGTTTCTATGTCACTCTCTGGACTAGCACACTTTGCATCATACATTTCTGGCTCTATTTTGTGCATCACGGTACTGTAAGCATCTTTCTTATTGAATTGAGCTTTGAGCGATGACCATGCCCAGTGATCATAATGTTCTTCTCTTGGCAGAGCACTTAAAGGAGAAACTGGAGGATTACATGGCTCAATTTCCAAAAGTGAGGATTGTGCGAACCAAGAAGAGGGAAGGGCTCATTCGGACTCGGCTGCTAGGAGCATCATTGGCTACAGGAGAAGTCTTGACGTTCTTGGATTCCCATTGCGAAGTCAATGTAAACTGGCTGCCCCCCTTGTTAAGTAGGTTTTTCTTTAATCTCTTCATAACTCTTTTTTTACAGAATGGTTAATAAAAGTGGTGACTGTAAAATATATCTGCAATTTAATGTATTAATTTACAGCTGTACCATAACACTTGAAGTAAGATCAAGTATGTTGCACTACACATGAACTGGTTGTCAATTTTATAGCATGTTACACTGGTTGTCAGCATGTTTCTAATTGCTTCATTTTCCACCTCCATACACTTTATCCACCACTGATAGCCTCTGTCTCTACTGTATTGGTCTGTGCTGTGTGCTCCCCCTCCATGCAATACTCCCTTTTCTATTGATCCAATCCAAGGTCCATCCTCCCTTCACTAACATCCTCTGAATTTTTGGCCCATATTTCTGTAGAATGCTCTGCTGCCCTGTAGTTTGGTGTGCGCTATACATGTACATAATGTTATAGTACTTGGAAATTTATGGGACATGTGTTCATCATGAGTTCCAGCTGACATTTCAGTATTTCTAGTGAAGAATGGTCTAAAAAAAAGGCCAGTTGAACTATAGGTTGGCTTGGGCGGACAGCACCTCGGATGTAGTCTAAACTTGATCCTTCATCAAGAAGAGCCCCCAAGGCCTTACAACAATTTGGCAAGAAGTGGAAGTAGCAATTTTCAGACTACATGGGTCGATACAAGAAACCCATCATATTGAACTATACACTTGTGTACAGCCTTGTTTGAAATATGGGAATATGGTCATCTACCTGACAAAGTTAGATACCTCCCCTCAATGCAACTGGAGATAAAGACTAGGGGGCTTAGTTACAAGCCCCTTTTCCCACCAGTGCATCAATTTTTATGACTCTCCGGCATCACAGAGTGCTAACTAATATCAATGAGGCCACGCTAAGCCACTTTGCGTGCCTTTTCATAACCTTGTAGATATGGTTTAAGGCAGCACTGCACAAGTCACTGTGTTGCCTAACACTGTGTCAGGGAGGCGTTCTTTGGGCATTGAGGTGGGTTTTCCCACGCAACACCCATGGGTTTTGACGCATTCCCAGATTTACAAGAATCTTGAAACCTGGGAATGTGTCAAAACTGTATGCCTCCCCAGAGCAGGCATAACAAGGAGAAAAGTTTATTTGGCCTTGATTTTTCCTCTTTCTGTTTGTGCTGCATTCTGCAGCACACACAGAAAGAGGAAAACACCTCCCTGGATTGTTTTTGTGCAGGAAGGGGCCCCTTTCTGCACAAAAACAATCCTGCCAACAACGCAGACATCCTTGCACCATGGTCCAAGTGTGTCTGGGTTGGCGCTAGGCCCCATATTGAGGACAGGCACTGGCTGAAAGGACAGGAGCGCACCATATCTCGTAAATACGGTGCATTCCTGCTCTTTTGACTTGGCGTAGGGCAGCAAAGCAAAAACACTTGCAGTGCTGCCCTTCACCAAATCACTGTAAATGAGTCCCTAGCTATCTAAAAATGAGTGAAGGCATTTATTAGTATTAAAGCCAAAGCTTTAGTCTATACTACAAGTACAGTAAATGTTTGTGAGAATTTGGGTTCTTGTTTGACTGGGATGTGAGACCTGGCCAAGCAACAACCACAATCCCTTGCAGGGTGAACCACAAAAAGTCACAAAATTAACATGTGCTTATGATTATTTCAGGTTTTCTTAAAAACTACTGCCTAAAAAATCAAAGAGTCAACCACGGGCATCTAGTCACATGAGACCAGGTCAAAATTGAAAAATATGACCTACGGCGATGGAGCGCAGTTTAGAAACAAGAAATGGATTGGGCCCAGGCAATGCCTACCTTTGACCTGGAAGAATTTCTGAGAAAATGTTTCTGATAAGGTAAAGTTCAGCAGGGCAAAGCTGCAGGAGGTGTCCGAGGAGGCAGTGTTGTTGTCGGATAACTTTGGATCGAAGCCGCAGTGAAGATTTATATGTTCTGACGTAGTCTCTGAAATGGAAGTTGAAAATCTCCAGTGGGATGAGGCAGAGTAATGTAGCCGAAGACACCTCCCCTTTAGCGAAGGACCGCTGAAAAGGATTTGCTGCTGCGGAGAAGAACATAGCCGGAAAAACTACAAAGTCAATCCAACCGACGATGCACCCTAGGCGGCTAGACGAGCAGGTTGATCTCAGTCTCCTCCTGGTTCTCAGAGCAGTTTTTGGCCAACAATTCTCAGTTTTGTGATTTGGCCATCTGGGCACCTTTAGCACCACAACCAAGGGTCCAGGATTGGTGGGACCCCTCTTGGGATTCAGGACCTACTCAGGCTGGGTCCGGGTGTGGGTTAAAGATGGTGGTAGCCTTTTGTGTCCCTGTGACTTTGAACAGGAGACCAGCAAACTAGCCCTTGAAGTCACTCTCATAGTCCTGGGTGCACATAAAGATGCAGGGTTTAACAGCAGGGCTGACCTCGGAGGATTCAAGTCTGGCTCCAGGCAGCAAAGCAGTCCTTCCAGCTATATCAGAGCAGTCATGCAGAGTGCAAAGCAGGCAGAGCAGCAGGCAGTTCTCTGAGAGTCCTTCCACAGGTCCAGACAGGTCTAGACAGTGGCTTTGAAGTGCATGGAATTTCCTGCCTCCCCTGCTGTGGCTCCAAGCTGGCTGCAGTGACAGTGTGGTGGTGATAGGTCATTTACTTAAAGGCAGAGCATTCCCTATTCAGTTGCATAAGGGGCTATGCTCAGCTCTGCCCCCCCCCGTCCTGCTAGCAGATGATCCATTAAGGCACACCTAATCCCTCTATTGTATGACTGTCTGAGAGTAATTCCCAAAGTTTAAGTGTCAGTTACAACCATTCATGTGACCCGAGACAGGCTGCAAGCATAAAAGAGTTAATGGCAGAACAATGCCTACTTTCAAAATTGTAATCAAAAACCTTTCTTTACTATTTAGTAGGGTTTCTCATTACAATTCCAAAGACACCAGGCTTTACATAGCTTTCAGTCCCCGTTGGAAATAACAGTTTATTGAATGTAACACGGAATCCGCAATGCTATCCTATGGGAGGGGTGGGCTCACACTCGTGAAAAACAAATGTAGGAGTTTTTCACTACAAGAACATGTAAAACTTAAAAGTACATATCCAACATTTTAATTACAATGCACCCTGCCCTATGGGATACCTCGGGCTTACCTTAGGGGTAATATATGTGTGATAAAGTGGGAGTTTATGGCTTGGCAAGGGGGCTTTTTTGTCAAGTCACCATGGCAGCTTAAAACTGCAGTCATGCTGCATTGGCAGGCCTGGGGCATGCATGCTATACGGTGCTACTTAACTGTATTGCACAATAAGTGCAGCAAGCTCACTGGTAGCATTTCATTTAAAGGCCCTGGGTATATGGCATACCACTCTACAACTCTACTTTATAAGTAAAGTAACTATGCCAATTGGGCGTAAATCAATTTAATCATGTTTTATGGAAGCGAGCACAAGCACTTTAGCACTGGTTAGCAGTGTTAAAGTGCACAGAGTCCCAAGGCCAACAAAAATGCATTCAGAAAAAAGTGGAGGGAAAAATGATGAAAGTTTGGGGGTGACTTTCAGATAGGACCAGTTCCAACAATGGTGAGTTGAGATGTGCACTTTGTTTCCCTTTGCAACAGAAAACACAATTAGTAACATTTGCTCTCTGGTTTCCCATTTGTGAGAGTACTGACATCTAGGGTAGCACACGGGCCACGCTCTGGTGGACCCTGGCTGCTGAGTGGGCAGTGGATTTTTTCATATGTGGGGTTTTTATGTGGTATATCACAAGTCCTTGCTCAAGATCTTGCAGCCAGATGCAGACAGATAGTGTTTCTGTACGTCTAGCTAAATTGGCTGAAAAGCTGCAAGAGTAAAAGTATAATATGAAATACATTCCAAGATGGAGCAACAAAAAAGTGGATTGCTTATCTAGCTTATCTTAGCCCATTGTGGTGGTGATAAGGATTATGATTCTGAAGAAGTGGTGGTGTCTTTACAAGATATAGTAATGAAAGGAAAATGTGTTATATCCAAGGAGGAGTGGGTGCATGTGTAGAATGAAGATGGGAATTTGAGTGAGGTGGGAGAATTAATAACGAGAGGAGGTGATAGAGAAAGTTGTGGGAGTGTGGAAGCAAGACTCTATTTCAAAATGTTGGACGAAATGACAATTAGAGGGGAAGGCATGTTTGTCCAACTTGTACCTCCACAGGGGTTGAGAAAAAGAGTGTGTGACCTTGTGCATAAAGATCACTTGGGACAAAGCATGACTGTGAAGCGATTCAAGGAGATATTGTGGTGGCCAAAGATGTATGAAGAGGTTGTTCAATGGGTAAAAAGAATGCAAAGCATGCAAGCAAAGTGAGAAGAAGCTGATGGTAGGTGGAGGAAAGAATTAGCACATACAAGGACCAGGAGAGCTGTGGACAAAAGTGTATGTAGGTTTTCATTGGACCCATGATGAGTTTGCCTGTTAATCTGAGATTTGCAGATGTAATGGTAGATGTGCATATAAAAAGATTGAAAGTAGATTTTTTTCAGGAAAAAGAAGACAGAAAACACATTCATGATTTTGAGGAAAGTGTTTGCAAGAAAAGGTGTACCGGGACAGATAATGACACACAATTTACATCCAATTAAATGGAAGGCAATAAATAAAGGCATAAACAAGTTCAATGATGCAAGAACAATCTTAGTCAACTACCTGTGCAACACACCTGGAAACCTATTTCTTTTACTCTTGCCATTTCATATTTATAGACCAGCAGAGATCCTTTCAGAAAATTGTCCAACAATGTTCACAAGTTTCCAATCAAAGGTCGACCAGTTCTAGAAAAGTCAATTATCTTACATCTGACCAATGAGAGGATTCCAGATCAGTATTTCCAGATTTGGAAACTCCTTGATCTCCTTTAACTCAATTGAATCAAATCCTGAAGTTTGATATTTCCAACAAAATAGTATGTTCATTCCAGACTTTCTCTCTGGAGTTACCTTCGCTGAAACTGTCAATATTGTCTTTTTGGAATATAAATTAAATTTGTTACAATCTCAAGATTTACAGACACTAGAATCCCTCTTTTCTCAAAACTCTTCAAGTTTCTTTAACTCTAGAGGATTAATCAGCCAAAACCCCCTTACTTGAAAAGACTGGGGCCCACGTTTATTATACGTTCACACAACACAACAAATCAAGCTGCGCTGTGTGAAAGGTCAGAAATTTGCTGTATTTATATTTTACGGTGTATTCCTGTCCTTTCCTTGCTCTGGCAAACAATGTGCTCCCTTGCACCAAAGCAAGCACTTTGGTGTCATGGTGCAAGGGTGCCTGCATTTAAGGCAGGATTGTTTTTGTGCAGGAAGGGAGACTTACCTGCACAAAAACAATCCTCAGAGGAAAAATTGAGGAAAAATAAAGGTATTTATCCTTATTTCACCTCCCCTGGGGAGTCATAGCATTTTGACATATTCCCAAGTCTACCACTAATGGTAAATCTGGGAATGTGACAAAATCCATGGGTGGATGCATGGGAACACCCAAACTCCACCCATAGAATGCCTCCCTGGGGCAGAGTAATGCTTTGCAGCAATTTGCACTGCTTTACGTTGCTCCAGATTTATTGAGCCATGCAGGGCCATGCAAGGTGAACTTGTTTGGCTTGATAAATCTGACTTTAGTGTTGCGTCACCCTTGCATCCCCTTACATGGTGCAAGGGCGACGCAACACTGTGATAAATCTGGCCCCAGAATTCCAGAGAGGTACTTAGTAAGATTTACCAGACTCTGTTGCTGCTTGCAACAAAGTGATATTCTTCAGTACACTCCAGCGCTGCTGTTGCTTCTTCCTGGTAGTCCAGATGACTAGCAGTCTGTCTCAGTGTGGAGCTCCTTTTTATAGCGAGACTCCACCCTGGTGAGCTCTTGCAAGACTTCCTGCTCCCACCAGGTCCAAGATAACCACTAGAAGTAGCAGGATTTCATGAAGCCACTGCTTCTGATCTCCATATGTAATAAACAAAAGCACTTCCTGGCATAGAATGCCTGGATACAGAAAACCACTAATATGTTCAGGGCAACTACTAGTAACAACTCGAGCAGGCCTGGGGCAAATATCAATCCTTCGGGGTCTGTACGGAGGTTTCAAGAATGCACAACTGGGTAACTGGCAGAGATTTTTTTCTGTTGCGACTTGGTGCTCATGACAAGTACTAAGGACCTTGCAGACTCCTGACAACCTGTCAGACTTGAGGGGAGTACGTATATATGGTACACGTGTTGTTTCATTTTGATGTTTGAGTTGTTATGCCTGTCACTTATGTGTATTGATTACCATTCTATGAGGCAATTGATCTTGATGAATGCCGGATCTTGGCATGGGAGATTGGTCCTTTTCAGATAGGGTAAGTGTTGGACCTGGCCCTCCCTGCAGGGTCCCCCCCAAACATTTTGTGTTTTACCCTCCACTTTCTGCAGAATTCATTTTGTTGGCCTTTCGAATTTGTGCGCTGTACCACTGCTAAATTGCTTGTGCTCTCACCCCTAAACATGGTTTGATTGGCTTATTCCCAATGAACTAATTTATTTAGCTTGTAAGTATCTTGTAGAGTGACATACCATATACCCAGGGCCTGTAAATGAAATGCTTCTAGTGGGCATGTAGCACCTATTGTGCCATCGAAATACGTAGCATCTTAAAACATGTCCCAAGCCTGCCATTAAAACCTGAATGCAGTTTTAAACTGCAATGCCGACTTGAGAGTTAAAGCCCCTTGCCATGCCTTAAACTTGCCTTTAATTACATATGTCACCCCTAAGGTAGGCCTAGGTAGCACATAGGGCAGGGTGCTGTGTAATCAAAGATTTGGATATGTAGTTTTAGGTTTTAAATGTCCTGGCAATGAACAAGTCTGAAATTCATTTTTCACTACTGCAAGGGCTATCTCTCTGATAGGATAACATTGGAATTGCCTTATTGCATTTTATAAGTGCAATTTCCAAATGGGAAGACATAACCAATTGATGTTTGGTGTCTCTAGAATCACAATTTAAAATCCTAACTTATGGTGAAGTTGGATTTTAAATTGCAATTCTGAAAATGTCACTGTTTAGAAAGTTGGCATTATTCTTCCCTTAGTCCTTTTGTGCTTGGGTCACATGACTGGGTGTATCTGACAGACTTTGTTATTTCATTACAGACAGTCACACAATAGGGAGATAGGGTGTGCCTGAGTGGGCCGTCTGCTGGCAGGATGGGGGCAGAGCTGAGCACAGCCCAACTTGCCACTGAATAGCCTATGCTTTGCCTTCAGACAAATGGCCTAACAACACTGCATCGTCACTTTAGCCAGCTTGGAGCCAGGGCAGGAAAAGCAGGGTATTCTATGCACTTCAAAGCCACTGTCTAAAAGCTTCTACCACCTTCCAGAACCAGGGCACCAGGGCATAAAAGAAGTACCTCAGACACAAACCTTTCAGTACACTTCTGGACCTGTGGATACTCTACCAGGAACAAGGACTGCTGTGCAGCTAGAAGGACTGCCATTCTGCCTGACTGATGCTCAAAAGAAACTGCTGCCCTGCTGTGCTGACCTGCTGCCTTCTTGCCTGGGGAAGAACTTGACCTGCAACTTCATCTTGATCCCAGGACCCCAACCTGACTCAAAGGGCTAGTCTGCTGGCCTCCTGATCTGAGTCTCCCTAATCAGTTTCTGGACGACCCAGCTGTAGTGAGTTCCTGAAACCTAAGAGTTGCCCCTCAGGTCTTGGACCCTAGATATGGCTCAGCTTTCTTAAAATCATGCTTTTGGGCTCTTTGCCACAGTGAACCAACCTAGTTGCATTGAAACTGTGCCACTCACACTGAAATTCAGCGCAAGCTGCAGCCTGCCTGTTTCTTCGCACAGCATGCACCGATTTCACTCGGAGGACCGCCAACGAGAAACACCAGCCTGCCTGTCCACAACACCTGCCCTGCTCTTTAGGCCTCGCTGACCACTGCATGCAACACTCTCCTTGCTCCCTGCGACCCTCTCCAACGCAAACAGGACTCTTGGCACAAAACTTGAGAAAAGAAAACTTCAGCGGGACTAATCTGGGACTGTATCTGAGCAGCGCTCCATCACAGTCAGCCTGAACTTTTGACCTGGCCCAGCACAACCAAGTAGACGCGGTTGGCTCTTTATGCTTTTGGGAGCTAATTTTCATTTTAATCTTTAAAAATTCATAATTCCTGTTTTACTGATTGAAATATTATTGTTTTGGTTTTTATATATTTATTCGATTAAGCTCTATTTTTCTTACCTGGTGTGGGAATATTTTTGTATGTTGTTTTAACTGTTTTACTGTTTGAAGTGTTGCATGCATGCTTTACACATTGCTTCTAAGTAAATCTTGACTGCTCTGTGCCAAGCTACCAAGGTATGAGCATAGGTTAATTTGGGGTTTGATTGTGCCTTAACCTGACCAGGATTGCGGTTCCTGCTTGACCAGGGCTCACACCCCAGTCAACCAACAATCGTAAATCTAATAGTAGGCATGCCAAGAAATATACGGTCCGATTAACAAACGTTTCTCCTAACGTAGCACAGCAACCAAATTTACTGTGTTGCACTGCCAGTTAAAATCAACACGGAGACAGCTGTAGAAAGACTTGTCTGCTGCTGCTGTTTTGCCTTTTGCTGGTGCTCTGATAAAGCTGCCTTGCAAGAGTCACAACTTCGCACCATGGTGCAGAGGTGACTGTGCACAGTCTAGCATTGGATTTGTCCTGGAAGCATACCCTTCCAGTCCAAATTCCATACCTAGACAAACTCAAAATAATTTCGCATATTGGATGCTTTCTGTACACTTCATAACACAAGCAATGTGTGGGTTGTTTCAAGAAATGAATATATTTCCTCTTGTTAATACATTACTTTTTAATGTAAAGCCAGTTCTGGCAATCTTAGAAGATCAGGCTTTGTATCAAAATCTATAGGTGTTTGTGCTGATCTGCTCAAGTATCTAGCCCTTAATACAAAGCAGGGCAAAGCACCTTTTACATTCAGAAAAGGTCACCTTTCCAACACAAAATACCTTTTGCACTGGAAAGTAAGTGGTGAAAATCATTACTAAATCTGAGTCACAGTGTCATCAAATGGGAGATAGGATGTACATTAACTACCTTGGTCACCAGTTTTGTTACTGGGTGCTGAAATATTGGCCTACAGTAACAAAAGCAGCAGTGCTTCATAATTGACACCCCCCCCCCCCCACACCAGTTGGGAGACTGGTCCGACAAAATTGCCAGGACTGCTTAGGGTTCCCAGTCCGGCCCTAGCTTTGTGATCCATATCAACCTCAAGAGCAGGAAGAGGGTCCAAAGCGCAGTTTTAATGTTCCCTTGTAGAAGGCGTCTGTGTTGTCATTTTAATTCATAATCTCCGAAGCCAGGCAGGAAGTGTCAGTGCAAGACTAACAGTATATTGACTTTTATGGTTCTCAAGTATGTAGTCATTTACCTCCTCTTCCCATTTTGAGAAATCATTTGTCCTTGCTACTATGTTCCAGTGTTCCAAACAAGGGAGGTAAACAGAATAAAAACTGTTTTATAATTGAATTCCCAGAACAGATGGTCTGCTATTGACTGGTGTGTTTGGACTTCTTTTAGAGCCCACAAAACTCTATCAGGCACAAATGTAGAAAGATAATCAATTAAGACACTCTGCAGTTTCAGAACAGAAACAGCATTGTGTCTGTCTTCAAACTTCAAAAGTCATTGAAAATCCATGACCTCTCCCAATCACAGTCGGTGGCTATCAATATAGCGTTAGCAAAAGATTTTTTAATTCAAATAATGTCTCACAAGGACATTGCACTTTAAATTTTGATCCCTGAGCTATCAGTGGATCAGGACCTATGCTTCTGTATTCCTTGATCCATGCTGGGTGTGCAGATGTAGGTCTCTTGCATTACCGAAATATCCAGTATCATCCAAAATGCCAATATGTGTCTGCACATTCTTCTTTTGCTGTTCGAGAACAAAAGACCAACAAAAGTGAGTGCTCTGAAGTCAGTTCAAATAATCTTGGCCAGAGGTATCAAGCATTTTTCCGGTTGTAAACAGCCCGATTCACACTATTGGCCCATTTGCAACTGGAAAAATGCATTTTGGTATGTATCATTCCCAAATTGCGATTCAGTAACATGTTACCGAATCGCAGTTTGAAATTGCAAATACATAGCGATTCGGTATTAGGAAGGGGCATGTTTAGGACATCCCGTTCTAATACCGAATGGCAGTGGTATGTAAGAATGTTTAGCAACTGAAATGCAGTTGCTAAACATTTGCATTTTACCATCTACTTCAAGTAGGTGGTAACCCATTCTCCTTAGTGAATGTTTGTAAAAACATTTTCTAAGAGCAGGCAGTGATCCCACGGACCACTGCCTACTCTTAAAAAATGGAAAGAAAACTTTTCATTTTTCTTTTTTAAACACAACCTGTTTTCCTTTAAAGCAACCGGGCTGCATTTGAAAAAAAAATGCTTTCTTTAAAAGCAATCACAGGCATGGCGGTCTGCTGGCTCCAGCAGGCCACCAACCCTGTGATTTTAGCGATTCCTAAAGAGTCGCAAATTGCGGCCTACCTCATTAATATTCATGAGGTAGGTAGATTTGCGACTCACTAGGAATCACTAAATGAAATTCTGTGAGTTTCACACATTAGGAATAGTGATTACCTAATAGAGATTCAATGAGCATCGCAATTAGGCAATTGCTGTTCCCAATATTGATGCATCTGGCCCCATACCAGCTATTAAATTCAAGGGATTACTTTTCAAAAGCAAAGTATTTCCTCTGGTGCTAAGTATTTTTTTTGTTTAGTTTTTTTTTTACATTTGGATAACTTGACATTGATGTGCGTTTATCAAATGGCTCTATTTTATCAGGGATATCCTATTCCAGATCCTTTTCTTCTACAAACCTTTGTAATTTGGAAATTTAGTCTAATTGCTTCAATTGTGGTGAACCAAGATTAAAACTGCCAGATTACATTATGATGTTAACAGAACACGTAGTTCCAGAAGGGGTGTTCCTTAGGACATGACATCATATGGTAACTTACACTTAAGAATTTGTAACGTTTTGCCACAGATATATTGAAGACAAATTTGCACCCTTGTTTTCCCACATGCGGAGAATTGCAAAGATACCCCTTTTAGTGATTTTTTTTGGAAGGTTCTTCAAAAACTACAGTAAATATGGCAAGTTTGGTTTTTACAAGTAACAGAAAAAGTGGTGATCAAGAAAATTAATATGTTTTTTCTAAAAATTACTTCACAAAGATGTTTGCTGTGCTAAAATAGCCACCTGGTAAGCCGCATGCTGTGCAAATTGCTTTTACATTGCTTAGCAAATCTTTGCAATGCAGTACGAATGGTTTGGTTTTAGAAATTTTATACATATTTTAAACCCTTTACCTGTTCTGTCTCACCACCTCCCACTGCTTCCCCGGTCCACCGCGGCAGTTCCTGCCAATTGTGCAGAGGGTAGCAGCCCCTCCCCTCGCTTCATGAGCTTCTGGGTGCAGATACAGTCTAGTGTTCTGTTAGACACTAGCCAAAAAATAGCATGCTGGGCTGGGCGCCAAAGGCAAGCCCGTCTGCGCCTGTCCGCACCAAGACCGTGCCCAGCACCAGGACCCCTGGCAGTTTTAACACAGAACAGCAGAGGAACATAAAATATACTAGAAAGGAGTTACGCAATCTTAAGGTATGCACTGATGGGTGCCCTAGTCTTGATATGTCCTCCTTATGGATAGGTAATGGGGCTAGCTGCGAAGTCTGTGGTTACTCTCCAATTCTATCCTGCCCGCCATTAGATATTCACGCTCCTCCTCTATACCGCTGTGCCCTAGTGAATGCCATATTCTTGATTAAACACGCCACAGAAACAGCCATTCTTATCGACTTCCAGAAACTCGATATTCTGTTTGTTACTGAAACCTGGGCAAACTGGGCGTCTACCGCTGATCTTTTATCTGCAGTCCCCCTGGCTTCACCATTTTCAGACTCAAATGACCTTTAAAAAGAGGAGGGGGCTTTGAATTATTTACAGGGACCAGATTAAGGACAAATTTGCTTTATCATCAAATGAAGACTGTGAGTCTCTATCTTACTGGTTCGAAGTAACCAAAAATAAATCCTTTAGAGGCTTACTCATTTATCGCCCACCTGGCCTGAGAAATAGGTTTCTTGACTCCATAAATACAATACTTGAAGACCTGGTCTGTAACTCAGAATTAATTATTTGGGAGACCTAAATTTCCCCCTTGACCAACCGGAAGACAAAGAGTCTAGAGACCTGTTGGAGACTATGAATAATCTTGGGCTTGTCAAGGTGATACAGACTCCCACCCACATTGCTGGCCACACTCTAGGCGCTATCTTTAGCAATCATGATTGGTCACTAGTCTGCAGGCTTTACCTCTCCCGTGGTCTGATCACTTTGCCATTACTTTTGAGCTCAGGGATACTAAGGCAACTCCAACCACCAACTCGCATGATGGTCCTATCCACTACTGAGCATGGAAGAGCATACATTTTAGCCATCTTCAAGCCCAATTATTTGATGACCTACCGTTACCTTTACCTGATCCTGAAACGGCTACCCAGGACTATCTGACCTGGCTTAACTGTGCCCTCTCACAATTTGCCCCCTGGAAATCTACTAAATAAAAGAGAAATAAGCCCTCTGAGCCCTGGTATTCAGAGATACTCCGACTAGAAAAGAAAAAATGTAGACAACAGGGGAGAAGATGGAGGCTAAATTATCAATTCCAGGAAAAAGAATTATACAAATGCAAAAAAATACAAAACAAATACTGATCAAGGTAAAGACTAAGGGGCCGATTCCGATTCGGGCCGGAAATCTCTCCGACCGAGCCAGACCCGGAGAGATTTCCGACCGAATCGGACTCTAGCAGTCCGACCGAACGAGTACGATGCGCACGTATGCTATCGGACTCGATTCGGTCGGACTCCCATTGAAGTCAATGGGAGCCAGTCGTACGACGCGTACACAGGCTCCCATTGACTCAATGGGCACGACGCGAACAAGGGCGCCCCCTACAGCGTGTTCGCGTCGATGCGGGTCGCGCCATACATGCACGTGTAGGGGGGACCCATGGGTCCCCCTGTGTGCGACTCGCGTGCCTACGCTTCCAGGGGGTCCGACACGGACCCCCAAAGTGCGGCTCCGACAGCTCCTTGGAGCCGGACTGCGCGAGTCGGTCGGAGCGGTCGCGATGCGCATCGTACTTACCCGGCCGGGGAACGTCTCCATAGCACGGTGCGAGTCGTCCCCGTGCGAGGCGGTCGGGTCCTGCGTACGAATCGGTCGGAGATTTCGCGAGCGCACGCATCGTACTCGCTCGCCCGGACGCACGAACGATTCGGTTGGGAAATAGGGCTCCGAATCGGATCCGGTAAAGCCGAATCCGATTCGGAGCCCTACCGGCCGAGATCGGAATCGGCCCCTAACTATTTTGCAGCCCAAATTGAACTGTCCAACAACTCACCCAGGGAACTCTTTAAAGTAATCAATAAATTAACTAAGTCTCTGTAGCTAAAGGACGCAGCAGCAGTCAAACCTTTTGTGACGATGTTGCCCCTTATTTTAAGAAAAAGTGTAGAGCTTATTTATAATGCATTTAGTGCATCAGGGAATTATTGCCCCACGCCGCAGCAAACATCAATAAATAATATCTCCCATTCTGACATGTTCAAATTTAGTCCTCTTACTACAACACAAGTAGAACAGTTTATCCTGACTACTAAAACAGGATCACCAAATGACCCATGCCCTCCCTCAGAACTCAAAAAAATTCATGAGCCCATAGCAAAGTACCTAGTTCACATCTTTAATTCTATGTTCCAATCAGGCATCTTTCCCATGGCATCAACGGCATGAAAGAAGGAGTGTATTCTTCCGCTCCTACAAAAATCGACCATAACACTCCATCTAATTATCAACCTATCTCCAGACTCCGTTTTCTGGCCAAGTTCATGGAAAATGTCATGAACTTCCAACTCACACATTCCATGAAGGAACATAATGTGCTAGACCCTACTCAATTTGGCTTTAGATCAGAACAAAGCACTGAGACAGCACTGATCAAAGCCACAGACGAACTGAAAAATACTCTTCATGGGGGAGGAAATTCACCTTTGATCCTGTTAGATCTATCCACTGCCTTTGAAACTGTGGATCACTCAACACTTTGTCATCGTCTTGAGACCATAGGTGTCAAAGGAGCAGCCCTAGATCTATTTAGATTTTTCTAACTAACAGGGAAAATATTGTGACGCTGGACGTGTTCAGTTCAAAAACCTTTTCACTTCTTTGTGGAGTGCCGCAGGGCTCCTCAGCCCCACTTTATTCAACCTTTATGTGGCAGAGCTGGCCCTGATGATTCAATCCTTTGGTCTTTCACTCACCTCTTACACAGATGATACACAAATTGTGGTCTCCGCAGCAAATAAGGCAAATAATACGATTGCCCAGCTTCACTGCTGTATGAAAGAAATCTGCACCTGGATGGAAAGGCATTGCCTTAGGCTGAATACAGAGAAGACTGAAGTGATGTTCTTCGGAAATGACCCTTGTTTTTGAACCTCTGACTGCTGGCCATCAGAGATGGGCCCACTTCCCAACCCATCTAACAAGGTTAAAAGTCAGTGCGTGATCCTGGACGACAAACTTAAATTCAGAAAACAAGTTAATTCCATTATATCCATCTCCTATAATATGTTAAGAATCATCAGAAAGATTCTTCCATATATTCCAATTAGCACAAGGAAAACTGTTATCTCCTCACTCGTTCTATCGAAAATTGACTATTGTAATGGCCTATACATCAATCTGCAGAAACAACATCTAAACAAACTGCAGGTCCTGCAGAACTCAGCTGCCAGAGTTCTGCTCAACCTGCCAAAACATCAGTCTGTCACTTCGGCCATTAAAGAACTTCATTGGTTGACAGTCAGAAGCCGTATTAAATTCAAAACTCTCTCCCTTACCTTTAACGCATTACATGGCACAGGACGAGAATTCTTGAGAAACCCGATTTCCTGGTACACTCCTAATAGGAACCTTAGATCTATGGGTTCCTTTACAGTCACACCATCCAGATTTAAGAAAGCTAGATAGGGTGGCTGCAGCTTCCATGCAGAAGCCACCAGGCTCTGGAATACTCTACCCTCACACATTAGATCTTTATTCTCTCTGCTAGTCTTCAGAAGGCTTCTCAAGACCTGGCTTTTTAACCTGTATTCTATTTATCTCTCCTGATAGCTAAGCACTATGCTTAGCTATCAGCGCCAAGACACCTTGGGTATACGTAGCGCTATATAAATTCATGTAACATAACATAACTCTTTAAACTTTCTGAATTAGAGAGACAGGAAAATACTCAAGGAAGAGCAAAGGCTGGTTATCGATGAGGTGCTGGGGTGATTGAACCCTGTGATGTAGGATCACTTCTGATTTCCATATGTCTAGTGTTAGTCAGCTTCCCACCCCCACCTCCTTTGCCGGGTAAATCTTACAACAACTTTCTCATCTGACATCCAGGAAAGAGAAAGGACTAGGGTCCTTGTTAGGGAAACTAAGCACCCTCCTAAGCAAATGAATGAAACTCACCAGACACAGCAGGTTGCTCAGAAGCAGAGTGATATTTGTTTATTGGTACCAATGCATGCATCATTACTGATCAGCAAGGAAGAAGTCAGGTCTCCCGCCTTAGGGGCTCTCAGACTGCTTCTTCCCAGATTGACTGGTTTCTGGGTGCTATATACATTTTAGTAATACTATGTCAGCGGAACTAGAATAAGGCACCAAGCCAAATATGGCTAAAAGGGATGTGCAAGATCTGCACTATGCCAATTATAAACAGCTAGATATGGGCAGACCAGAAAAGGCTGGCTCTGCCCTGTGTAAGCAAATTGCACAACCACATAAGGAAACTACCATGAAGTCAGGACAAGCAAAGTGACCTCTAAGGTGGTTTAGAATAGCTGTTGAAGCTTGTCCAGTCAAGGTCAGATAGGAAGCCCTTTGGAGCTCCAGGCCTCATGTTAGTGTGATATATCTAAGCATGATATCTTTGAAGTGCATACACATGACTTTATAAGGACATATATATATATTTTTCAACAATCCTCCCTTTAGGATAGTCCTATCCTTCATTAGTGTAAAACCAAAATATATATATATGTATAGGACACATAGTTACATATCTTTGGATGGCATTACACAGTGTTTGCATAAAATGCATATAATGTCACATTGATACATCCTGATGAGATAACTATTTTTGAACATGGACACAATGAAATGCTAGTATTCAATTCATACTACTTCCTGTGTGCATTATTATATCAGCAGGCTGTCGCGATACTGGCAGCATACCCATAATTAAGTGTCCAACAAATATTGTTCACTCTATGCAATGCATATTTCTACAGTGTCACTTAGTGACTCCGTTCCAGGGCACTTTCTGTAAGTGTCAGTAATTTGAAGGCACGCAGTGAGTGGTCATCTGCTTCTCCTCCTGGTCCGCAGTCATCTTGTTCAGGGGCAGTTTCACGGACCTGCCCTGCGTTGTCCTCTTCAGTCTATTTTTCTGCAAGTGCAGACCATCACCTTTCTTTGAGACGGCGTTGTGTATTTCACTCAACAGCATCAGTTGGTGTCACGTCTCTCTGACACTTTATGATGGGCCCTCATGGGTCGTAGAAATGGTCTGGTCTGTCCTCTCCTTGACTGTTGTGTTGCGCAGGTCCTCTGGTGACAGATGTTCATCAATTTCTGGTACCGTCGTCTCAGGTGTTGGGGTGCTGCCCTGCATCTTGTCCCCTTAATCCATTCATGGCGTTGGTTCACTGTCTGTGGTCCTGTCCACCTAGAACTAAGAGAAACAGCTTTTATTTTTCTCACCATGACCATGTCTCCATAGTTGCTTTAGAAGTCTTTGCCCCTATTGCAGGCAGTACTAAAGGCAGAGCATCAGGCCATTTCAGGCCTGTTCCAATAGTTGCCTTTACTAGTAATCTATTCTTTTTTTTATTTTGGAGCTCATCTTCTCCTCCTGGCCTCAATGTTGGGGAGTGGTATAGGGTGTGCCGGTTATACTTTATTCCCAAAAACAACAAATGTTGCATAAATGCAGTCACTAAGTGATCTCATCGCTATTTATGCCCTGGTGGACCCCAAACCTAGGAGAGATGGCATTCCCGAAGCACTGCGCACTTGCCGCTGGATCATTCTTCCCTGTTGGATACACCTCCATTCATTTTGAAAACGTATCCACCCACACCAGCAAATAGTTCAATCCATTCACTGGGAAGCAAAATGCCTCTGCGCATTCATCCTCCCTTGTGCAATATTAGAGGGTCCCTGCTCCAGTCTTGTAAGGGAAAGGAATATACTGCGTGGGGCCACAGGCCTCTCATCCCGGTAGGCCCACACTCTCTTCATTATTCGGCTCACTTCCAGCATCAATCCACCCTCTATGTTCATCTGGTGTTGCAGATCATTGTGCTTCCTTTACATTAGCTTGCCTTAATGCTTTTAATCATTAGTCCCATCTGCACTGGCTGTAACATGCTCTCTTTTTCTACTGTGTCGGCAATGGAATTACCTTTGGCTAACTTAGTATTAGCTCCTGTGTAGGTTTCACATTTTATTACCGCGATCCTGTTGTATAATAGTATTGCTTTTAACAAGAGCCTTACTAAAGGACCATTTTCAATAAGGTGCCTGCTTCTGTTATGAATCCGTGATACTTCCACAGTTGGCCAAAAATAAGAACTGCAAAGCATAATGTGAGTCAGTGTGAATGTTAACAGTTTCCCCCTCAGCTAGGATACATGCTCTTGTTGCAAAATACAGCTCATCTTACTGAGCAGATGTGCCAGGTGGCAGAGCTGCACTTTCAACTATGGTGTCTGCTATTGCTATAGCATACCCTGCTCTATAATCAGTGTTTATCAGTCTGCTGGAGGAACCATCAGTGTACCACTCATATAGTCTGCCTTTCCTAATAGTGTCTAATCTTGGTGTGGTGCCGCTTTCTGCAATCTCAACACCAACGTACTTAGGGGTCTCATCTGTCTCTAAGAGAATGGATCTCATCAAAATAACCTATTGCAGGTAATACTTTTGCCAAATTATCAGGTGGGCATCTTATTATGACATTACAGTTAGACAACATGGTGCCATTATAACCTGCGTGCCTGCCAGCAGAAAATGTTATGTCGCTCCAGAGGACAACAACAACTGTACCAAATGTGGCACCGAGACAATACAAGTATAGTCCAACACAATGAGAGCCGTCCTCTCCACCATCACAGCTACCGACCCCCAATCACTGCTCAATGCAAAGTCACACAGTAGTATCCCACAGGCCTTTCTTTTACAGCTGTGTCAGCACACCATTGGCAACACCACATCATTTGCAATGTCATTTTGCTCTGAGACAGAGATGGAAAGGCAGTTTGTAGTCAGGCAGTCCCCATGATGGTGCAGTACACAATGTCTCTTTCACTTTCTTGCAACAGTTTGCAAGTTGATTAGTCATAGCATCTGCATTCAGGGACCCACTGGTGGCAGTAGTTCATTATCCCCAGGAAGGACATCATTCCTTTATTGGTGGGCAGGAGCTGAATGTCCTGAATCAATTTTATTCTGACAGGTGGCATGCGGCGTGTACCTTGGAATATCACATAACCCAGGTAAGCCACCTCTTTTTGGCAGCACTGGCATTTTGACAATGAGGCTTTGTGTCTTCTCTCCTGGAGGTAGTTCAGCAGAGTTACAGTGTCTTTTTCACAGACTTTCACAGGCCTCATGTGATGAAGATGTCACAAGGAGGTCATCAGCATACTGCAAGACGATGCTACCACCTTCCAGGCATAGGTGGTCCAAGTCTCTCTTTAGTGCCTGCGCATTGACATTGGGACTTACAGTGAACGAAGTGCACTGGGTATCACTTAGTGCAACGGCAAAGAGGCTTTTACTCTGTGGATGGACTTTAATGCTAAATCCCACTGAGTAGAGAAAAATACTCTGCCTCTACTGATATAAATGAGAATACAGTACTGATGTCAGGCACAAGAGGCTCTAAGGGAACCACAGGTTCATAAGGTAATCACTTTATGGGGACAGCATGTTTTCCAAATCTCTCAGTTCCCTAGTTCTAGAACCTTATTGTTAGTGATCTGTACAGCCATTTCCCTTTCATATTTATGAAACTGCAGTCTAACAGCATCATTCATCATCTCTCAACACATCCAGAAGTGCGCTACAGGGGGTGCATACAACAGAGAATCCCTACTGAAGCTTCAAGCAGTAAGTGTCCTGTTCTAACCTATCTTTAGGTATTTATGAGTAATTTCCGTTTATTCAAACAATATACTGCTGCAAAAATTTGTTTCCAGAGGGGCCATATCCCCATTAAATTGATGTGGTTCATCCATATTAAAATTGTGAAATGTATCTCTTTATATTCCACCTTAGTGGGAACATGATATTCTCCTTTGGCGTGTCTGATACCTTCATCCTGAAACACTGGGCAAAAATAATAATAATAATACAGCCATTTATAGAGGGCGAACAGCTACCTCCGAAGAGGTGTCCCGGCGCTAAAAGCGACAAGTGACACTGATACCCTACTCTTATCTACTCTCTGGTATCTACGTTGCGCCACTTGATCATGTTATTCAGTAGGATAAACCCCCCCTGCATATCTCCTACAAAGGATATTATTTTTCAAGAAAATAGTGATATCCCCATCTGCTCCTAACAGAATATGCAATACTTCCTTTAGCTAATGTTACCTAAAGCAAATCTGCGGTGTCCAATCTAGTTCCAGGAAGGCTTAATCAAGGCCATAATTTCATTGTAACAACTATGTAAATTCTTCCATTTATTAAATGTAGTTAAATTACTAATGACGATATCCTGAATATCATTAACATGAGTTGAGCATTAATTTGATCCTAATTTTCCTAGGCACATAATAGCCTCAGACATCACCAGAGCTAAGTTCACTTTAACATTTTCATTAATGAGCAATTTTTAACTGCTATGATCTTCTTTGTACATTACCCGTAGTGTGTTATCCTACAATGTTATAATCAGGAAATTTAATTAATACAAAGTGTTGGACTTGGCCCTTTTTGCAGGGTCATCCCAGAACTTTTTGCCTTCCTCCTGTATTTTGTCTGACCTGTTGTTGGTGGTTTTATGACTCTGGGCACTTTACCACTGCTGATCAGTGCTAAAGTGCATATGCTCTCTTTATAAATTTATGTTATGGATTAGTGATTCCATGATTTGCATATTTGATTTACTTGTCAGACCCTAGTACAGTGCACCATGTGTGCCCAGGGCCTGTAAATCGAATGCTGCTGGTGGGCTTGCAGCACTGATTGTGCCACCCACAGAAGCAGCTTGTAAAATGTGGCTCAGGCCTGCCATTGCCGAGCCTGTGTGCAGTCTGGGACTGCCATGTCGACTTGGCAAAGTGCACCCACTTGCCAGTCCCCAAACCTTCCCTTTTCTACATGTTAGTCACCCCTAAGGTAGTGGGCAGGGTGCATTGTATGTGAAAGGTAGGACATGCCCTGATGTGTGTGGCATGTCCTGATAGTGAATTACAGCCAATTTCGTTTTTCACTATTGCAAGGCTATCTGTTCCCATAGGCCAGAATGGGCAGTTTGATTATAACATCTTATAAACATAACTGACCCAAGGAACAAGATGGGAAAATAAAGTTTAGTATGCCTGAACTCAGAATGTTAAAATACATCTTTTAGTGTGGGTGATTTTTACATTCTGTGTTTGAAAATACCCCTTTTAGAAAGTAGGTATTTTCTTGCCTAACCGTCCAGTATGCCTCTGCTAGGTTTGTGCATTCCATGTCTGGTTTGTGAGTGACAGGGGGCTGGAGAGGGCTTTGGCTCTAGCAGTCTGATGAGTCAGGGCTGGGCTGAATAGGACCTGGGTTGAATAGAGAGTAGGGGGAGGAGATTTCCTTTCACTTGCCTGAGCCTAGATAGAATAGAGAGTAGGGGGAGGAGATTTCTTTTCAGCTACCTGGGCCAGGTCTGCTTTCAACAATGCTGTCTCCACCTCCTGCCAGGAAGCTGCACCAGGGAGGACAGAACTGGTTTGGGCTAGGTACAGAACTTCAGAGAACAAAGGATTTTGGAGTATAAATATTGGGGCCCAGACCCCAGAACTTTAGATCACTTCTGGTAATCAAGATGAACCCTTTGCCAAGGAGAGAAACCAAGGAAGCTGAAGGAGGAGACTGCCCCTGTGCTGTTTGCTGTTTGGGGTTGGCCTGCAGTGGTTACTCATTGCCAAGGAAAGGAGAAAAGGAACTTTGTGTGTACTTTTACTATCTTGAGGAAGATCTCCAAGGGCTTGAAGCTGAGCTTGCCTCCTTTTCTGAAGTCTCAGGGATACAAAGACTTCCCCCCCAGCTCCTCCTGAATTTCCTTGCTGGGAATTCTACCTGCAGAGAGGTGCCTGCTGTTGGTTTGGGCCCTCTGGAGTCTGCGTGTCGCTGGGAGCTGGAAGCGCGATGCAACGAGGAAGAAGCGTGTCGCCGCCGCAGCTGTTGCTGTTGCATCGCCGAAGAAGCGTGTCGCCGCCGCAGCAGTTTGCTGTTCGCATCACCGACGCAGCGCGTCGCATCACCGGAGAAGCGTGTCACCGCCACAGAGGTCGCCGTTGCATCACCGGAGAAGCGTGTCGCAGGGCCTGTCGCGGCTCCAAAGTTCATCAGGTTCGCTGCACGGCCGCCGGGCGTGCACGCATCGCATCCACGTTATCGCATCATATCAAAGACGCCATTTTGTCGCATCGCACCGGATCGCCGCATCGCGGCGCCATTTTGTCGCATCGCACCGGATCACAGTAAGAAATAGACGCTTCGCCTCCTCTCCGGTAAGGAACAGACGCATCGCCTCCCCTGCGCTGCCGTAAGGAAAAAGTGCGCCGCCTCCCCGAAGCAAGGAACTGACGCATCACCTTCCCTGCGACCCTTTTGTTTGTTTTGAGTGACGCATCCAAGGTACTTTGAGAGTAAAGTGTCACATTTACCATCTACATTGAACTAAGCTATTTCTACCATTGGAAAGTCATATTTTGTTTACTGTATTGTGGATTTTTGTCGTTTGGTCTTGTGTTAAGTCTAGATAAAAATTACTTCTTTTCTAAACTGGTGTGGTGTCCATTTGTAGTGTTTTCACTGTATTACTGTATGTGTTCACAAATGCTTTACACACTGCCTCTGAGATAAGCCTCCCTGCTCGTGCCAAGCTACCAAGGGGTGAGCAGGGGTTATTTAGGAGTGTAGCCCCCTTACCCTGACTAGAAGCAAGGGCCCCTACTTGGTCAAAGGTACCTACCTCTGCCAACTAGAGACCCCCATTTCTAACACAAAGGAATTAAGTTATTGTCAAACTACTCTTCAACATTACAAGCATGTACTATATATATGTATCTTTTTCCTATTTAGAACAAGTTGCACTCTAGTGTGCTGTTGCTTAACACTTGAAGTTTTCTACACAAAGCATTTGCTGTAGACCAAAATAGAAGCAAAACTGTTGAAAAGGAATATCTTCCCCGTTCAACCGAATACAGCCCTGTTTATTTATTTATTTTTACTACAAGGGCTATAGACTAAATGCACCAGTTGCATTTACACAATAAAAATGTACATGTATACATCAGGACCTGCTGACGTTCTGCTTTCATAGTCTAATGTAGGCCCCTAAAAGATGAAATCACACACAATTCTTTTTTCCTGTTTTTTTTTTAAGATGCTCTAAAAGTTCTGACTTATTTTATTGCTACAAATACTGCTTTTGGCTTGTACTATAGAGCTTGTGCATGTGACTCTCTGAGCTTGCACTAGAGAGCTTGTGCGTGTGACTCTGAAATCATTTAGATAAAATCAATTTTATCAGTGATCTGATAACAACTAGTGTAAAATAAGGACTGTCACAGTGGCTAACTTCAGATAAAAAAATGCTCAAAACCCCCTGTCTCGACATTTTGCTTTCAGCAGTGCTAGTTAGTGCTAAATACAGAACTTGGCCTCTGACACTTAAACCTATTATCCCCTGTCTGAGCAAGGTTATCCCCATGTGGCCATCACAATTCAAAGTAACTCTCCAGAAGCATGACTGAGGGTGCCTCCGTGCTGATATTTTGCTGATATTTTACAGGTAGGATCTAACTCTTGCTGTTTTTATTCTTATTCCTGTGCAGTGTGCTATCTAGCACCTAAAGAACTGGCTCAAAATTTTAGTTTTCAGAATGCCATAATGCGCCCAGAATTCCTGTGAATAAAGGCATTCAATGTAGTTCACATGTCTCTAGAGCTACTCTCTTTGCATAACTTTTAATAGTCTTTGTATTTGAGTCTGCAGCCATTAGGCCATACTAGAAATCATATTTCAAGCTTGTCACTAAGATACAGTAATATTGGCATTTTTAGAAAAACTAATACTCGCCTTTTTAATTTAGTACACAATATATGTACCGATTTAGAGATAGAAATCTGAATGTACACATTGAAATCTTAATGTGTACTTTGCACATGTTGAGTTGCTATATTGCTAAAAAAAAAATTATTCAGTAGTTATTAGACATTATGAAGCTTGTAAAAGTGCAAAAACAATTTTAGTGCAATCAATTTTAATAATATTTTACATGTAGTCATTATTGAATATTAATCACTAACCCTTTTGTTGTTTCTACGTATGAAAAGTAAGTTTTATTCCTTTCATTTTGTCTTTAAATGCATTTATCTATAACACTTACAAAACGTCTTTTGAAACTAAGCACAGAAGCTTTAATTAAACATAGAAAGTTTGTTTCACCCTTTAGAAAGAAGTAATTATTTACCATCAGATCCACAAATGTGCTTCTTAGGAAAGAAACAGCAGAGAAAGTCCTGACTTTCATCCTTTTTTTTTAATCCAAAATAATGAAACTATATTTCTAACTTTCAAGCCTAGTTGTCTTTAATGTAAGTGCTTTTATGTGCCATTTCATACTAATTTACCACCTAGTTGCCACAGTCATTATTTGCAGCCTGTGTCTTGGTAGGCCCTGGCTTATTTATTTAGCTGTGTTTTATGACCAGCAGATGTCAGCTTTTACAGTTTTGCAGGAGGGAAGTTCCAGGGCTCATAAATCCTGTCTGACAATTAATGACACAGGGCCCCTATGATGCTATCTGTTTCTAATATAAAAAAAAAAGGTATATATTGGACTGCCATTTAAATACAAGTCTCCCAGCTGTCCAATATGGCAGCAATGTGCTGTATTCTGATGTCCTCACAGAAACCCCAAAAGGGCGATCAACCTTCTGTTCACACGTGCCCCTTTGGACAGACAGTTTGAGCAGCTGCTAAATACTCTCTGTTGCTGGTGCTGAGAATGAGCTCAGTTCATTCTATTAAAAACCAGGCATTCCTAACCAGTCAAAATCTATCATTTGCAGTGTGATAAAAAGGAGGCGCTTTTTTAGCAGTTCACCCCTACAGCAGCCACCAATTACTCATATAATGTGAATGCCTTTAATATTTAAAATCATCTGTCTAAGGAGAAGCAAATCTATTCCACCTCAATGATAAATCCAACTTAGCTTTCCTATTTGTGTTAACAATTTCTACATGGTGTATACACTATTGACATATTGAGTTTACTTGAAATGTCCTCATAAAGTGCTATACCATATGCCCAGGGCCTGTATTACATGTACATTAAATGACATTAGAGTGCTCTTTCAAACCAGTCACTTTACTGCTACTTTGACTTGGCATATGAAACTACTTGCCAAGCTCTGAACTCCTATTTTCTGCATACATGTTACCCTTAAGGTAGATGCTAGGTATCTGATAGGCAGTACTAACAAAAGGTGGGGCATCTATTTTTAAGATGTTTCATATCCTAGTTGTGTAACACAGAAATTCCTTTTTCTCTGTGAGGCCTACTTTTTTCCTATTTAGTGCCTTTTTCTAGGTAAAGTTAGTTTTAACATTACCATGTTTAAATTATTATTATTTTTAGTTTTATATAGGTCTAGCTATACTCAAAGGTATCAGAGCGCTTTATTTGTTATGAGATAACATTTACAAGAGGTACATAAAACATGAACAACCCTACATACATCAATCATGTACATAAACAAACACAAAATATCTTCTCTGAAACATAGGACAATGTATACAAAGTCCATTCTCTTTTTATATGGAATGCTTGCCATTTCTGCCTCGAGTTTTAATTCTAATTTGTACCTTTCTGGAAATACAATAATTTGAAGTTTTACACATCTATACTTTGTTACAGCTACACTTTCCATACTAGTGCGCAACTACTTAACATATTTTATACAATTTATATTCTTACCTTTATTTGCAGGGTTATCTGGTGATGATTTGTTTTTAAACTTTACTCTTGGCAGTTTTTTTAACAGCTTTCTAGTGAGCTTACCATGATTTTCATCTGAGATCCGCTCTTGTGAAATGTGCTTTTTACTCACAATGTGCACTTACACCCTGAAAGATAAATACAAAAGGTCTCCTACAAGGGAAAAGTTGTTAGGTAGTGGATAGATGAAGGGAAAAGAGGAAAATCAACAGTTATTGGCTACTCAGAGACATCACATAAAACAATGTTGCTTCTCTAATGCAGTAATGCTCTATTTTTCATATAATTCAAAGAAACATTTCAAGGAAACATAGTGACATAAAGTAACTTAGTTACTTATCAGTCTCCTGTTTCACTACATCTCATATGTGTAGGTACATCTCAATTCTTTATTTCACTACTAACTATATTCTAAGCAAAGCATTTGAAAAGCAAGATGTCCCTGAAAGGCAAGGTATCCCAAGGTATCCCACTTCTGACGCCATTCTGTTAGGGAAACTAAGCACCCTCCTAAGCATTCTCCTAAGCAAATGAATGAAACTCACCAGACACAGCAGGTTGCTCAGAAACAGAGTGAAATGTATTTATTGGTACCAATGTATGCATCATTACTGATCAGCAAGGAAGAAGTCAGGTCTCCCGCCTTAGGGGCTCTCAGACTGCTTCTTCCCAGATTGACTGGTTTCTGGGTGCTAAATACATTTTAGTAATACCATGTCCGCGGAACTAGAGTAAGACACCAAGCCAAATATGGCTAACAGGGATGTGCAAGATCTGCACCATGCCAATAATAAACAGCTAGATATGGGCAGACCAGAAAAGGCTGGCTCTGCCCTGTGTAAGCAAATTGCACAACCACATAAGGAAACTATCATGAAGTCGGGACAAGCAAAGTGACATCTAAGGTGGTTCAGAATAGCTGTTGAAGCTTGTCCAGTCAAGGTCAGATAGGAAGCCCTTTGGAGCTCCAGGCCTCATGTAAGCATGATATCTTTGAAGTGCATACACATGAATTTATATGGACATATATATAAATATTTTTCAACAGTCCTCCCTTACAAGTCCATTGCGCTGCTGCTGTGTCACTTTTGTAGATGCACTGGTGGCGCAGTGTGCCTGCCCATATTTACAAGGCCATGTAAAGCCACCCTGCCTGACTTTTCATGACCTTGTAAATATGGGCCCCTCTCAAGCATTACTCTGAGTGAAAGAGGCATTCCATGGGTGTTGCTGTGGGTGTTTCTACGCAACATCCCTGGAACCTGACACATTCCCAGATTTGCAAAATATTGTAAATCTGGGAATGGCTCAAAGAGGAGAAATACTTTTATTTCTCCTCGTTTTTTGCGCTTTCTATGTGTGCTCAATTTTGCAGCACACATGGAGGGAGCAAACCACCTTTAATGATTGTTTATGTGCAGGAAGTTGTCCCTTCCTGCACACAAACAATCGTCCCCGCAACGCAGGCACCCTTGCACAATGGCGCAAGGGTGTCAGCTTTGGCGCACAGCTGCTGTTTGTGCGTCAGCACAGGTGAGGACAGGAATGCTCTGTATCTTGTAGATATGGTGCATTCCTGCCCTTTTATTTTGACGCACAACAGGAAGGCTTGCTGCGCTGCTGTGTGTCAAAATATAGTAAATGAGGCCCCAATTTACCAAGGGTGCATGTGGAGTCAATCCAGGTTCAATAGTATGAGTATTGTTTGAGAATTGTTTACTTGTTACGATCCCCAAGCAAGTCTCCCCTTTCCAGTAGAACACCCTACCTTGTAGGACCCCTAAGGAGCAAAACTATTTGTTAGACCCGACATCCTTGGTGTGGTATTCTATCTGACATTTTGCCTTCACCCACCTATTTTTGCTGAATTTTTGTTGGCTTTTGAGCTTTGTGCACTTTACCCCTAGTAACCAGCAGTAAAGTTATTGTGGTATCAAAGTAGCAAATAGTGGATGTTCACTCTGGTATCAAGAAATTTGCTACACTTGAGCTACGGGCTACCATGCCTTACTGATAATGTTTACTACATAAGACGTCTTCCAGTTGAATTGTACAAATGTCAGAGTGAACATCCACTATTTGCTACTTTGTGAAGCCCTGAAGAAGTCTCTTTTAGAGACGAAACGCGTCGGCTATGGCTATGATCTTCTGTTTTTAAGAAATTATGAAATAAAGAGAAAATCCTATTAAGATATGCACATCGGTGATCTGGACATCTTTCTGTGTGCTCATTACTTTAATTATTGATACTGAACTGTTATAAAATTGTTGAATAGTGCTGAACCTTTGTGTGTTCAAGATTGTTATAGGATTTTATCCTAGTTAAGGAGTACAGAGGAGTACTCTTTGGTTCTTTGCACTATAAGTAACTTTGAGACACTTTTTCAGTTGTTAGGTGCGGTTTCGAACAGCCTCTACCCTCTTTCCTTGTTGCATTTTAACTACTACAGTGGGTTGAAGCACTCATTGTACCACTCACTAAAATAGCACATGTCTCAGGCCTGCTACTGCAGCCTTTAGTGGTTTTTTAAACTGTTATCTCGCCTTGGTAAAATATATGTTTTGCCAGGCCTAAACTTTCTTTTTAAATACTTATAATTCTCCCCTAAAGTAGACCCTAAAGGCTCATAGGACAGGGTGCATGGTATTTAAAAAGTAGGACATGTGCATTTTAAGTTTTACATGGCCCGGCAGTGAAGAAAACCTGAAGTTGTTTTTCACTGTTGTAAGGCTATCGCTACCATAGACTAGTGCTAGGTTATTGTATTACACTTAATAAGTGATGACCTCAGATAGATAACAGATAGAGAAATACTTCTTCCACACATTTGAAATGCATTTTAAAATCCTCTTTAATGGTAAATTCAAATTGTAAACTATATTCAGAAAATTCCACTTTTAAGTTGGCAGTTTTTTTGCCTAAACTAAATATGCCTTTCTGCCAGTTTCCAGGGTCACATGACTATGAATGGCTCTCCTATGATATGTTGTGTTTTCCTTCTAGACATGGGGACAAAAGAGGCCAAGGTTTGAAGGGAGTGTGTTGCATATTCCTTCGAGACATTGAAACAAAAACGGCCTAGGTGTGGAGTGAAGGGTCTTCCTGACAGGATGACTGGAGAGGAGTTGCACGCTTCTCTCATTCCACTTCAAAGGACCTTCCTTCTAGCACACACAAAGGAACCTGACACCAGGCCTGCTCTTGCCTTTGTCACATTAGACAGTGTAGAGCAAACCCATGGGAAGTCGAAGAACTGATCACAACTAGTTTGGGAGTAAACCAGGCAATGCCCCCTGCACAAAGGCTGGCACCAGGTATATATGTGGCACCTTCAGAGCAACTCATCTGAACGCTTCAGGAATTGTGGAAGATTCAGAAGAAGGACTGCCCTGATGTCTGAAAAAGGAAAATTGGACCTGCTTGTCTTGAACCCAGACTCCCCAGTCTGAACTACAGGGACACAACAAGCTTCCAGAGGTCTCCCTGCAGCTGCCCAGGTGACCAAGCCTGCTGCTGGCCTCTGCTCAAGCCACTTCTGATCCCCAGGAGGTCCAGGACCTTTGGCTGCTATCAGAGTGTACTCCTCCTGCCTCAAACCAGAAAGGCAGGTGAAAATCTAGAGGCTTTGGGCTCCTTGCGACCATGAGCAGATCTTTGTGCCAAGAAATGACGGTCTGCGACTCCTGCCAAAGCGAAGCTACAGAGATGACCTGATCTTCCCATCAGCTATGACTCACCCCATCAGCAAAGACCTCCAAGTCTCCCTCCAGTGCAAAGTCACAGCAATGACTTGCTCCTTGAGCCAACAATGGACACCTTGTAGCCCCTGCCAACGTGAAGCTCCAACTGAGACTCCCCATATGGACTTAGACTCTGAGAAGGTAAACTCTTCGCTGGACAAACCTGGTCACTGTGTCCAACAAATACTCCATTGCGGTCAACCTGTACGGGTGACTTTAACCCGATCCAGCACAACAAGATACCCACAAGTGGCTCTTAGTGCTTTTGACACTATCATCAGGAACCTAAAAATTCGTAACTCTGTTTTCTACCTAATTGATTTCTTTTGTTTTGATGTCATTTTATTTATTATTATGGGATTTGTCTTGTGTTGTGTATTCACTTTAAGCTGGGGGCATGGATATAACCTTCTTTCTTTGCCCCTGCCTCACACCAGGCCACTGGGAACTCACCACTGTCTCGGTTCTGTACCTCTGTCAGTGGAAAAATCTCAGATTTTCCCCAGTTTATGTGTAATCCCAATAGTGTCCCAAAAAGATCTACCTCAGTCAAGAGCGGTGGGAGGTTGTCAGTGGGGTTCCTCACATATAGCACAATATCGTCTGCAGAGGGTCACTAATAGAGGACTATGCTTAAACTGCAATCCCCGATGAGAGGGGCTTACCTGTCGGTGTCGCCCTAGGAGATGTATCGCTGTTATGAAAAGTAGTGGCGATAGTGGACATTCTTGCTGAGTGCCTCGGTAAATGGGGAGCGACCCGGTTAATGTGCTGTTAACTCTGATGCGCGCTGTTGGTAGTGTGTATAATAAATGTATCAGAGCCGCAAAGCCAGCCAGGACCCCCAGTCTCCGCAGCGTGGCATGAAGAAAAGGCCACTCTACAGAGTTGAAGGCCTTCTCTGCATCCAACAGAGCCACCATGGCCAGAAATGTCTGATCTATTCTGTGAAGGGCAGCAAAAATCATTTGTAGGTTCAGTGCAGTAGATCTGTGCAATATGAATCCAACCTGTGCTGGAGAGACTGTTCCATTAATAGCGCCAAGCGGGTGGCTAACATCTTGGCTAATATTTTGTAATCAAAGTTTAATAGTGAGAGAGGCCTGTATTAGCCGACCGCAGTGGGTCCTTCCCAGGCTTTACAAGTAGGACTATAACTACTTTTCTAAGTGTGTGGGGAAGAATTCCCATCCTTAACGCCTCTGCAAATACCTCTAATAAGTGGGGTGCAAGTAGTTGTTTATACACCTTGCAGAAGGCCCCTGAGAAACCATCCAACCCGGGTGCTTTGGAGCCATCCATAGCATCAATGGTTTGCATAATTTCTTCCGTGGTGAAGGGCTCGCTTAGGAACTGCTGCTGTGCATTCGAGAGCCAATCCAGCGCCACCTCGTCTAGGGAGTCAGAGGTGGCCTCCAAATCATTTGTCGATTTGGAGGTTTATAGATCAGTGTAATACGCCAGTAGGTTCCGTTGTATAAAGAGTGGTGCCCTCTGCACCCTGTAGTCCTGATATGTATGAGAGGCCTTGCGGTGGCCGCAATAGCTGAGTCAGCGTGCACCCCAGTCACTCCCCCTCCTGGTCCTACAGGCTTTGGCATACTTTCCCAAAAAATGAGCCTCTCTCTCTGCTGCCTCCTGGTACTCGGCCAGCAAGGCCGCTCACTTATTAATATAGTCTGGGGTATTCCCCATGGGCTGCGCGCAGTCTAAGGCCGACAATTCGCTCTTTAAGCAGGATATTGTGCATCACAGGTCTCTCAAGATTCCCGATTGTTTGAATATACAGACCCCTCTAGTGTGTGCCTTAAAGACGTTACACAGGGTAGCCTGCGAAGCAACCAATCCCTTATTGAGGGCAAAGTATTCAATTATGGCCATGCGTAGCTCTGTCCAGAATACATCGTCATGTAGCGCCATGTTAGGGAATCGCCACTGTTGCTCGAACCCACCCGCTCCTGGCACACTCACACACAGGACAACCGGCAAGTGGTCCGACAGCGTGCAGGGGAGGTGCCCAACATCCAGGACACAAGGAGTGAGAGTGTTTGATAACAGCAAGTAGTACAGGCGGGTCCATGTGTCATGCGCGATGAATAGTGGGTGTATACAGTTGCCTGAGGGTGTCGTTGAGGCCAAGCATCTAGCAATGTATGTGCAGTGCAGAGAGCCTGCAATACCTTTAGCGAACACAGCTTATTGATAGGGGTCGCAGCGGTGCAGTCAAGATTTGGGTTCAGCAGAATATTGAGATCTCCCCCCAGAATAATATGGTCTGCGTCCAGTAAATCTATTTGTGACTGTAAGTGCTGATAAAAGGAGGGATCGTCTATATTCTGGGAGTACACGTTGACGAGCAGCACTCAGTGGTTTGCCAGGCGGCCTGTGACTAGTAAATACCACCACTCCGAGTCAGTGATTGTGGAAATGTGCTGGAAGGGCAGGGTCTTACGTATCAGTATAGAGACTCCTTGCGCTTAGGAGCTATAGTTGGAGAAGAAGCGATGTGATCCCCAGGTAGAGGCAAACTTAGGCAAGCTTGTGGGTGCTAGGTGTGTTTCCTGTAGAAACATTATATCCACCATGTGTCGCCGACTGTACTGCAACATCTGTCTGCACTTACGCATGTTGTTTAACCCCGTCTATAGATGGTCAAACAACCACTTTTTGTGCCATAAACTGCGAATGTCATATAGTCCTGCGAGCAACCAATGGAACCATGATATGTGACACCAAGAGCATAAAATAAGAAAACCCCAACTAACAAAACAGTGCCTACAATTCCCATCCCCCTCCCCCACCCATACGTGGCAGATCCCTACTAAGTACATCCCTTACAGAATGAATTTCCCAACTTCAATGCTCCCACAAGCCACAAAGGGGCAGATGTATCAAGGATTGCATTTGCGATTCCTTAATAGCGAATTTTAGCGAATTGCTATTAAGGAATCGCAAAATACTATGTATGTAGGAATCGCAATAATAATTGCGATTCCTTAATATTCCTTAATTGCGAATTGCAAATTGCGATTCGCAATTAAGGAATACCTTCCCATTCATTCCTATGGGCGTAGAAGCCCATAGGAATGAATGGGAAGATATTCTCTATTTGCGAATCGCAATTAGAGATTCGCAAATTGAGAATGCAATTTCAAGGGTGCCAGGGTGTCCTTTTGACACCCTGTTGCACCCTGAAATATGTATGTGTGCACATGTGGCGCACATACATGCCCTAAGGGCATGTATGTGCGCCACATGCACTTTGAAAAATGCTAAAAGTGCATTTTTAAGAGAAATCTCATATTACCACCAACTTGAAGTTGGTGGTAATTTGCGATTCCTTAAGGCCAAATTGCACTTTTTTGGTGCTTCTTACATTGGATTTAAGGAATCGCAATTTGCGATTCCTTAAATGCAATCGCAAAATAGGGAATCGCAAATTTTGCGATTCCTTATTTTGCGAGGCAGTTTTGCCTTATTACATACCACTAAGCAAAATTGCATTCGCAAACGCCGAAATTCTGTGAATTTCGGCGTTTGCGAACGCAATTTTGCTTGATACATCTGCCCCAAAGTGCCATAAACAGGCTCATGTGTGAACATCACATGGGGTGGAAATGCCACGTCAACCCCCCGCATCTTGTATCGTGCAATGTGTTACAAGTGTTTCATAGCTGCATCCCACTGATATTTGCCAACATCTGCTAAACATTAAAGAAAGGGCAGCATGTTCGCATTGAGTGAGAAGCTATCAGGACAGAGACGCATTGATATGCAATCCCAAAGTCAGCCAGACGGGAAGAGGTCCACACTGGTATTTGATTGTCTTCAGGCGGTGAGCTTCCTGGGGAGGTCTCCCCCAAAGGTGCTTTGTTTTTCAAAGTGCTGCTTACAAAAGGCTTGGACATCTGTGTGGTTTACCATTGATGTCTACTTTGAGGCAGGTCAGATAAAGCATGATATATTTAAGGCTCAGATTTCAGAGTGTGGCCTTCACTCCAGTGTATTTACGTCATGCTTCCTGGACAAGGAACGTAAAGGCGGGGAATATGGACAATGATGAGCCCTGCCAGGTCAAGGGGCTCCTTTCCCGTGCCAGCTGTAAAACAGTGTCTCGGTCCTTAAAATTTAATAGCCTGGCAATTATGGGCCTGAGAGGACAGCAGGGGTTAGGGCACGGCCCGAACGATTGGCGTGCTTGCTCAGTAACAAACATAACTGTAAAGAATTCCACTCCAAACAAGTTGGTTAGCACTTTGACGGTTCGACAAAGTGATCCAGTCGCCCAGTGTTCGTCGACTTGGGGATACCTAAAATACGTATGTTATTCTGTCTGCTCCTCGCCTCTAGGTCCTCGTTCTTCATGGTGATTGTTTTCATCAGCTTTTCCATTCTGTCCAGTTTCTTGGCCATATGGCCTGTCGCATCTTCGAAATCTGATTTTCTGCCTTCCGCTATGTCCAGTCGGGCAACATGCCAATCTATATGTTCACCCAGAGCATCCAGTCTCCTGTCTAGAGCATCAAACCTTCCATCTAGGGCCTTGAAGTCTGAGCGCAATTCTGCCATCATGACTGCTGTGTCCGGGGGTGCTCCCTCCCATCGCTCCCGCCACCTCCTCATCTGTCATATCGTGATTTTGTGACACCCCCTAGTTTTTGACTGTGTCAAATGGCAGGCAACGCTGTTTAGGGTCTTTGTGCACCATTCCAGCCATGTATATGTGATTGCCCCACTCTCTGTGTGACCAGGTCTGTGTGCAGATACGCTTGGCTGCCCCTTGCAGCTCAAGCAGCTCCTCAATACACCAATAGGGCCTCGCAGCACTACAAAAGCTGGCTCTTTGCTTATTTCAGTCCCCAGGGGGCCACGTCGATGCCAATATGAATCCCCCTCCAGCACGATGATTAACAGGGTGCTATCCAAAGGTTTTCTCAGGGCTCAGTCTCTTGCTTTCCACCGCTGCCGGTCGGGCCGGCCCACTATGGCTGCATGGAATTCCCCTGTAGTGCGAGCTGCTGCCGCAGGCCCCATCAGAAGAAGACTGATGCCTCTAAGTTCAACCGGGAGGCGCTGCAGGTAGGAGAAACCAGGCACGGCCCAAAGCAGAGCAGGGGAGGGGGAGGAGGGGACAAGCGGCAAAGGGAGAAGGCAACGGGACAACTCGGCATGGCCTCGTGACCAAGGCTCTAGTCCACCCACAACCCCTAACACCACAGGGCCTCCGGGGAGTGTCCCCAGGCCAACCTTACCTCTCCTCTTGATGCAGTTCCTGCTGTTGCTCATTCGCTCGACTCCGCCACCGCTCCCGCCACACCAGAGACACCTCCCAGGTAGGCCGCAGCAAATTGATCCGGTCTTCTGCTCCGCAGCCCCACTCTCTGGATGGCCACTCTCTCGGATCAAGAAGCGAAGGACGCTGTTTAGGACAGTGCCTCCCTCCCACAGCTGCTAGAAGCACGCTGGAAAATTCTCAGGGGGAGGGGAGGATCACCGCTTCCTCTTCTGAACGTCGCAGGCCTCTGCCACCATTCTCAGCCAGTCTGTAATTCGACCCAATGTTTGCAGCCCCTCAGTAATGCCTCTCCGTTTCCGGTGCCCCTCACAGACGTGGGGCACCCGCCAGGTTGTTAGGCAAGCATGCACTATGTGGTGATGCAGCCATGCAGCCCGGATGGGCTCCGAGTGCGGGGATGTCGACGGAGCTTCAGCTCCGCGCCTCAATTACGGTCGGCAGCCTGGCCACTCCCCTGGGGCATGGATATAACCTTCACATCTGCAGCACCTCACTATGAGGCCACATTCATAGCATCCAGTATGTTAAATTTTTATCAATATAGAAGTCCAGGTCAAATCACAGGGTGTCAGTTGATTCAGTTCTTGATGTACATAACATTTTTAAAATGTATGTTTCTTTCACAAAGTACTGCCGAACTACAATTTAAGAACCTTTTCTAAATACATGTCTGTGAGTAATTGGGTTATTCATTTGGGAGATAGCGACTCCAACCAACTGAATAAAAATAATCTGGTTAGGCTAATGCACAGTTCTTAGAGAATCTATGCTCAATGCCAGGTTAGAGATACAACTGAAGCAGCAGATAATCCCCATAAAAATAAATATTGAATACAAACAGTGCAAACTATTTTAAAGTAAAAAAACAACACACTAAAACCCCAAACCTATTTAAGAAAACGAGAAACATTTAATAAATAAAAAGACATCAGAAAAATCAAACTCTGTTAAGGGGAATCATTAACATGTTTTTTTCAAGTTCTAAGTCAAAAAACACCTGGAAAGATAAAGCTCTATTTTAAATATCATTTTGCTGTTTGCATAGACATGGGTGTAATTTCAGGCCAACCGTGATAGAACACGATGGAGTTCGATTAAACAAAATATGTTGCCCCAGTCAAATTGTTTACCTTTTACTTAGTATACTGTTTAGAGATCAAAGTCTTCCAGCAAGGACCAAGGCTGCAGCAGGTGAGGTTCTTTTAAAGTCATATACATCGTTGTACTTCTGATGAGGCCATTGGTTTTGGTGCCAAATGCTCAGAGCTGTACATAGCTATATTTCGTAGTCACTAAGATCGCATTTCAGATGATAAAAACTCTCCAGTGGGGCAAGGATTGCAGTTCCGGCAAAGCAGGCCTCCATGAGGTTAGATATCGGTACCACAAGGTCCTGCTGAATCTGTATTTTGAGTGACAAAAAGCTCTGACCAGGACAAGCCAGCTTTGTTGCCCGCCTTCAGTTCACTCTCCCTAGACAAGTCTCGGGATCTTATACCAATCCTTCCAATTTTTTCCGACTGCTGTAAAACTGTTTTCTGTACAGTCAGTCCTGCAGCCCATAGGGACTTATGGCAGGCTGTAGCATCAGGTCTCTCTCCAGCCATGGGTACTGCATGGTCCAGTCCTCTGTGGTCCGCTAGTCCCTCTTGGAGCAGGAGTCCTGCTGCATTTTGTCTCCTTTAATTCAGGTAAACAAGAGGCCAGCCACCCGACCTTTTGAGAACAGTTTCAGCCCTTGAAAGGAGTTCCCCAGTAATATTTTTTAGCATGGTCTTCTTTCTGTAACTGTTATCTCCACTGTTTTGGTAATGTTAGGCGGATGTGGTGGCGAGGCTTGAGTCCTATCCTGTGCACTAGCCAGTGATCAGAAATTCTTTCTCACCCAATCCTGTTTACTTTCCCACCCAATGCCTACCTCCATTTATAGCACTTTTTCGCTTTACTGTAAAAATTCCCCGAAGCCATAAATTCAAATTGGCTAAGTCACTTCTGGAAGAGCCCTGTCTTTGTGCCTCACCTTTGTCATGAAAGCTAATGTAAGTAATCTGGTTCTTCAATACCAGTTAATCTTGAAACTACAGTATAATACTGTGGAATCTATTGACATAATGCCACAATATCAAACAACATGTCAAACGCTCTTTGTGCGATGAATGAGGACATTATTATTATTTATGAATTTATATTAAAAAAAAGCCATTTGAGATATGTACCTCGTTATTAATAATTTCTTTGAAACAAATTGGGTAAACAGAGGAAGGCTATGAAGGCATCAGCATGTTTGACATGGTGAAAATGCCTTAAGTTTCGTAACAATCCCAAAAATAAGTTTAGCACCACCAATAAAAAAATACCTGAGTAAGCCATAATCATATTTGAGAATATGCCCTTTTGTTATGCTCCTCGGCCATGCGCACTCTAGTTCATGTCTATGAAAAGTTCATGTGGTACACCATGGCATGAATATCTCCACATTGTCCAATGTAAAATGTGAAAATGCCCAGTGGAGGAAATATGAGAACGATTGCTCAAACCAACAATACATGTATATGGGAGACACGTTCAGTTGCGAAAAAAAAGTTATTATATTTCAGTTGTAGAGTCAAAAAGATTCCAGGGCGTTACTTTATTTGAAAAACATATTTGCCCCTGTGAGATGAACCTGCCAATAAAGAGAATGGTAGGTTTCTAGCACAGACCAGTCCTACACCTGCACGGCCCTGCTATCCACAGGCACCTAGCTGCACACACACTCACTGACTCACGCACAAAGTGATTCATGCATTGGCTGATACAAATGGCAGGTGAGAGACTTTCAAATATGCCTACTGGCAAACTTTGCCATTCCTCGAAGGTATGCCAGTGGGAATTTTTGATCTGTCTGGAGCGCTTTAGAGATAAAAATATGTTTTGACAGGAGGTGTCCAAGCAGAGGAAGAAATCTTCCCATTGTTTCTTTTTAGTTGTCCAGAAAGCCTTTCTTCAAGTGGTTTTAGTTATTCGCAGTGATCAATGTAGCCAGCTGTATGCAATTGATCAGCTGTGACAAATTGCTCCCCCTGGGTATTCGGGAGTTTTTTGCAATACACCTCAAATTCTGAAATAGAAGCAATTTCATTTCCAGAAGATGTAAAAAGTGGTTATGAGTCACTGTCTCAGGACGCTGCTGCAGCTGGATGCAAGTACATCATGTTGGGGGCTGACAATGGTTTGCAGGGGTCGCTGTCGGCACCAGCCTTCCCTGCACACCACCGGCGTCTTTGCAGTACATAATGGCCTCATTGTTTCTAGAGACCAAAATGACCTTATTTTTCCAGGGATACCTGTCCTCTCGGAAGCACCAATTATCAGGATGGCATCAATAAATATTGTATAACCCGTCCTCCTGCTTTTCTCTTTCACTTTATTAAAATATTTGTTAAACTTTCAGTGCGAAAGTGTTTTCCAGCTTTCATATAAATTGCCGAATTACAGTGATTCTTAAATGTAACAGGACTTGGAGATGGGTGCCGTCAAAGCATTGACGCTGTGCAATATAATGCAAAGGCTTATACTGAGAACCAGGATTTTTAAGTATACTTATGGACATTTCTCTGTAACCTAAAATGGGAAACAAATCTTTTTGAGCACCCCCCTCCCCTCAGCCTCAGTTTACCTTTTTTCCTGCTAGGAACTATAGGTAGCTTGACATGCTGGACCATAATTGCATTTACTAAGCGAGTGTCAGAAGTTGTATAGGTCCATCCCATGGTGGACCAGTTATGGTAAGCAAATCAAAAAAAAAATCCTTGCCAGTGGAAAATGTTCTAAACCATAAAAATACAGGCTGCATAGGAGCTGTCCACATCCATTTTTTTATTGATGGGGTGCCATGGTGCCCACCTGGGACATCCCATCACTTTTTGTATGTTGAGGGCTACGGTGAGAGCCTCAGGGCCCCCTCGACCCCACTGACTCACTGCTAGCATAGAAGCCAACATCTTTAATTATTTTCTTTTTTAGTGGGGTGCCCCGGTGACTCCTTGGTGCACCCCACAGCATTTGATATGTTGGGGGAAGCCCCGATAGCCCCGTTGGCTCCCCTGCCAGCACCCATCCTGGGTGCTAGTGGAAGCCGCCATTGCAGCTTTTCTTATGCTCCCACTGGGCAGAAGAAATTCTAAGTTTCCCTACCCAAGATGCGGGCCGGAAAACCATTTTGTGCTCCAACTCAGTGGGAGCAGCTCTCTGCTCCCGCTTGATGGGAGCACAGTACACTTTCCTGTCCGTGCTCTCGGGCAGGCAAAAGACGGTCCCGGGGATTGAGGTCCCTGGGACACTGTCCCTGGGCCGGCCCCAGGGGATGCGGTCCCCCTCCCCATTTTGAAGATTTTAGCCCAGCGATGGGGTCCCTGGTGCCTCATTGAGGCTTTGGGAGGGGGGTCACCTGCCCCGTCCCCATTATTTAAATAATGGGCCTGGGGAAGGGGTTCCTTGGGACCTTATTCAGGCTCGGGGAGGGGGAGCTCATTTATAAAACACTGGCCCTGGGGGATGCTGTCTCCAGGGCCTAATGAAGGCTCAGAGAGGAGGGCTGCATTCCCCCTAAAAATATAATGCACTGACCCCCCAGACTCTGGCCCACCCGGGGGGGTCATATAAAAAAAGGGCAGAGACGCCACATTTTTTTCCTTTTTAAATCGATGCCAGTATCCGCAGATTGTGAGGTTAGTCAAATTGGCCTACACCTAATTGGCACATTTAATTTACTTGTAAGTCCCTAGTAAATTGTACTACATGTATGCAGGGCCTGTAAATTAAATGCTAATAATGTGCGTGTGGCATTCATTATGCCACCCACTAGAGTAGCACTTTAAAACATGTCTTAGGCCTGTCACTGCAGCCTGCAGTGAAGTTTCAAACTGTCATTTCAACCTTTTTGCCAGGCCTCAAGCTTCCTTTTTGATGCTTATAAGTCACCCCTAAGGTAGGCCATAAAAGCTCATAGGGCAAGGAGCAGGGTATGTAAAATGTAGGACATGTGGGTTTAGGTTTTACATCCTCTGGTAGTGAAAAACTGCTAAAGTTGTTTTTCACTACTGTAAAGCCTATCTCTCCCATTGGCTAACACTGAGTTAACTTATTAAATTTAATATTTGCTAATTTTGGTTTCAGAGCAGATAGATAAATACTGTTTAGACTCAATGAATTGTAATTTAAAATCCCCCTTTAATGGTAAAGTCAGATTGTAAGTCACAGTTTTGAAAATTCCACTTTTAACTAGTTAGCATTTTCTTTCCTAATCATTTCTGCCTTTTGCCGTTTTCCTGGGCCATGTGACTGCGAAAGGCCCTGCTGTTGGGGTTTGTGTATTCCTCCCAAACAGTGGCACAAAAGGGATTAGTTGTCGACAGGATGGGCAAACCTGTCAGGATGGCAGGGGGCGGGGCTGTTTCCTACCCCATTTACAATTCAAAGAGACTTGCCTCCAGCACACACAAAGGAATCTGTCACCAGTCTTTTATCACCCTTGGCAATTTGGAGCTTTGTCAGGGGAAGGGAAGAACTTTCCATAACCAAATGTGGGGATAGGACAGGGTGTTTCCCCCCCCCCCTTAAAGGCAGGCATCAGGTATAAATGTTGGACCCTCACAATCACTCTGTAGTACACTCTTAGACCTGTGGAAGATTCAGAAGAAGGACTTCCCTGCTGCCAGAAGGACTTCCCTGCTGCTGAAAAAAACTGCCTTACTGCCCTGCTGTCTGAAGAAGGAGGATAAGGACCTGCTCCTTGAATCCAGGACCACCACAGTGACTCCAGGGGCTGGTTGGTTGCCCCACTGTGTGAGCTGCAGGGACATAAAATGCTCCTGATGCCTTGCACCCTGCTGCTGGCCTCTGCTGGAGTGAGTCCTTACTCCCCAAGTAGTGTCCCACAGATCCTGGCCCTTTGGAAGTGGTGTTGGTGGTACTTCTCCAAAAAGCTGGGACTTAAAAACATTTTCAACAAAACTGCTCTGAGAACCGACAGGAGACTGGGATTTACCCGCAAGTCAATCGGATGAAAGTCAATCAATCAATCAAGCAAACATGTGTAGAGCTCTGCAAATCACCTGTGAGGGCCTCGAGGCGCTGGTACTGTTTGCTGCTGTGTGGAGGTTTGATCATTCAGGCATCCAGGTGTTTTGTTCTCTTCTGAATTGCTGGAGTGATGGTGTGGTCCTGAGGTGCAGGGGGAGGTTGTGTTCCAAGCCTTGGCTGCCAGGTGTGAGAAGGAGCGTTCTCCAATATTGGATTGATGGATCAGTGGGGTGTCTGCGAGTGAGAGGAAAGCTGATCAAAGATGTCTGGTCGGTTGGTGGAAGGTCAAGCATTTGTTGATGTATGTTGGTCCTTCATTGTGCAGGGCCTTGTAAGCGTGGGTCATCATCTTGAACTGGCATCGCTTCTGAATCAGGAGCCAGTTAGTATCTTGAGATGGGTTGTGATGTGGGTCCTTCTGGGCAGGTTGAGTATGAGTGTTGTTGCTGAGTTCTATATTGTCTGGAGTCTCCTCAGGAGGTGTGCAGTGATTCCTACATAGTGCATGTTTCCATAGTCCAGTCTGCTGGTGATGAAGGCCTGTGTGAGGGTCCCTCTGGTGTTTGCCGGGAGCTACCTGAAGAACTTGCGGAGGGTGTGGAAGCAGGTGAATGAGACTGCGTTGCCTTGTATCTTCATGGATAGCTTGCTATCGAGGATGATGCTGAGGTTGTGGGCGTGGTCTGTTGGGGCAGGGGATGGGCGGAGCTCCGTGGGCCACCAAGTGTCAGACCATGGCGAGGTATTGTTCCCAAAATGAGGACTTCCATTTTTTCAGTGTGGAGTTTGAGACAGTTGTCCTTCATCCAGTTCCTGATGTTAATCATGCATCTGTGCAAGTTAGTTTTTGTGGTGGAGGGATCTTTGGACAGTGAGAGGATGAGCTGTGTCATCGTAGGAGATGATGAATCCGTGTGATCTGACGGTGATGGCCAGGGGGGTCATATAGGTGTTGAAGAGGGTCAGGATGAGGGATGATCCTTGGGGGACTCTACAGATGATCTTCTTGGGCTCAGAGGTGAACTGTAGGAGGCAGATCCTTTGGGTTCTGCCATGAGGCATGAGGCAATCCATTTGAGGGTGTTTCCTTCAATCCCAATTTGGTGGAGTCTGTTGATCAGGATGTGGTGGGAGATGATATCAAACACAGTGGACAGGTCCAGGAGGATGAGGGCTACTGTTTCCCAGTGGTGAAGGAGGGCTATGATGCCATCAGGGCTGTCTCGGTGTAGATTGGGAGGGATACAGGAGACAGTGGTCTTCTAGGTGTTGGGCGAGTTGCTGGTTGATCGCTTTCTCGAGGACTTTTGCAGGGTAGGGAAGCAGAGAGATTGTCCAGTAGTTCTTCAATTCGGCTGGGTCGGTGAATGGTTTTTTCAGGAGGGGCCACACTTCAGCGTGTTTCCAGTCCCCAGGGAAGGGGGCCGCAGTGATGGAGGTGTTCAGAACCTTCCTGAGCTTTTCGCTGATTGTCTTGCTTCAGAGGTTAAAGAAGTGGTGGGGCATGGGTCTGTGTATGCTCCCGAGTGCAAAGACTTCATGATGGAGATAGAGTCTTGCATGGTGAGGAGTTTCCAGCGGGTGAGAAGGTGTCTGCAGTTTGTGGTCGTGGGTATGAACTGACTGATGCTGTCTGCAGTGGAGCATTGGAGCTCAAAGTTTTCGTAGATGGTCAAGATCTTGTCGTGGAAGAAGTCTGCAAGGTTGTCGCACAGTCCTGGGAGGGAGTGATGTCGTTCTCTGTGGTTGCAGGATTGGTGAACTCCTTCACGATGTTTATGAGTTCTTTGCTGTGAATCACGCTGGCTTTGATGTGGTCTGGTAGGGCATTCTTCTTGGTTTCTTTCAGGAGGTGGTGGTACTGGTTGAGAGCGGTCCTGAAGGTGGTATGGTCTTCTGTTTTTTTGCTGATGCGCCACTTCCTTCCAAGTTGTCAGCAGTTGCATTTGGTGGACTGCAGTTCCTCTGTAAACCAGCTAGCTTGTTTGCTTTGTTCTTTGACCGTGGCTATCTTGGCAGGGGTGATGGTGTAGGTGCATTCTGTGATCCACTGGGAGAAACTCTTTGCTGCTTGTTCAGGGTTGTGTGTAGAGTCTGGGAGGTGAGAGCAGAGAGTGTTGTACCACTGGGCTTCTGATGCCTTTTTCCAGTCTCTTCGCATAGATCCGGTGGGGCACAGTGCCATGGTAGGTGGGTGCTGAGATGATGAGGTGTACACTGTGGTGGAGGGACCAGGTGAGTGGTGTGGTGTGGATGTACCTGACTGTTGCTGGAGGTGAAGATGAGGTTGAGTGTGTCCCCCACGATGTGGGTAGGATCAGTGATGAGCTGGTTGACGCTGATGTTGCTCATGCTCTTCAGGAGGTTGGTGGAGTTGGCGTCGCTGGGGTCGTCTAGGTGGAAGTTGAGGTCCCCTAGGAAGATGTAGTGCTCATAGTCGATTGTGAGCAGGGCGATGAGTTCCATGATGGTGTTGCAAAAGCTGGGGTGTGGTCCTAGTGGTCTGTAATTAAGGGTGCCTCTGATGGTGCTTTTTCTGTCTGTGTGGAATTGGAAGTTGAGCTGTTCCATTAACGGTGTTGGTCATCAGGGGATGTTGTGCAGTGGATGGTGTCTCTGTAGATGATGGCTATTCCGTCTCAGTGCTTGTTGGTTTGGTCCTAGTGTGTTATCTTGTAACCTTCGGGGATGGCGTGGCAATGTCTGATGCAGAGGCGGGGTTAATGCAAGTGAGGAAGATGACATCTGGGGTGTGGGAGGAGATCGTGTCCCAGACCTCTGTGGAGTGTTTACTGAGTGAATGTGAGTTAAGTAGGATGCACTGGAGTTGTGTTGTGGTGTTCTCAGTTGATGTAGCAGGTGTGGCCTCGTTTGCGGTGTCACTGGTGTCATTGGTTGCTTCGGTGCTTCAGTGAGGCTGCAGTGTCGGCAGGAGAACAGTCGTCTGGTGGTACGCAGGGATGTGTGGCAGCAGTGGTTGTTGGTGTGTCCGGGGTCCAAGGCTCGGAGGTCAGTCATGGTGTATCTTCGTGGGGTGAAAGAGCCAAGGTTCCCGGTGCTGGGTGCAGCCCAGGACCAGACAAGCACAGATGGGCTTGCCTTTGGTGAGCCTTCGGTGCACCGGCAGCACAGACACGCTACAGCCTTCATTAAGTAGGTCCTGGGAGGTGGGAAGGGTGCTGGGAGGAAGTGGGCGGGGCTAGGCGGGAAGTAGAAAAACAGGCAGCAGCCAGGAACACCAATGGGAAAAACAAGGATAAACAGTGAGAAAAAAACTAGGAAAAAGCAGGAGAAAGTGCTCCAGAAAATTAGAGAAAGGAAGGAGAAAGCAGTTAAAAATGAGGCAGAAAGCAGGAGAAAGCACTCAGAAAAATGGGGTTAAGGAACGAGAAAGCAGTAAAAACAAGGCAGAAAGCAGGAGAAAGTGATGCAGCGGCACAGTAGAGCTTAGCCTGGGACCTGCTCTAAGGGGTTGAGCTACGGCCTCCATTAAGTAGATCCTGGGAGGAGGGTGGGACATTGGGAGGTGGTGGGCGAAGCTAGGTGGGAGGTGGAAAAACAGGCAGCAGGTGGGAGTGGCAATGGGAAAAACTAGGATAAACAGAAAAAAACTGGGAAAAACAGGAGAAAGTGCTCAGAAAAACAGGGAAAAAGAAGGTGAAAGCAATAAAAACATGGCAGAAAGCAGGAGAAAGCACTCAGAAAATGGGGGAAAGTAAGGAGAAAGCAGTAAAAATTAGGCAAAAGGCAGGAGAGAGCAATGCAGCAACATGGGAGAGCTAGGTCTGGGAAAGTGCATCGCCGGTGGGATTGACTTTGTTGTAGCTCCTGCTACATTCTCCACCTTTTAGGCTACAGTCTGCTGCCTTGTCCCACTGTAGAATTTTGACTTCTGAAAAATTCTCTAAGTCCAAATGTAGAATTCTTCACTGAAACCTCGTCCAGTGGCTCCCCAACTATGATGCCTCCTCCTCCTTTCACACAGCCTGCTGCCTTGCCCCACTGAAACTCTACCTTCTCCTGAACTTTTTCAATCATTTCTTCTATGTCTGAAGGGAAGCCAAGCGAGGGCCCATCCACCCCTTGTATCTGACCTGCACTTCGTCATGGTCAGCCTTAACTTTTGACTTTGAACCGGTCTTGCTTGACCAGATATCCGTGGTTGGCGCTTTGATCTTTTAGGCTCTATTTGTCACTGAAAACATTTCAAATTCATAACATGGATTCTACTGATTAGATGTAATAAGTTTTGGTGTCAATTTATTTATTAAACATTACTCTATTATTTTAAATTAGTTTGGAATTTTTCTTGTGTTGTGTTTTCACTTTATTGTTGTTTGTGGGCTGCATAAATACTTTACTACACATTGCATCTAACTGAAGCCTGACTACTTTTGTGCCAAGCTACCAGAGGTTTAAGCACAGGCTAATTTAGTGACTTTTGCGGTTTACCCTGACAAAGATTGTGGTTGCTTCTTGAATAGGACTTCACCCCCCAACCAATAACCCACTTTCTTACACAGACTGAGGTAATGAAACAATGTTATCATTGTTTTGTGATTTCTATGACATATTCAATTGTATGCTACAAAAAAAAGATCAGACCATTGAGGGTCTGAATTCACTAAATATAAGATTTAGTAGAGTTTCCAGTCAAGGATGGTAATACTTACTGGTATATTAAGTAGGTATCTTCTCTTGTAGAATACTCATCACACTGTTATGAATCAATGGAGTATGGTTAGTGCTATATATTTAACATTAAGTAGTTGTGAAACAAATGATCAATGCCAAACTACTTTTTAAATAGGCCTGTCTAGTTAGCCTCTTTAAGTGGGTGGTCCTTAAAATACCAAGATTGCCAGCCCATCTGTTGAGTTCTTTTCAACAGTATGTACCTGATTGTAGTGGGTATGGTCTGCAACCCGCCATTTGTTATTAACCTCTGTTGAGATGCGTCGTGGGGACTAAAATCCCTGAATTGTTTCTATCTAGCCCTAATAAATAGTGTCTAGAAGACAGCATCTGGGTTAATAGGGGTGGTGCTCTCTCTCAAAGAGCTTGGATACTATCTCATCTTTATACCCCTCGTCTCACTGTCTTTATGATTCTCGGGTTATCAGTACCCCATTCATGGGTTTTATCTTGGTGATTACATAGGAGTAATTTTACTTACAAACCTTATCCTCAACCTTTACATGTCTTAGGATGTCCTAATAGTCATGGTTCTTTAAGTGGCAAACTCAATTTGCTTCTAGTACCTGCATGCTTCTGTGGCATGTGTCTGTCTCCCATAGCCCAGATATGAGTCACTTCTCCTAGTCAATTTCTTTACATTCTGTTGGCTTTGGGAGGTGAGTCCCCTGTTGCCTGTTGTGATGTATTCATTGAAGTTGCATCCAGTATCCAAGAATCATTCAATCCTATCTCAGTCCTCAAATTGTGGTTTCCAATTTATTGTTATTAGCATGCTTGCAGGATACGGATGTTCAAAGCATATATCCCCTTCTTTCAGCCTTGCTCTTAGCACTAGAAACTTTGTCTTTCCAGGTTGGTCTCAAGGGAAAAACCTTTTAGCTCCCCATGGTGGAATGAACCAGTTTTTGTTTACTGCTATGAGTAATTGTTGATGCTGAGGACACCTGTTAGTCACCTACCTAAGCCCTCTTTTCAGTTTCCAGTAATGGACACTAACTCTGTGAGCTCTTTGGTGCTCCAGTGGAGGTTCAAAAGTTAAAGTACACTCCTGTTTTCTTCTGAGGAGATTCTTTTATTATTCCACTGAGACCGTTTAATACGGGCCTGAATCATCTGTCCAGCTCCACCACAATATAGAGACACTTACTTACTTACTGTCCGTTATGCCAAATGGCATGTATGGAAGCAACGAAGGACCTCCACTTCTGTCTTTTTTCAACAAGTTTCTGTATGGTGCCCCAGCTGTGATTCATGGTCTTCATTTCTGTGTCCACGGTTCACCTCCAGGTATTCTTGGGCCTACCTCTCTTCTGTTTGACTTCTGTGGTCCAATGGAGAGCTGGTGTTGTGATGGAGTCTTGTTCTCTTCTGATGGTTCTATCCATTTCCATATTTTTCTTGTGATGATGGTGTTCATGCTCTCTCGCTTGCATCTGGTGAGCAGTTTCTGGTTGGAGATAATTCTTGGCCAGAAAATGCACAAGATTCTTCTCAGGTTACTGGTGTGGAAGACTGACAGTTTGGTGATGTCATTTTCATCATCCGCCAGCATTCTGACCATACAAGACTGTAGACAGAACATAAGTCTAGGAAAGCCTCAGTTTGGTGTTGGTGCTGTACTGAGGAGACCTCCAGACATTGTTCAGCATCCTGAGGGCATTCCTGGCCTTGTTCAGTCTGATCTTGATGTCACTGCTTGTCTCACCATCATGTCTGATAGCACTGTCTAGGTAGGTGAACTCCTCAGTCATGCTAGGTCCTCTACATCCACATTGATCGGTAAAGGGTTTGGGATTTTGTGCGGCATGACATCTGATTTATTCATGTTGATCTTCAGGCCCATTTGCTGTGCATAGATTTTGAGGTGAGACTTCTTTTCCTGCATATGCTGTGTGTGTGAGAGAGCAAGGCTAGGTCATCCGCATAGTCAAGGACTTTCAGTGTGGGGGATAAGGTCCATTTGATGCCTCTGCCTTGTCTTCAGTTGTACGTGGCATCACCCATTTGACAACTAAGTTGAAGAGCAACGCTGATCATGCATCCCTGTCTCACACCGGTCTTGACTTTGAAGCTATACTCACTATCTCCCACCTTACAGGTAATATTATCATAGAAGCTCTTTATGAGGAGAAATTTCTGCTGCAGTAGACCATAGGATGTCAGAATACACCAGAGGCCATTCAGCGGGTACTGTCCAAGGCTTTCACAAAATAAATAAGTTGATGTAAAGTTTTCTCTGCCACTCCATTAACTTCTCTATAATGTTGTGCAGATTAAGGATCTGATCGACATACCCTCTACCCTTGCAGAACTCAGCCTGTTCTTTTCTTAGCTGCTTGTCCACAGCATCAGACATGTGTATAATGACTTTTGCCAGGATTTTACTCCGGATTTACAGAAGCATGATTCCACATCAGTTACTACAGTTGGTTAATGTTCCCTTCTTTAGAATCGTGATGATGATGCCTTTGTTCCAGTCATCTGGTACCTCTGTCCCTCCCAAATTGATGTAAACAGTGGTTGAAGGATCTTGGGTGATGTTTCATAGTCTGTCTTGAACATTTTTGCATTCAGGTTGTCCTGGCCAGGAGCTTTTCTGTTTCGTGAGAAATCGCATAGCAGAAATGATTTCTTCTTTCTGTGAGGAGGCAGTGTTCACATCGAAATTAGTCTTTGCCTCTAGGATGTCCACTTCACATGTTGGTACTCATCGGTTCAAGACTTCTTTGAAGTGCTCAGCCAAGCATGTTTCCTGCTCTTTGCCTGTTTTGAGCAGTCTGCCTTGCCTGTCCATGATAGGGGTGTTGTATGTTGCACAAGACTTACCACTGATTATCTTCATTATCTTGAAGCCCTTCCCCCATTTCCCTCAACTTGCTGAATCCTCTGCTTGGCTGGCAAAGTTATTCATGTACTCCTGCTTGTATGCTTTTGTCATTCTTTTGACTGTTTTATGTGCTTGTATGTACTGTTGATTGTACTTCTCTTACAGCCTCTCAGATTTGGCCTTCATGAGTTTGTATTTTATTTGTAAGACGAATGCCTTCTTGATCTTGGGATTCTGTAATTTTGCCACATTGAATTGCTGTCATCCTGATTTTTTGTATTCTGTTTTACTGAGCTTCAGGTTCACAAGAGTGTTCACTAGATGGTGATTACTACCAACGTCCACTCCACTCTTCACTCTTACATCTTATGAGTGTCTCCAGGTGCCGCTTATCATCAAGTGGTCAATCTGGTGTCTGTCTTTGCCATTTAGTGGGCATCAAGTTAGTTTGTGAATATCACGGTGGGGGGAGAATTCCTCCTATGACCAGATCGCTTGTGATGCAAAATTTAAACAGCCTTTCTCGATTGTCCCTCATTGTTCCACAACCTTCCTTTCCCATGGTTTTGTCATGCTTCGTGCTGGCATTTCCCACATTTGCATTCAAGTCTCCTCTCAAAATCTTCAGTTTACGGTTCAGCACAGCATCAAGCTTGGCTTGCTTCTGTTGGTAGAATATGCCCTTGATTGTTTCCTCTACATTATTTGTTGGATAATGGTGTTGTTGATTCGTCTGCCTTTTAGCCCGTCTGTCATTATTTTGGTGTCGACTGGTTTCCACTCAGTTATGCATTTCTCTGTCCCCTTTTTCTGGGTGATGGCTACTATTTTGTGATGTTGGTCATTATCCCTTCCTGAGTACCATATCATCTCTCATGTAGTGATTTACTTTCTTCCAAATGTAGTCCGCCTACTTTTCTGTATAATACATAGTCTGTTCATTCCAGTCCTGCCAATAGTTTCCTAGCGGCTTTGACTACTGTCAATCATGTCTGTCTCTTTTAGAGATTCTGGAATTCCCTTGTGCACAGAAGATTTAGTGCTTGCCTTTTCCATAACAAATGCTTTCTATGGGACAGCGTTGTTAGCTTTGTACCCAACCCCCAACTTGGAGGACCAGTGGATCGCAATTTGTCTAGTCTTTACTCTTTGACCTGTTTGGGTTGTGTGACCCTGCCAGGAGACTACGCTCCTGCCAGCTTTGCTCTCCTGGTCACTGAGGCATGCAAGGCCCTTGATTACTTCAGGGCAGCAATCCTCTGGGGAGAATATAGACACAGGTCAACCTATATCAAACTCTATTTTATGTTCAGTCAAATGATCCCTCACAGCTCCTACATGCCTATTCCCTTCTTGAGAGAATGACTCCACTGAAACCTCCGATTCATCAGATGAAGAGACACTACAGAAATTAGAATAGCTTCCTCTTGACTTCCTTCTTTTGTTTCTTGTCTCCTATAAACTGCTTTCAGTAAGCAGCGCTAAATCCCCAGTTCAGAAGAAGTAGGATGTTGCAGACAAACCAATTCTTGCTTAAATTATTCTTTCACTCCATGTTGAAAAAGAGTACTTTCATCCCAGTTAGTTTCATTTACCAGCTGATGAAAATGCGGCATATGTCAATGCATTCATATCACCATGCTGAATATCGCACAATTAATCCTTAGTCAAGTACTCCAAGCAAGGATATTCCAACATCATTGTAAATGCTAACAGGAAGGTATCATAAAACTGTAAACAAGAATCCAAACTGGTTACTAAAGGACTTGCCCAAGCCAAGGCTGATCAAGTAAGACAGCTAATCAGGTAAACCACTTTGACTTAGTGTTGATGCAATTGTGCAGAGGAAAAGCATAATTTACCCTAAGAGAATACAAAAGTTCTCTTGGCTTCACTGGATCACAAGGAAAACATAAAATACTTAGAAGAGACCACTGGGATCTTGTTAGGCCTTGATGCTGGGGTAATCTTTTGTAGCAAATTCTCAAGCCGCAATTGTTGTAACGCTCATGAAAGGTCCCTTGAGGGGGATCCAAAGGTTTGCCTAAGGAGTCATTTGAATCACAATCTGTGGAGGTCTTGACACCAGGAAGGACTTCTGAGTCTTTTTCTTGATTGTCCATGGAACGAGTGGCTCCTGCTAATAGCCACAGTACCACCCTGCACAGAATAGTGCATTTAAATAAAGGTGTCAAGCGTCCCCTTAAGAGCATCCAAAAAGACCTGTTTGGCAATCTATCTGCTCTTGATTGAACATGAAGATTAATACTGAAGTCATAAGCAAAGCATCAAACTCTCACTGACATCAGGAAAGCGAAGAGAGCCATGCAAAAATTCCAGGTGTAGAATACAGAAAAAGCTCAAAATGCTAAAAGTTTAATCACGGACAAAAAGAGCAGAAAGAGGGTGAAGATTGCAATGAAAAATAAGGGACGTAATGTAATGCAATACATTTTCCTCTCAATATTGCCTCCTGTATATATGATTCAAGCAGAAACTGATATTACAGGAATAGAATCCACTTTCTTTTAGATTGAGAAACTCGAATAACATTCTATGGATAGGCTACCATCTTGGAAAGGACTTGTTGTAAGTTTGGCCACATCAGATTTCAGAAATGCATGACATTTGGTGGTAAATGTAAAAGCCCAAGATTGAGATCCTTTGCTCTGCAGTGAACTCCAGAGTCCCCTACAGCCCTTTTAGCCTTGTGCTCCTGGCATCTCAAAGAATTCCCCGTTGATGGGGATGACAGAGTCATAGGTGCAGGCTGTTGCAAAGTCATCCTTGTGCCCTGGGCACCCCCATTTTTTGCTGACTGGTGCTGGTGGGGGGTCAGGAAATTATAAGGAGGAGCCTTATAAAATAGGTTTTATATGCCCTGGTGATAGTGAAATTGTACATTTCACTCCCCAAATTGTGGTGAAGTGCTTCCCAAAATTGACTTTTGTGCTAGGAGCACTGTGGAGTGAGGATCTACAACAGTTTTACATATTCAAGACCCCTGAAGTCTCCCCTAGGTGTCCCAGGGGTGGGGGTCCTGTAGATATAGGCATATGTTTTATAAGCCCTGGTGTTGGAGAAATTGCCCAGTTAATTTTCCCCATAGCAGATCCCCAGCCATCTAGGTTAACGATGCAATCAGTTATTATTTAATAACTAACGCTAGGCTTTACAGAAAAATATAATTCAAGGACTTAGGAGAATGGTATTGATAAATCCAACAACACGCTGTTGTTGAATTTATCATGAAATGTACAGAGAAGAAGTTATAAGACTTTCTTCTCTGTAAGCCAAGATTCAGCATTCCAGTCTTTTCTGACTGGTCCAAGTTAAGTGGATCAGCCAAGCTGCTTTGCGAAGTGATAAGTGGCACCTGGGAATGAAGAGCCATTCTGGGAGGAGAAGGTTCTACTGCATAGGAATGCCAGAGCAATCGGGAGGGGTCGTAAACCATGAGCTTCAAAGGCTCAGGGGGACAGACAGAGAAAGCCAGGTCCATCTATGCCCACCCCCTCTGAACCCAGTCAGATGGCAGGCTTAAGGAAGGAATGGGCAGATGCCAGGGGAAGGGATACTATGAAGATGAGCCATCCTGGATGTTGGTTTAGCCAGCTTTTGCCTACCTGCTGAGACTTTATCCATATTGAATTTTGGAGAAATAGTGCTTTCTGGGAGATCATTGTGCCACACTTTGGAGTAAATGTTCATGCTCTGGTGTGTTGCCCTGCATCTCACTGGACAGGAGTGCCCTCCTGTGTGACCCCAGAGAACACTGAATAAGTATCTGAGAGAGACAGTGCCTCTCAGATCTGCTGCTTGAAACCACAAAAGAAGAAAGGTCTATGCTGGAAGTTTGGTTTGCATCAACCAGGCCCTGCACTCTGACTAACTGCGCCTGCTGCACAATCTGGAACTACAGCCATGTGGATCAAACCTACTTCAAAAGGGACTAAAGAGGGGACTCCCTGCAAGCTACAGGTTAACAACTCACCTGGACCATCACCACCAAGCATCACCAAACTAGAATGACTACAGTGGATTGTTGGAATTGAAGTCCCAAACTTTCAAGTACCATCTATCTTCAGGGTTCTATATAGCGCAAACTTGACACGAAGGTATCAGGTATCAGATCGCTTTATATGTGCACCAGTTGTGTTACACAAGGATACATTCATTTTTGTTAGTCACGGGGAGATTAAGAGATTTTCCCAGAATCACAGGATGTTGAGCGTCGTTGCCGAGACTCGAACCCGGTTCCCCAGATTTGAGGTCCACCGCCCTAGCCGTTTGGCCACACCTTGGAGCTTCCAGACCCTTGGAGTAAGTTTTGGACACTTTGGGTCCCTCAAAGGAACTCCAGGAAGAAGTTCCAGAAGTTTGGAGAACTTTGAAAAAAAGCTCCAAAGTGGACGGACTTGACCCAGGCAACCAAGCCTGCAACTTTCAATCACTAGCCGGCCTGCCGTCCAGGTTCATCCTGTTGAAAAGCTCTGGAGGTCCAACTTCCAGAGTTTGACCGATAGCTGGTCGAAACCCAAGCCGGCGACCCCCCCCCCCAAATCCGGCCTGGTGAGGAGCATCGAGGGACACCAGTAGAAAAAACTACGTAAAAGTTTTTCAGTCCGAAAGTAGAAGAGGTGACCAGGACTAACCGCAAGAGCCAAGCCGTCCTCCTTCAACCGAGAGCCGGCCTGGATCTCTGGTTCGTTCCACTGGAAAGCTCCGGAGGTCTGATGTCCATAGATTTGATCGGGAGCTTGTCGCAAGGCAAGCCGGCAAACCCTCATTGAATCTGGACTGGTGGAGAGCTTCGAGGGACACCGAGAGAAAAAGCTCCAGAAAAGTCAGAAGGTAAAAACTTTAACCGAGGCCTGCTGCGCAGAGCTCCATCGCGGTCTGCCTGAAACTTTGACTTTGTCCCAGTCTAGCGCGACCAGATGTCCCAATGGGGTTATAGGTTTCTATGTGCTATATAGTGCTAAATCTTTAAAAATTCATATCTCCAGTTCCCTACATTGGATTTTTTTTTGTTTTGGCATAATTTTAAAGATAACACTATTTCCTATTTTTATAAATTGGTGTTGGATTTTTATTGTGTGTTGTGTCTTAATTATTTACTGAATTGGTGTTTTTAAATGCTTTACATATCTGTCTCTAAAGTTAAGCCTGCCTGCTTGCAGCCAAGCTACCAAGCTACCAAGGGTTGAGCATGGGTACATGTTTCTGAGACCTATTCTGAGCCCTATATTGTGTAATTGGCCTGATTGCCAGTGGTAGATATATATTTACTACTACTAATAATCCACTTTCCAAAACAGGCTCTTGCAAGGATGTAACAAGCTGACATAAAAAAAGGAGTGGAAATATGAATGGATGAATGAAGCCATTTATATAGTGCACAGCTACTCAAACAAGAGTGTCCCGGCGCTTAGACAAGCCTTCCCGGCAACCCCACTGACAGCCCCAGATACTAATGCGACAAGATGCTGCTAAGGAATGGGCATTCAATGACGGAATAACCAGGTTTTAAGTAGTTTCCTAAATGTGGCTAAGTCAGTCACAGATCTCAGTGACATAGGGAGCGCATTCCAGGTCTGTGCTCCTAAAAACCTGAAAGAGATGTCGCCCGACCGGACATGGAATATTCTCGGGACAGAAGCCAGGTTCAGGGAGGAGGATCTCAGGGTTCTGGGTGGTGCATATTGGGTAACTCTCCGACTGAGATATTCTGCACCACTCCCATGAAAAGCCTTGAAGAATAACACCAGGGCCTTGAACCTGATCCTCTTTTTCACTGGAAGCCAGTGAAGAGCTCTGAGATGTGTGGACATATGAGTTCTTGGCTTCAGAAAAAAGTGCAGAGGGAGTGACTCGGTGGAAGGCTCTGAACATGTTTCCTTTTTTAATTTAATTACTGATGACCTCCTCCCGGCTTGGGCACCCTAAAACTATTAAGATAATGGTCGGACCATATCAGGGGAAGGGGCACATCCACCTCAAGCGCTATGTTAGCAAAGATCTTGTCGAGGGTGTGACCCCTGTTGTGCGTAGGGTGAAAAACAAAAGGAGAAATGTCGTGGACTGAAAGACATTCAGTAAGGGAAGTGGCTTCTGGGTCTGTGAATATGTCCATGTGAAAGTTGAGGTCCCCCAAAACCATATAATGGCTATAGCAGAGGGCTAGGGGTGCAATCACTTCATTGATAGAGTTCAGAAAGGAGCTTGCTGGGCCAGGGGGCCTGTAAATCAATGCACCTGCTAGCGATTGCTGTGCTGATAGGGAGCAGTGGAAGCCTAGGCACTCTGCACCCTCCAGTTCACCCAATGGAATAGCATTACATACATAATTTTCTTTATAAATGATAGCTACTCCCCCTCCTTTACCGACCCGGCGGTCCAGTCTGAGGACCTTGTAGCCGGGGGCAATTGCTGCTGCAAGGGTGGGGTTAGAGGATTGCGTGAGCCAAGTCTCCGTAAGAAACATTAAATCAGGAAGAGGACAAGGTACAATAATACCTAAGGCATTAGGGAACACAGATAGATGAGCTATAAATTATAATATCAAGATAGGTGCTGGTAAATCAAGGAATAAAAGTACAGATTCACACATAAAATAGGAATAGGTCTTCACGCAGAGCAGCAAGTCAGGTACAGGGAGAGCCTCAGTAGTAAGATGGTTGAAAGAACTCTCAGCACTGAACTCAATAAAAATACCTGGCTGCACTGGAGAGGAGCACAGGTGCAGAGAGGAAGATCTAGGTAAAAGCAATTAGCCAAGTGCTCAGAATCAGAATTTCAACAATAGAGTGAAGGTTGTATTGGGACTTGAAGAGGGCAAACAGACTACAGAAGGCACATGAAGGCTTACAGAGAAACCAGAAATTGAGTGTGGATCTCTGCCGAGACAGAGAATTTTCAAAAACATATATGAAAGCATTAGAGAATACGTAAGCACTAGAGACTATGATAACAAACAGAATTTCACTTCCCAACATTATCTTGATAGGGTTTCAGGAAGGAATATGCTACATGGACCAGCATGCATCAGTATGCTAGTATAAACACCAGCCAGGACTGGAATGAGAAGTTGAGCAAGGTTTGCAGCATGGCAGTGCTGTACTGTAAACCGTGATGAATTTTGGGCCTCCAATGCCCTTGGAAGTGCCTCCTCGTGGCAGAATGGCAGAATCCTGATAGGTTTAAAGGCCCACCATATTAAATGTCAAAGTCCTTTTCAAATGTGGTGCTCCCGTAAACAGCTGAAATCCTTAATGGTTTTGAGGATGTGGATTATATTATGTGAGAGGCTAGCTCAGTATATGATGTACACCTATGTAAATAGACACCCTGCACTGATCGAGACAACCCTTATGGTCATTTTAGTGGTCTTAGACAACCTTAGAAAGCTCTCTAAGTGGTAGCTGTGGAGAGCAGCCTTCAGGCTTAGTCCAGAAGGAGTGTAAAGCAGCTTGTTTTACCAGAACACAATCTTATAGGTATAGATTAAGTGAAAAAGAACCACACAGTGTATTTATAAAAATATGTATTTATTATAAGACACTCACTAACACATACAGATGTCTCCTAGCCGGAGATATACACAATGCACACAATACTTTTCAATAGAAACAGGAAAGTAGCACAGAATACACAGTGGTCCCCAGGGGGAGACCAAACCATATACTAAAATAGTGGTATGCGAACCACGACTCGAGTCAAGACAATACTCAGAGGATGTAGAAGTGCCGGGGACCCAAGGAACCACCCAAGGTGATCCTTGATCCTATTTGTTCTAATTTTTGTATTAGGGTGGAGGATCCCTACCAGTGTCATGGTCTGATCATTTTTTAACATACTTTTCCTGGGTTCTGGTAGACATTATTCCCCCAAGCAAGGTTGGCCAAAGGCCGACTTTTGCTAAAATCGACCTGATGTCCTTTAGTGGGGCTCTAGCGGATTCCCGACCAGCCTCCACTGCTAATTTGGAGGATGCCTTGGATAGTTTCTCCAGTTGGATTAAGAGGACGGTGGCCCGGTTCCAACCGATGGTCCGCCGCAAGCTATCTAGAGATTCCCCATCCCAGCCATGGTTTTCGGACACACTGAGATTGTAGAAACAAAACTGCAAACAGCTAGAACGACGATGGCGGCGGGACTATTGTCCATTGGCAAAACGGAACCTTAGGAAAGCTCAGAAGCTAATTTATTCTTCCATAGCTCTGGCTAAAAGCCTATACTATGCTGATCGTATTGATCTAGCTAGGAATAATTCTAGGGAGATCTTTTCTATTGTCCAGAGTTTTATGGCCCCTAGAACGGAATCTGCTGTACTTCCCGCGTCTAATGCCTGGTGTGAGGAACTGTCAAATTTTTTTATTGATAAAGTTCGCTCTATCCAGGCGTCTTTTACTTTAGGTGAACACTCCATGGTCAGGCCCTCCCCCCCGGAGATGTTGCATGCTGAGTCACCTTCCCTGACGGCTTTCCCACCCATTGATTTTCTTGAGTCACTGAAGATCCTTATGGCTTTGAAGTCAGGCTCCCCGTCTGACCCCTGTGCAGCCAGGCTTCTGGCCTCGGTGGCCGAGACTGTGAACCCTGAAGCCAATAAACTCATTAATCTTTCCCTGCAGGAGGCTCAGGTTCCTTTGATATGGAAGCAGGCCAAGATCTTGCCCCTCTTAAAGAAACCAATGCTGGATCCGCTGATTCCAGCTAATTATCGCCCCATATCACTCCTACCTATAATGGCTAAGGCCTGCGAAAAGGTGGTGAATAAACAACTTACAGACTTTGTTGAGGGTGCAGGTCTGCTGCACCCAGCTCAATCCGATTCAGAGCCTCCTACAGCACTGAGTCGGCCTTGGTGGAAATCTCGGAAGCTATTCGGGAGTGTCTGGATGCTGGCGGGAGGGCCGCTCTTGTTTTGTTGGACCTCTCGGCAGCATTCAATGGATCAGTGACTAAATATCGAGGGAAACAATATCGAGTGTCCAGAATATAGAAGCAAAAATATCGAGGGAAATAATATCGAATCCCTATCTACAAACAGGTAAGTACCAAAATGTCGAGTACAAAATATCGTTGTTAAAAATATAGGTAACTAAAATATCGATTTTTAAAAAAATATATTAAAACTAATATAAAAGTAATTAAATAATAAACACAATTAAATAAAATATAGTTAAAATAATGTAAAAAAGCTTAAAATGTAAAAATAGTAAATGTAATGTAAAAAACAAAAATTAATTATTTTTTAACAGATATATATTAACTTAATAATATTAAAAAATAATTAATATTCTTAATGATAAAATATTTAAAACATTATTACAAATATAATTACATATACATATAAATAAAGATATTATATAAATTTAAAAATAAATAATATACAATAATTTAAATAATAATATTAATATTTTTTATGCAAATTAATATTTTACACTACCTTAAATGGAACAATAATAAAAATGTTGCATAGCGTAGTGAATAAAAATAGTATTCACACTACAACAAGTGCAAAAGTATGGAATATGTTGGATAGCGGGTGGGTACAAATTACTATTCCCACTCCAATGAGTGGAACAATAGGGAAAGTGTTGGATAGCTGGAGGATAAAAATTACTATAGCTGGAGGATAAAAATTACTATTCCCACTCCAGTGAGTGAAACAGTAGGGAAAGTGTTGGATAGCGGGAGGGTAAAAATTACTATTCCCACTCCAGTGAGTGGAACAGTAGGGAAAGTGTTGGATAGCGGGAGGGTAAAAATTACTATTCCCACTCATACGAGTGGAACAGTAGTGAAAGTGTTGGATAGCGGGAGAATAAAAATTACTATTCCCACTCCAGTGAGTGGAACAGTAGGGAAAGTGTTGGATAGCGGGAGTGTAAAAATTACTATTCCCACTCCAATGAGTGGAACAGTAGGGAAAATGTTGGATAGCGGGAGGATAAAAATTACTATTCCCACTCCAGTGAGTGGAACAGTAGTGAAAGTGTTGGATAGCGGGAGAATAAAATTACTATTCCCACTCCAGTGAGTGGAACAGTAGGGAAAGTGTTGGATAGCGGGAGTGTAAAAATTACTATTCCCACTCCAATGAGTGGAACAGAAGGGAAAATGTTGGATAGCGGGAGGATAAAAATTAATATTCCCACTCCAGTGAGTGGAACAGTAGGGAAAGTGTTGGATAGCGGGAGGGTAAAAATTACTATTCCCACTCCAGTGAGTGGAACAGTAGGGAAAGTGTTGGATAGCGTAGAGCACGGGTACTCATAGTACGGCCCGCGGGCCGCCAGCGGCCCGGCAAGCCTTCCTTGGCGGCCCGCGGACCTTGTAGATATCCTACCTGTGTTTTTTCTTTTTTTTTTAAAGTGTCAGCAAACACCGCTGGTTGCAGCAGCGCTCTATGGGGGCCGGGCGATTCTTTAACAGACCATTCACTTGTTAATGAGGCTTTGTTGTATTTCACCTCTTCTTAGCGCCCCTGCATCTCCACTCTGAGTGGAGATGCAGGGGCGCTAAGAAGAGGTGAAATACAACAAAGCCTCATTAACAAGTTAATGGTCTTTTAAAGACCTGTGAAGTACTCGGGTGCAGCTGTGTGTGTGCCCGGGAAGCTGTCTCAGCCCGGGCTGACACACGCGGGATGAGGTGACAGAGGGTGACAGAGAGAGGGAGACAGACAGAGGGAGGGAGACAGAGAGGGGGAGACAGACAGAGAGAGGGAGAGGGAGGGAGACAGAGGGAGACAGAGAGAGAGGGAAACAGAGGGAGGGAGACAGAGGGAGGCAGGGGGAGACAGAGGGAGGGAGTCAGGGGGAGACAGAGGGAGGGAGAGGGAGACAGACAGAGGGAGACAGAGAGAGGGAGACAGAGAGAAGGAGACAGAGAGAGGGAGACAGAGAGAGGGAGACAGACAGAGAGAGACAGACAGAGAGGGAGGGAGACAGAGAGGGAGACAGACAGAGGGAGACAGACAGGGAGACAGACAGAGGGAGACAGACAGAGGGAGACAGAGGGAGAGAGAGAGAGAGAGAGGTAAACAGAGGGAGGGAGACAGAGAGGGAAACAGAGGGAGACAGAGGGCAACAGGCAGAGGGAGACAGGCAGAGGGAGGGAGACAGGCAGAGGGAGGGAGACAGACAGAGGGAGACAGACAGAGGGAGACAGAGAGAAGGAGACAGACAGAGGGAGGAAGACAGAGGGAGGAAGACAGAGGGAGGAAGACAGAGGGAGGCAGAGGGAGACAGAGGGAGAGGGAGACAGAGGGAGGGAGATGGAGGGAGACAGAGGGAGGCAGAGGGAGACAGAGGGAGGGAGTCAGGGGGAGACAGAGGGAGGGAGAGGGAGACAGACAGAGGGAGACAGAGGGAAGGAGACAGAGGGAGACAGAGAGAGGGAGACAGAGAGAGGGAGACAGAGAGAGAGGGAGACAGAGAGAGGGAGACAGAGAGAGGGAGACAGAGAGAGAGGGAGACAGAGAGAGAGGGAGACAGAGAGAGAGGGAGACCGAGAGAGAGGGAGACAGAGACAGAGGGAGACAGACAGAGGGAGACAGACAGAGGGAGACAGAGGGAGAGAGAGAGAGAGGGAGACAGAGGGAGGGAGAAAGAGAGGGAAACAGAGGGAGAGAGAGGGAGACAGAGGGCAACAGACAGAGGGCAACAGACAGAGGGAGACAGACAGACAGAGGGCAACAGACAGAGGGAGACAGACAGACAGAGGGAGACAGAGGGAGAGAGAGAGGGAGACAGACAGAGGGAGAGAGAGAGAGAGGGAGACAGAGGGAGGGAGACAGAGAGGGAAACAGAGGGAGAGAGAGGGAGACAGAGGGCAACAGACAGAAGGCAACAGACAGAGGGAGACAGACAGACAGAGGGAGACAGAGAGGTAGACAGAGAGAGAGGGAGACAGAGAGAGAGGGAGACAGAGGGAGGGAGGAGGGCGACAGACAGAGGGAGACAGACAGAGGGAGGAGGGCAACAGACAGAGGGAGACAGACAGAGGGAGGAGGGTGACAGACAGAGGGAGGGAGACAGATAGAGGGAGGAGGGCGACAGACAGAGGGAGACAGACAGAGGGAGGAGTGCGACAGACAGAGGGAGGGAGACAGAGGGAGGGAGACAGAGGGAGGGAAACAGACAGAGGGAGACAGCCAGAGGGAGACAGAGGGAGGGAGACAGAGGGAGAGAGAGGGAGACGGAGAGAGAGAGGGAGAGGGAGGGAGACGGAGAGAGAGGGAGGGAGAGATAGAGAGAGGGAGGGAGAGGGAGAGAGGGAGGGAGACAGAGCGAGAGAGAGAGAGAGAGAGAGATAGATAGAGAGAGATGTGAGTATGCCGGGTCTGGTGGCTCAGTGGACGAAGGCGTCCACTGAAGGGGCCTGTGTTCAACCTCATGGTCATAGTTGTTTTTTTCTCTAGCCCCGCCCCCCTCCCCCACTGACCCCGCCCCCACCGGTGCGGCCCTCGGCCACAAACCACACTGTAAATTTGGCCCCCAAGAGAAAGTTTGTGAGTACCCATGGCGTAGAGGAATAATTTAGTAGACCCAGTCCTACAATTTAATTAAAATTAATTAACAAATAATTAATTATTTAAATGTAATTTACCTCCCACTATTTTCCCCTATAAACATCACCTCCAATAGTCTAAAATATTAATAAATTAACATAATTAATTAACATTTAATTAATTAGCTAATCACAATTAACAATAAAATTAATAACAATTATATCTAAATCAATTAACACAATTAACAGTATGAAATAACTTTGATTAAATATTATATAAATATTAATAAAAAATGTATTTTCAATTAATTTAATACACACCATACTCTCCTATAAACACTCAACACACTCCTAAAAAAAATTAACATAATTAACATATTAATACATTAATTATTAATAATTAACATGTCATTAATTACTAATTAATAAAAACTTACACAATTTACATAATTATAAATTAATTAAAAACTTGTATTAATAACTTTTTAAATAATAAAAATACATTAATTAACTTAATTAACAATATTAATTATTAACCATAAAATTATTAATTAATAAATTATTATTTTTGGGAATTTAAATTAAATTACTTCCCACCCTATTCCCCTATAAACCCACAACCCGTTACGGAATTAATATACGCAAAAATTAATTACCAATATTAATTATTAAACATAAAATTATTAATTAATAAATTATTTTTTGTAATTTAAATTAAATTACTTCCCACCCTATTCCCTTATAAACCCACAACCCAGTATGGAACTAATATACGCAAAAATTATTTACCAATATTAATTATTAAACAATAAATTATTAATTAATAAATTATTATTTTTTTAAATTCAAATTAAATTACTTCCCACCCTATTCCCCTATAAACCCACAACCCGCTACGGAACTAATATACGCAAAAATTAATTAACATAAAATTAATTATCTTAAAAAAATTGTACCATACATTAAAAAAATATTATATACTTTTAACACATATACTAACATATAATACAATAAAAAAAAAATCGATATAATGACATTTTATATAATGACATTCAATATAATTACATTCTATATAATAACATTCGATACAATGACATTCGATATTACTTACCTATATGTCGATATTATTTCCAACTATATTATGTCTATTCTATATTCTGTCCTCTCGATATTTTTGATTCGATATTGTGTCCATTCGATATTTTTAATTCTATATTTTGGGTGTTTGTGCACACACAGTAACACAGTGAAAACTCCACAAACGTACTTCCAGCTGTGGCCCATGTAGGAAGAGCGGTGGGGCCAGGTTGGGGGGATTTTGTCAGATGACGACGAGGGAAAATTATTTATTAATTTGAGTTTCCCTCATGGTCGTCTGTCAAATCCCCTCCAACCCGGCTCCACCGCCCCACCGCTCTTACCTGCATGGGCCTCTCCTGCATACTCCACACCAGTGTAGAACAATAGCCAATATTTATCTGAGTAAAACAAGATCAAAATGACAAAAATTCAACATACACAAGTCAAGATATGACTTTTAAAAGGTTAAATCAAAATGCAGTGCTTAGAAGTTAATATTTACACCTCGGGCTAGCTGGTCGTGCTAGACCAGCACAAATCCAAAAGTTCAGTCCAACTGCAATGGAGCATGGACTGGATACAGGAGTCACGCAGACCCACTGAGAGTACCTTGGATGCATCGAAGCTCAAAGACGATGCATTGAAAAACAGAGGGAATGCATCACGGTCGAAGGCAGTGCACTGGTTCCGAAGTCGGGCAACGTCATTAATGCGTCGATGTCAAAAGCACCATGCATCGACTCCGAGGTGTCGATGCCGAACTGCTGAGCTGTAGGCAATGCATACCACGAAGCACATCAGGGACAGGCATGCATCAGAGTTAGGGACGGTGCGTCGCAGATGTCTGCGATGCAGTTACTGAGAGTCAAGGAGCAGTGGTGATTCAACGGGGCTGCATTGGCAAAGTCGTGGCTACGTTGTAAGTCAGTCATTGAGTTACTCATTTGGCAAGCAGTGTCCACAGCTTTCGTACAGGCAACGGCGATGCGTCAATATTGCAGAGAAATGCGCTGGTTCCGAACGATGCTTCTCTGTCCATGAGTTGGTTTCTTGGGTTACAGCACCAACCATTTCCTTCCGAGGGCCCAGCAAGATGCAGGTGAAGTCTTTGTTATCCCTGAGACTTCAGAAACTGGAGGCAAGCCCAACAAGCCCTTAGATGTAGAGAGTAAAGTCCAGTCCTCTCACTCCCAGGTAAGAATCAGCAGGTAGCAGGCCAACACAACAGAGCAAGCAGCAAAGTGTCAGTCCCTCCTGGCAGCACAACAGCTCTTCTCCCTGGTAGAATGTCCTCAGTTGCAGAAGTGTTCTGAGTATCTGGTGTCAGAGGTCCAGTACTTATACCCATTTCAGAAGTAGAAGGACTTCAGAGAAAGGTCTTTGTAGTGCACAAAACCCTGGCCCTCCCTTCCCTGGCTCCGGACACACTACAGGGGGGTATGCAACTCTTTGTTTGGGGAGAGGCACAGCCCTTTTCAGGTGTATGTGTCAGCTCTTCCCTCTCACTCTAGCTCAGGATGACCCATCAGCCTGGTGATGGGCCTTCAGGATCTGCAGGGCACACCTCAGCTCCCTTTGTGTGTGACTGTCTGAGGGAATGCACAAAACCCAGCTTTCACCCAACAAAGACGTGTATTCCAGAGACAGACAGAGACACAGAACGGTTAAAGTAAGAAAATGCCAACATTCTAAAAGTAGCATTTTAAGACCCGCAATTTAAACACCAACTTTACTAAAAGATGTCTTTTTAAATTGTGAGTCCAAGATACTAAACTTACTCTTCCTATCTTTTCCCAATCAGAATTTACACTTGTAAAGTGTTTCAAGGCAGCTTCAATGCTAACCTATGGGAGAGATAGGCCTTGCTGTACTGAAATATGGGTTTATCAGTTCTGTACTACCAGGACATGTAAAACTCAAAAGCACATGCCCTACCCTTTTAGGCCTGGCAAATAGGTGAACTTGCATGGTCCAAATGGCAGTTTGAAACTGAACTCACAGGCTCTGCAGTGGCTGGCCTGAGACATGTTGGAAGGGCTACTTACGTGGGTTTCACAATCAGTGCTGCATGCCCACTAGTACCATTTGATTTACAGGCCCTAAGTACAGATAGTGCTGTGTACAGATAGTGCTGCGTACTAGGAACGTATCAGTAAATCAAATATGCCAATTGTAGAGAAACCAAATGGCATCACATTTTAGACAAGGAGCACATGCACTTTAGCACTGGCCAGCAGTTAAAAAGTGCACAGAGTCCTAAAGCCAGCAAAAACAAAGTTCAGCACTCAGTCAAAAACAGGGGTTCAGAATGCAAAAGGTCTGGGGAAACCACTCCAAACGATGGCAGGTCTAACAAACGTATATTTCAACAACGTATAAGGAAAGTTACTAATGCATTTTTCATCTTAATAGAAATGGATATAATCTATCCCTATGAGGGAAACTATATATTTCATATACTGAATCACTTTGAGGCATGATTGATGCTTTAGAAAGCCACTGAAATAAATATCTACAATAAAGGAATGTTGATGCATCCTGTTCCATATATCCCTACTGCAGCAGGTTGCGAATAATTATTTTTAATTTATTTGCAATGTATTTAATGGGCGCATCTTCATCAGTTCTGCTTTTTTAGAGAAAAAATGGAGAAACTCCTTTTTAGATTTAAGTGGGCCATATCTGAACCAAGTGAAGAACGTGTTCTAGAATCTTGCCAACTCACAAAGTGTCACAGTGTTAAAGTATACTATTAAATTATTAAGGTAGACTACTGCAGTGTTAAAGTACACTGCTAAAGTAGACTAGTAGTGTGTTAAAGTAGACTGTGAAAGTAGAATATTACTGTTTTAAAGTAAACTGTTACTGTATTAAAGTAGACCATTACATTATTAAAGTAGAGTATTACAGTGTGAAAGTGGACTATTACTGTGTTAAAGTAGACTATTACTGTGCTAAAGTAAACTGTTACGGTATTAAAGTAGACTATTACATTATTAAAGTAGATTATTACAATGTGAAAGTGGACTATTACTGTGTTAAAGTAGACTATTACTGTGTTAAAGTAGACTATTACAGTGTTAAAGTAGACTATTACTGTGTTAAAGTAGACTATTACAGTGTTAAAGTAGACTATTACTGTGTTAAAGTAGACTATTACTGGTGTTTACAGAGATTGGTATTCCCAAGGGTTGATGGCTTCGGTCGGGAGACAGCTGCACACATGGTCCCATTACTGCTTCCAAGAGAGACTGTCCAACCATTCTCTACACAGACATAGTGATATGCAGTGTGTGTGCTATCTTCAAGTAACCCTGTTTTGCTATGTCCAGTGCTTCAAATGTCCTGCAGTTTGTCTATGCATTTAAATTCCTATCTTCAAAAGCGCGCACTTCATCATTTTCATGAGCATAACTGCCTGCAGTTTTTACAATGCGTGCTGGTTGCCCATGATGCATTGTGGCACCAAAATTATCTTACAGCTTGATTGTGTGAATGCAAACGCAAAGCCCTTCAGTAAATTTCCTGTGATATTTTAGTTGAAGGATCCTTTTAGAGATCTCGAGACCACCACAACTCTCAACAGTAATGCATCTCTTAAATGGCATATTAAATTGTCATATGTGTCATAGGGCCAGATGTACGACCGTGGAAATAGCGCTTCGCAAATTGCGAGTTGTTTGCGACTCGCAATTTGCAAGGCGCTATTTCCAATGTACAACAGTGTTTTTCACACTGTTAGCGATTCCCAATGGGGTCGCAAATAGAGAGGCTCATGAATATTAATGAGCCTCTCGCAATTTGCGACCCCATTGGGAATGGCAGGCCCTCCTAGGTATGGTGGCCTGCTGGGCTCAGCAGACCACCATGTCTGGGACTGCTTTTAAATAAAGCAGTTTTTTTTTTTTTAATGCAGGCCGTTTTCCTGAAAGGAAAACGGGATGCATTTAAAAAAAAAAAAAAAAAGAAACGTTTTCGTTTTATTTTTTAAGGGCAGGTAGTGGTCCCTGGGACCACTGCCTGCCCTTAAAAAATATTTTCCCCTGCATTTGCAAAGGAGAAGGGGTCCCATGCGACCCCATTACCACACTCTTGAAGAGGGTGGTAATTTGCAAGTGTTTTGCGCCCGCAATTGCGGACGCAAAACATTCTTACATAGGGTTGTGCTCGCTATTAGGAAGGGAACACCCCTTCCTAATAGCGAGTCGCAAAACCCTATTTTGCGAGTCGGAAAAAATTGCGACTCGCAAAATAGGGTTTGTACATTCCCCATGCTGTTTTTGCATGCGCAAACGGGTTCGCAAACCCGCTTGCGCATGCAAAAATGGTCGTACATCTGGCCCTTGGTGAATGCATTGCGAATACACAGTTCAGAGAAAATGGTCCCTCTCATTAAAAGTTTTAAACCCAAATGCAGCAGAATAAAACAGAAATGTTTTCAGCACTGCGCTCTTGGAGCCAGAACAAGCACTGTTGTTTATGCATCCCTGTACCTTGCATGTTGTCTCCTCAGTTGACAGATTGAGGACGCCTGCAGCAGATGAGTGACAGATATAGTTAATTTGAGTTTTTGCGAACCTCATTGAAACCAATAATTGTTTCTAATCACCGACTTGCTGCATGAAGTCCAGCGTCTGAAAGGTGGCTCATGTTGATTAGAAAAGGGAAAAGGTATGACTGGCATTGCAGGGCATGTGGTAATAGTCAAAACCGCAAACTTCTCACAGCTTGAGTATGATGAATAGCCTGGTGTCACGGTGCAAGTGCATTTTTTCATGTGATGCTTTAATTTTTCAGACCAGATTGCACTAAACCACAGGACCATTGTGTGCCCCATGATTGACGTCATTGACCACAATCACTTTGGATACGAGGCGCAGGCCGGAGACGCCATGCGGGGAGCATTCGACTGGGAAATGTACTACAAGAGAATCCCCATTCCTGCTGAGCTTCAGAGAGCTGACACCAGCGACCCCTATGAGTAAGTTGCAGTGACCTGTGGTGGGTAGGTGGTGTCAAAGAATGGGAGACGACGATAAGTTGAGCCCGTTGTACTGTTGATGGCCCGAAAATCATTAACTGCAATTAAATAATTAAATGCACGCATTGGTCAACACATACAAACCACCAAAGCAGATATCAAGATACCAGAGTGGAGCTAATCACTGTGCAGATCATCAGCGGGGGGTGGGAGTTTATAAGGAAGAAACAGAGGGGTCCAGAGACCGAAGGAGGAGCATATTCTCTCTTGGTAGCTTGAGGGCAGAGAAACTACTGTTGGAAATGAATTGAAGGCAGGGTATAATCTTCATTATTCCCCACAGCGTTTTTGGCACAGGTGGCAGATCATGGATTCTTTGTTGGATAGAGTGTAGATGCAATAGATGAATCAATGACTTAGTCTAGAATCCGGGCACACAATGTCCATTAGACTGAAAAGGCTTCTGCCCCCCGTTGTGTTCCGTAGCCCGGACTGAGGCTGTGTGGGTGTCTGTCCCAGGGAAAGCCTGGGCAAAGTACAGCTGGAGAAGAGTGCGTCGGAATAAACATTTTCTTTTCTCCAACAGAAAGCTTATCACACTGCTTGCATTGTGCTCAAAAGAGGCGATGGGGGGTCACAGGTAATTCACAACATCCAGGACAAAAGTCCCACAGTGGGGGTTCTAATTGTGCAAGGCAGAGTGCTTTACTGATCACCCTTTGTTTTAAAGAGAGAGAATGCTTGTCCATTAATGCTGGTAAGTGAGAGCACATCTGCACTTTAAAGGCAATCTCTGACATCTTCCTGTGTTTCCAAGCAAATAAGGCAAAAATCCCAAATTGTTTTGATTTGTAGTTGCATTTATGTTGTGCTTACTACTCCTGTGAGGGGTAATAAGCACTATATTAATGCTAAAAATTGAAGAAAGAGTTTGTTTTATTTTTTAAATGCAACGACCATCCTGCAACTCAGAGTTTTCTATCAATACCAAGGGACCTGGGCGCTATTTCTGGTTTTGTTTCTTACAGTGCCAAGAACTGGCTAAAACATAAGAATATGCAAAATGATGTTAGCAAAATAGGGGTGGGGTGGGTGAATAGCAAAGATGGCCTGTGGGTAGTAATCTCAATCCTCTGGGTCAAATATTCCTGGTTACCTGTCATTTTTAATTTGTGCAGTTTTATATACAGCAAACCCGGGCCAAAGGCATCAGGGTGCTTTACATGAGCACCAGGTTACATTACACAAAATCCAATGTGTTTTTAGGGATGGGGAGATTAAGTGATTTGCCTAGGATCACATGATGTTGAGCTGATGCTGGGGTTCAAACCTCGTTCCCCTGTTCCAAAGTTGTCGTCTCAGGCCATTAGGCCACATCGAGTCAGTTAGTATTGGCATCAGTGGCAGCTGGTTATCTTTGTAAGTGGTGAAGCGTAATACCACCAAGGAGTTTACCCCATTTTTTCCAAAATTTGCCTCACTTATCCTCATTCACGTTCACATGTAAACCCAGATTAACAACCAATTTGCTCTGGGTTTGTGTTACAAAGGGTGATGCATACCTGCACAAAATGTTTTTCTTAATTTACTTTCCAGTGCAAATTCTTTTTTGCGCTGGAAAGATGCCTGAAAGTAACGCAAAACAGTGCAAATCATTGCTTTTTGTCACTCTGCATTAAGGGGGGCATTCCATGGGTTGTACACGGGCGTAACCATGCCACCACCCATGGTTTTTGATGTAAAACCTTATTTACCTACAAGAGCAGACAGTGCTTTGTGTCAGAAAATACACACAACTTGAAAGCAGGCACTAAAAAGGAGAAATGTTTTTATTTCGCCTAACATTTCCCTCTTTGAGCTAGAAACACATTTTTTTTGTTGTTAAAACTTGGAGATTATGCAGCAAATGATGGATTATGTGGCAAATGCGGCTAAACCATATTTATGAGAAAATTGCCACTGCTGCACAACCGCATATTTCCAGTGGCCCAGTTGATAGGACTGGAAGCACAGGCCTATAGAAGCAGGGATAGTACTAGGGATCCTGCCCTGCTGCACTTTGTTGCTTTTTACTGGCTTCAGGGATGCACTGCTGTGCACCCCGACAGCCCCATTTTAAAAGATATACTGTGCTGCCTGAGGCATGTGCTGTATGTCTGCTAAATAAAATGGACTATGCCTGTATTAGGGAATCATAGTGGAACTACGCCCCTCAGACATCTCACAGTCCACCTCCCAGAAGGTCCTTGTGCGTCACTTGCTCTATTTTGTTTGGTGGACGGACATATAATAGACTGAAGCTGTGGATCAGAATGATACTGTGTATAGACAGCACCTGGCACTTCAACCACAAAAGCTTTCTGCCACAGCAGCATGGATTTCCCCAGATTGCTCTGCCCTTGTGTGCTCTACCTCTTGATCAGTCTTACCATCTCTGCAAGTGGCAGTTGGTGGTTAGAAAACCTTACGCCAAAGGGAGAACAGTACCTGCTCCAAATCCAAGACACATTCACATCTCAAAGGATCCAAACCAGTAAGTCTAGTCCTGTGGGTTAACAAACCTACTTCAGAGACATGGTCCACCTGACTCCCCTCTTTACAGAGTTCACCTGTTTTAAAACTCAAACTTGGTGCTCAGAGACAGAAATTCAAAATGTTACATTTTTTCTTTAACTGTGCTTTTCTACTCAGGCCCACTCTTCCTTCCCATGTCCTACAGTGCAGTTTAGGCTCTATTGCATTGCCCATAGTTAGTCACCTGGACCTCAGCACTGTTCATAATGCCCTATGTCCCTCTTGTCCCTCTCTCCACATGTTGCTGCCTTCTCTCCCATTCCCTGTCATCCTACCTTTTCATTTTTCTCAACCTGCCCCTTTCCACCCCATACATTTCACCTTTGTCTCGTTCCATAATGAACATTGTCTCTTTGTCTCAGCCTGATCTTCCCTGCTGTTTCTAAATTTCCTCACTACAAATGTAGACGAAAAGCACATACCAAAATGACAAAAAAGTAATGAACATAAAGAAGAAGTTTACAACAAATCGCATTCTGGGAATGAAGAGGGTGTGACATTAAGAGGGTATAAGAAGACAGGGTAAATGCAGACATTATCACCATATGTCCAAACTCTTGCAGCGCAAAGCCAAATAAAAATCACCATTCAAAAGGGTGAAGTCTGCTCGGTATCAAGAAGCTCCTTTCAGTGCCTATTTTATTGAGGAGAGGAAATTGGCTGTTCTTCTGGAGATAGGCTGAACACTTAGAAGTCATAAACTCCACAGATAAAAGTAGGTTTGTGTGCATAGAGTAAGAGTGGAGCTCTACCAAAAAAAGACCTTATCATCTTGTGGAGCTGAGCTCACTCCTCTGCAGATAGAGCTAAACTCCAGCACAGATGCAGCCAAGTCCATGCATACATAGTGCTGAACCCATGCACAGATAGAGCAGAGACCCAATACCCATTGTCAATTTTTTCATTGAGCTGGAGCTGAGTTCCTGCATACACAGTACTGCGAACTTGGGCAGACAGAGCTGAGCTCTTCCAAGTATTCAGCTGAGGTCCACTGCAGACAGTGGTGAGCCCCTGTGCGGACATAGATTGAGGTGAGCCAGTTCACAGCGAGAGTTGAGCTCTTTCAGCATTCATTCCTATAATGTAAATACCAAGGTTCTGTGGGAACTAAGAAACCAGGACCAGCGAATATTCTGTGGGATTATCACACATCTCTCACCCAGGTTAACCTTCCTGATAGGGAGTGAGGAGGAGAACGTGGGAGGGAGGATGACAGTGAGAGAGAAGGGAGTGAGAGAAGTAATTGAAGAGAGAGAGAGGGAGAGGACAAGGTAGATACTAGTGAAAGAGAATCAAGCATGTGTGCAAATATGGACAGAAAGGTGAGAAAGAAATGAGGAGAGTGTGACTGATATGGAAAAGAACAGAGACGGAGTGTAAAGCAGGAGACACCAGAGTGAGAGATGTATGAACTACACCATAACAATAATGCTAAGGCAAACTTTGTTATGCTATGTTATATTATATTACGTGCTGTTAAGTTATGTTATGTTATGTTAAGGGTATTAGTGAAATGCACAGCTCACCCTGGAGAGTAACCTGGTGCTGAGAAAGCAGGGGTTATGTTGGCTGTGACTGCTACTTGTCCAGGTGAAGAGCCATATTTTCAGTTTCTTGTGGAGCTCCATGTACTGAAGAGGCAGCTCAAATGTGTAGCAGTGTGTAGTGGTTGGTTGTTCCAGACTTTGGGCACGAGGTAGGGGAAAGCAGGTTCTTTGCATTTGGGGGATTTGTGCGAGAAGGATTCTGGCTGAGCAGAAGTGTCTGGTGAGTGTGTTGCATGTGGGTTATTGAAAGGGGAGACAATAGAGGTCTTTGTCGGTGTGGAGTCATGTGAACACGGGGAAAAGCCTAAGTGTGAGTCTGGCCATTGGGTTTTTTATGGTCTGAAGTCTTCTAGCAGTCCGACAGTGCTTCCGATAGAGTGCATTGCCATAGTCCAGCTTGCTGGTGATGAGGGTCTGGATGACCATCCTGCATGTGCTGACTGGGAGCCATTTGAAGATTACATTGAGCATTTTGAGAGTATGGAAGCAGGAGGTGGGGACCACGTTGACTAAAGCAAACTATACAGCATATTTCTCCCATTTCTTTTGCTCCCTTCTTAAGAAGTCTACCTTTCCCTGTGTCACTGGGCAGTGCTGTTTGTGAATGGTGCCAATACCAATCTCCAAAGAATCATTTTTGTCACCAGCATACATTTGTTTTCAGCCAATTAAGCACTGGGTTGGAGTGAAGGTGTTGCACATGTGACAGATTCCATTGGCAGATATGTTTTTGAATTGTTAAAGGTGGTCTAGTCAATTTTTTAATTTTGTTTCACATGGAGCATCAAACGTAAACCCTTCACATACTGAAGGAGTTTGGCATTTTATATATTTAATTCCCTGACATGGTTGAAGCAGGCAAACCCCAAAGTGAGTGAATGGAGGCAGCGGCAGCTCCTCCACAATGGCAGAGGAGCGTCGCCCCACTAGCTCAGAACCAGCAGCTGAAAAATTAAATAATATTTTATTATCACTTTCTTTTTCAGTTGCCAGCTGAGCCACTGTGTGTAGGGAAGGGTTGGGGGATGCCATGGGAGGGAGGAGGAATAGAGTAGTATGTGAACTTCTAAGTGCGCATGTCTGGTTGGCTAACCGTCTTAGGCCCGCAGTTAGGTTTCTCCAACCCAGCTGTATTGCACAGCCGGGTTGAAGAAACAGCACAGAGCGAGCATTAAACCAGTTCACTCAAGCCAATCCCTGCACTGATCTCATGCTTGGTAATAGCATTAAAGCAGCACAGGGATTGCACAGGGAGCCTCTGATGCTATCCCAGTGTATTCTGGGACAAGGAAGCAAAGGAACACCGGGGCGCAAGGCAGCCAGCAGCCTCAGGTAACTCTTATTTTTTTTGTTGTTAACCACCCCCCAGTGCTCCCGCGTTCCCCCCGCACCCGTTCCACCTGCCTCACCACTTCTTGTTTGTGTCAGCCTCCACTGAATGGAGGTGTAAAGCATTAAGCTTGTGAGGGCAGCTCAGCTTCAAGAGTGCAATAAGAGGAATTTCTTGCAGGAGCCTCTGTTAGTGCATGTGTGCTAATTGTTAATATATGCCTTGGTGGCACCACAAACAAAGGGAAGGACTCCAATCATGGTGCCCTCAAATCATGGTCCCCTCAGTGGACAAAAGCTCTTCGTACTCCCATGTACTGCTAGATGTACATTCCAGTTTCCTACGAGAGAGCACCAGGCATCTGTTCAGGTGAAGGAACATGAGCTCCGCAGTGCGACTGAGGGGGCAGGCATTGTGCACTGAGTCGAGATACAGGAATTCTTTGAGAGTAGTGCAGCAAGGTTATGGGCATGCACACACTTTCCCATATCCATGGGTTTGCTCCCAGGTCTCCTTCTGGCTCTCTGAATGTAAACCTGCAGAAGTGTCTTACGCTGTTGATGCTTAACATAACAAGAATTAATGTAATTTTTACATGGATTGAGCTTCTTCACTAATATGGCTGCCAGCACTACTTCCCATGATGAATTTCTGTTGCAGTATGCACACATTTTAATCTGTATATCTCTGTCTAACCTTCTTTCATTTGAAGAGACAGAAACAGTGACTGGGTGCAAGTTTAACTTAAGAGTAGTTGTGTATTTTATTGAATAAATGTACAGCTAAGAAATTGGGAACTGGCTGTATAGTTGTAATTTACAATATAGCCTCATTGCTCTCACAGCAGTGTTTAGCCAATTTAAAGACATATTGCAGGGCCAAAAACTGAAAAAAGGTTAATCAACTGTTTGAACACTAAATTAGATGACAGAAAATACCACATTAAGAAAGATACTCATCCCTACAATGAAGATTATTGAGAAGTCATTACATCTTTGAGTAGAAATCCTTGTATTACATGTTTTGGTGCTTTAATTACACAAAAAGCAGTGGTGTTAAACCCAAATATTTTTGAGGAATTGTGAAATTTGGAAAATATTCCATGGTTACAGGTTTTACATTGTCCAGGCTACTAGGATTATGCAGCTTGGAGGACCAGGGTATTCGAAATGATGCGAGAAAAAAATGCAAATTATCGGGCCCTTTGTCTGGCGGTATTATGTGCATCCGTTTGAGCTGGAAACAGCAATTTTAGTGAAATCAGCATATTTTGGAAATTATGTAGCTAATTCAGTAAATCCATAATTATGCTGTAAACTCTGCAGCCGCAGAGTCACATAAACCCACTGATCTCACTATTGCCTATTGTTGTATCAAGAAAGTATTTGTGACAATTAATCAAAGCCTCAACATTTTAATTCCAGTCACGGCCTAATTGATAGCTGCACTTTGAATAAAACAACTTGTAATACAAAACATACATAACGAGTACCTTGTCATTTCATTGTGTGCTTCTGGTGACATTTACAAACTACAGGGCCAAAGATATCACCAGAACCCTTCAATGGTAATATTAGACCAAATTACGAAGTAACTCATTATGCATGCTCTGTGTGTACTTAACTTTAAACCATTGTGTATATGCAAGTAGATAAACCTCAACCTTAAACAAGCGACAAGTCATTGTGATTGTAAACATGAATATATCATAAATTCCAAAATAATTTGCATTCAGTCCACTCACTAGACAGCGTGGGGAATGTGGCCTAATGGCTATGTTAAACCATCAACAGATCATGAGTGTCCCCAAGGAGTGGTGAAATTGGATGTTTGAAGCTTTCTTGAAAGTTTGAGTAATCAACTAAGGAAGGAAATGTGGTCTAATGTCTAATCTGTTGATCTGAGGGCCTTGATTTGAATCCAGCTTGGCATTTAATGAAAATTGTGCAGTTCTGGGAAATCACTTAATCACAATTTACCTAAAATGTAAATGTGTGAGATACTAGTGTAAGTGTGGTGTAACAAAAAGATATAAGCCACCACTTGATGAATACAATCTTGCATCATTTTCCATCACTGCCCCTAATGGGCAATGCACTGTGGCTCAGGGGTTAGGTCTATGGTATAGAAATACCAACACACGCATGCTTTTACATTGTGAACAGGTACCCAGCTTATTATTCTCTGAGGATACCCCTTCCCTTTGATCTTTTGGTGAGCCCGCTTATTTTGTCAGTCAGGTAGAAGCCCTCCATGATTTTCTTTATCCCAGTTTATTCTTCACACCTAAAGCATACTTCTTAATGTCTGTGGGTGCACTTTCTTGGGCACATTGGGAGATTTGCTCCACACACATCTTTTTGTTTCCTGGAAGCATGTCATCATTATGCAGTTCATGCTACTTTTAAACAGAAAATACACTTTTCCAGTAAGCCTTCAGTGCTTTCATTTCTGACAAGCACAGGACTCGCTTGGTACCAATCATCATGCAGACATTTGATGCTCGCAGGTCTGGTGGACACTCTCTGAACTCCAGCAGTGCTCGGTGTCTCAGGGATCTGCATTTAATGTGCTACTACAGGTAAGAACAGGCATGGACAAATGTCTTTTCTATGCGCTTAGCGCATTAAACTCAAACCTATTAGCCTTCCAAACGTGTATTCTAATGATTTCTTGGTTCCCATTGTGCGAAATGGCAGCCCCACAAACACTGTTTAGTTCTACCACCCCCATCCCCCAAGTTTGGGTCTAGTTGCGCCCCTGCTAGATTCCTTGCTATGGAATACTCCTCTCATGATTGATGACAGTGCTCTGTCTACTGCCACATTTTAAACACTGGGGCTATAAACTAGAACAGTGTCACTCTGACCTGCAAATAATCTTTGAGACGCTTGCTTTTGATCCTAGGGTTTTGCGAATCAAATAGTTCATTTTAACGATTTTTCCCAAACAAATAGCTCTCTATTTTAATTTATATTAATTTTTCTGTTTATGTAAGTGTTTGGTTGGTGTATTTTCTTGAGCAGGCCTGGAAAATATATCTCAGTTTAGTTCAGAAATTTTGAATTGCTAATTTAGTTTCCATATAAATGGCTTGCTTGAATCTTTCAAACTTGCAGAACTAAAAATAAGTTGTTTGCCCACAACACTTACACAAGTTCTTAAGCTCGGTGGAATCCTGTAATCAGAATTGAAGATTTTGAATTTTAAAAAGTCCAACTCAGGTACAGAAGTATGTGGTAGCACACATGTTGTTTGTATAGCTCTTTGATTACTGTCTCTGCTGTAAAACGAGCTTGTCACATGTCCGAATGCCGTCAGCCTGACTCACACTTTCATCCTTCTGATGAGAGAACATGTGTACCGTTAGTTCTTATAATAAAAACGTGTTTTAATTAGAGTGCTTTTTAGACTCCCACAGCAAATTCAAGGGCTATATTAAAATAAAGGTAAGGATGCTGAAAAACTTATGAGACAAACTTTAATGACCAGCGTGAGCTGTCAAGCACCTTACTCAAGCAACAAGCATCTAAGAACATTTTGGCCCTGATTCTGAGTTTGTGGGCAGTTTCTGACCCCTGCACAACCCCGTTTCCTCAGGAGTTGGAATTCCAAGTTGGATGGTATATAACACACTCGGTAACCTCCAGGTGCATTAACTACTTTGCCCTTTGTTAAATTGGAATATGGTTTGTTTTTTGCCTAGACATGTGAATTTTGGTGCAGTAAACACTCAAAATCAGCAAATTATTCCCCCAAAATTTGAAATAGATCCATTTATTGCACCCCAAAAATTCTGAACCCTTATGTAACAGATAATTCCGGGTGCGATAAATAGCATTATCAATCTAACAAACTTGGAATCGAGCCCATTGATTAGAATTTGGGAACAAGTTGGCTGCATGCACACCTTCCTGCATACCATTTATACATGTGCTATACAGATATCCTCGAACACCAAGTCAAATCATATGGAGTTTCTGGGTCAATATTTTCACAAGATACCTCAAAGTAACAGAAGATGCAAGCCTTGTTGAAAAAAAAAGTACTGAAAGCACATAAACAATACACAGAGGCAAGGCATCGAGGAGCAGAGATCAAACCTTATTCATAAACATATATAGACCATGTACATACCTAATAACTAATTACTAAATGACAAATATGATGCACACCCTACTGTATGTTCACATCAACGTATATGTCACTAATAAAATTAACTAAAACTTGAAAATATTCAAAAACTGACCATAAAATATCATGAAACAATACAGTGCTCCTAAAACAAAATACACATATCTACTAACCACAATCAAAATAAAGGGCCTTATTTCGATTTTGGCAGTCAGGATACTCAACCAAAAATGTGCCAGGTGCCACGTCACATGTATTGCAAGTGCATTATAGTCAACAATACTCCAATTGCAGACAAGGGGGTCGATTCCGATTCGGGCCGGAAATTTCTCCGACCGAGCCGGACCCGGAGAGATTTCCGACCGAATCGGACCCGTGCAGTCCGACCGAACGAGTCCGATGCGTCCGTATGTTATCAGACACGAGTCGGTCGGACTCCCATTGAACTCAATGGGAGCCGGTCGTACAACGCGTACGCGGGCTCCCATTGCCTCAATGGGTGCGAGGCGGACAAGGGCGCCCCCTACAGCGAGTACGCCGCGAAGCGCTCGCGGCGTACACGCACAGGTAGGGGGACCCATGGGTCCCCCCTGTGTGCGCCTCGCACGGGTACGCGTACAGGGGGTCCGACACGGACCCCCAAAGTACGGCTCCGACAGCGAGTTCGAGTCGGACGGCGCGAGTCGGTCGGAGCGGTCGAGGTGCGCATCGTACTTACCCGGCCGGAAAACGTCTCCATTGCGCGGTGCGGACCGGGTCCGACCGAGTCGGTCGGAGCGGTACGATCCGGGTACGAGTCGGTCGGAGCGGTCGGGTCGCCCGGACGAGTCGGTCGGCGAATTCGCATCGTACTCGCTCGGCCGGACCCGCGTACGGTTCGGTCGGGAAACAGGCTTTCGCATGGCTTTTTTCCCGACCGAATGGTATTGGGTGCGCCTCCGACCGGGATCGGAATCGGCCCCTAGGTGTCTTCCATGAAGTTTTGTGATAATCCTGCCCACCAAACTTTAAGGCCCAAAGTACAACACTTAAATAATTACAAAGGTAAAAACCCTCCATATTGCATGTATTTTAGTACATGACAAAAATATTACATTCAGTACTGTCGCCCTAACCACAATCTCTCAAATTAAGTTCAGGTAAATCTAGTTAAATAGAGGTAGGGGTATGAATAATAATTATATACTTATCTTTTTGATGTAATGGTAGGCGATGTAGTGAATGCAGTATTATTTTCAACCTCAATGTCATACAACAAAAGCGGCCATTGGGGAACAAAGTATCTGGAAAAAGCATTCTACGCTGAAAGATTGTAGCAGTAATGCATCTTTTATCATATTCTTATGACTGGACATGCATGGTACCAGGCATTCCCACTGCGTACTGGTGGACAGTTTTTGTCAGTCTCTACAGCACCCACCCATCAGGTATTCCCTCTTTCACAGCTGATGGCCATCTACCAGTGATTATTGGTCCACTCCAGGATCAGGAAAGTCTTGTAATGCAGAGCTTGGTACATGACGGAAGCGAGTCACACCGGCCAAGAGGAAGCAAAGGGGAACACAACAGGTTGCAGGCAGTCAGTGACAGACTGTTGTCTCCTACATGGAACTGTATAAACCTTCAATGATTCATTAATCAGACACCCAAAAACTGCAAAACATATCTATTGCTATGCGATAATATTGTTTTTGTGCGAAGCCGTTTTCATTACTTTTCTTAAATGCGTAAGTTTCCCCAAGTGAATTCCCAGTTGCTTGTTCTAGCTGAACCAAGTGTTGGTTTAACTCTGTGACACAATTATTCAATTTATGTTCTTGAGGGAAAGGAGAATCTGAAGAAAATCTGAATCATAACATATTCTATTCTAACTTGAAATCTGTTCCTTTATCTGTGCTATGTCAATTATTTTATCGGAACAAACGTGGTACACTTATGGGTATGACTTTTTTTAGAAGCAGTAGGAAATTCGTTATACATCAATTAGCATTGTAAAATCAATGGTTGAGAATTATATGAATGTATCCATAACCCGACCATAAAGTTCAGATGGCAGTGTAAACATCTAAAAGAAATTCATTTTTACATTTTCCGGATAATGCATTTTTTTGTTTTTTAACAGTCCTCATGCATGTATTTCCTTTTTCAATGAGCTCGGATATTAACAAACACTATTTTTAAATGTAGTTGTTGAATTTTTCTTCTTATACTTCCTCTTTTTAAATATGTGAATATTGCTATGAATTGTTTCTCTTCAGTATTTGGTTTAAAAGACATTGCCTTGAAGACCAAGTAGAATCTTTTTAGAGTGGGCAAAACGCTAGCACTATTTGAGGCTATCCTTGGAAAGTGATTCAAGTGGTTAAAGTTATTTAGAATAATACATATATGCTAGGCATCAATCCATCACTACAGCATCTTACTTAACAATGAATCGTTAATTTGATTTGTAATGCAACTATTCAATGAAACTAACTTTGTTGCCTGTGCCTAGTTTACAATGTTACACCAACCTGCATATCATTGATGGCATTTTCTTTCTATTGATGTAATTTCCCAAATCCTGATCAAGTTCTTGCAAACATTTGTTTATCAAAATGTAAGTGAAATCTTAATTGGTAAAAATCTGTATATCGTCCATCGGCAAATGTAGTTTTAAGAATTGGCAGATCAATCAACTATGTGAACAAATGGGCATGTATATCCTCATCTGCAAATAGCTAGGTTTTTCTTGAATCCAAAAATGGTTTTATTTTTTTCCTCATACCTTTAGCACAAATAGATTTTCAAATAGGATTTTCTATCGAATTTTAATTCCATAATACTCACTCCAAGATGCCTAAGATCACCTAATCCTAACATCCAGCGTACAAATCTCGATAGAATTCTGATGATTAAGTCAAATTTTCTCCAAAGAATCATCATGTGTTGAGCTTACTTCAGCTGTTACAAACCATTAAAGGTATGTCCACCAATTTCCTCAATTTAAGGTAGCATTCCAACTTCTGGATTACTGGGATTCTGTCTGTGTTTCACTTTCTGTTGATTCCATAGTTTGCAATTTAACTCAGAAAATCAATGGGATGCACCTCCATTGCCCATTTAGCCAGGCTGAAAACGACCCCACTTGTTTTTCGGATTCACCATGCTCCGTAAGTGTTTCTTGTCCAGGATAATGACTTGCAAAGGAGTAAGTCAGGTGATGAGATGGGCATCATGCACTGCATGTTGCCCACCTCCCCACTCACACAATCTGCTTATCTCCACTGCACTTCACTATCACTGCTCCAGTCGTGCTACATCCTGATTAGTACTGATATAAATTAATTACATAGCTTATATTTTACACTTGCTGAGACTGTGATTAAATCTTTGTAAGATAATAAAAATTATCTTATTTTCTACTATTTGGACAACTGGACACTTCTTCACAAACACAGTTGAAAATAACAATTTAGGGCCTGACGTACAAAGCCATTTTGCAGTCTCAAAGGCTGCGATTTGCAAAAACAGAGGGTTTTCAACTGCAAAATGGCTTTTTTTGGTACATATCAAACCCATTTTACGAATTGGTAACACGTTACCAAATTGCAAAATGAGTTTAGAAACCAATAATGAAACACTGTTTAGAATGGGCTTGTTTAAAGCGTCCCTTCCAAATAGTGAATAGTTAAAGTATGTATCAATGTTTCGCAAATGTAATCCAGTCAAAAAACATTTAAATTTAACTTGCACCTCAAAGGAGATGTAAACCTAGTCGCATTTGGGAAACCTTTTCCGTTTGTGAAAAAGGTTTGTTAGAGATTAGGCAGTAGTCCATGGTACCACAACCAACTCTCAATTAAATAAACAAAAAAAGCTTTTCTTTCTAAATACAGACTCATTTTCTTTAATGAAATCGAGATGCATTAAAAAAAAAAAAGGAGGCTCTTATATAAAATTAGAACAAACAAAGTGGTCTGCTGACTCCAGCTGGTCACCATCTCTATAAGGGCATCCAATCGTTCTAACACACAATTTACTATGTATTTTATGAATATTGATGAGGTATTTTGGATTGCAATTCACTATGATTCAGAGTTTTGTGAACGAACCTATTGGTACATAGGTCAGTTAGCAAAATTCCTTTCCATTCGAAAAATGTCTGTGCACGATTTGCAACCACTTTTTGCAAATGGAAATTTCGTATATCAGGCCCTTAGTCTATAGGTAATGTAAAGTAATCTGCAGCAGGACAGCCTACTGTGACAGGGTCAAAAGCGCAACACTACATGATGGGCGAAGGTGAGGATCAGCTAGCACTTTAAAAAAAGATTAATGGATTCAGACTGACAGTAAAGACATGAAAAAGAGTAAAATGCCAATTGACATAATTAACATAATTAATATGCCAAATCATCCACTTCTGCTCTATGTAGGGTCAGCCACCACGTCAACGAGAACAGATGATTTAAAAGAGAGCAGACGTAAGACAGCAAGTATTACTGAACTAAAGTACTTGGCTGTAGGTGTGAGAGCATGAGCAGTGTCAACGATCCCCTTTTAAAAAAGTATGCAATCAAGTATTTTTTTGGCAAGCAAAGTGCTTCTCTGGAAAGATTGTGCTCGCCCTGAAAGAGGTTTTCGTGTTGAAGCACTAAATGACATCTCAGGAATGCAATGACAAATCAGAGGCAGAGAATTGTTAGTTCTGTGAGGTTAAATAAACTTGATGACGGAGGGTGGACAGGAGGTATTCTCTCAATGGTCTTAAAGTAGGAAATTGTGTTTCCTTTCGTTTTTTGACTTAAAACTAAAAATTTCTAATCTACGGTTCCTTTAATTTGATTTTAATTCTTTGGGTCCTTCTGTTTTTTAAAATGTTTCCCATTTCACTAAGTTGGTTTTGGAATATTAATAGTTTGTTGTTGGTCTTTTAATATTGCGTTGGTGCTGCTTAAATACTGAAGACTTGTTTCTCTGGACAAAAGCCTGCTGCTTGTGCCCTGTCTACGAATCGTTAAGCCAAGGTTTTGTATTGAAAATGTGTTGTGACCTACCAAGATACTTGAGGTAGCATCTGGAACACCTGAAACACTGTAACATTCATTCCTAAGAAACTGTCTGTCTTTAGACCTCCAGGCTGGTGTCATGGAAAAAGACAGTTTCTGGATAATCTCTTTACAGTTTTATATGCAGATAGAGAGATGCAAGTATAACAGGTAAAAAGGCCAACTCACCAAAGAAAATAAACGCTGTGATAGAATGAGAAGAGATACTGAAGTGTATCTGGTACGGCGTGGTGGGAGTAGAAAAAGGGGCTAACCATCTTTTATGGCATTTGAGGCAGTGCTGGAAAGAAGAGGTATCCAGCCAGATCCAGGTTCCAGCAATTACTTCTGGGCCAGAACTGGGATCCAGCCAACCCAGGTAAACATGCTCAATTTGTCCTGGTTTATTTTGCAGACACCAAGACATAATTCAGCAGCGCCCACATTTTGTCTGCATTCCATTCACAGCAGCAGCCCCACAGGCATCAAGAGGCCTTTTTTATTTTCACTTCCAGCCAAGCCCAAAATAAAGGCCTGATTAAAAGGCTCATCAACCCTTCTTTTGTGCAAATGTCACCCTGACTGGGAACTATCTAGACCCTATTACTTAGATACCAATGCAATGGAAGAATGTAAGGGCACCCAACTTATCACTTGACTTCACTTTAGAGAAACTATGACTTGGATGTAGGTTTTTAACTTTGTTCAACTTCCTATTTAAGAGATCTGCATGCACTGTATCAATGCAAGAGTAATTATGCAAATAATTATTTTAATGGCACCAACTAATTATTTGAATGTAATTCTTTAGAACACTACTCATCCAGTAAAGGGTGTCAGAGCATTTTACATCACACACAGAGGCAGGAATAGCATATTGTATTTATTTTCTTTATTTAGAGAGTTTTATATTGTGGTGGCAAGACCCAAGGGTATCAGAGCACTTTACAACATTTACACAGGCAATAATATCAAACAGCAGTAATTAAAGGTAAATAACAGAGTTGAGCATTACAAATGGATTGGTGGTAAGAGAAACACCACCGCACTTAGAGGTGGGAAAAGGAAAAAAACGTTTTTATATATACAACCCTCACCCACTCTAGTAAGTGGCATGCTTCATCATTGGGTTGACCTTGACTCCTAAAGGTCAGGGTGGGCTCTACCGTGTTCCAGGGAACTCTTTTGAGAAGTCTTGACTTTTTTTCGGGGGGTTTAGGATTTAATAAAAATCCCTCATTCACCCCAAGATATCCCTTTATTAGTGGGGTGAGGGGGAACAGTTAGAAATATGGGATGTGGCAAACAGGCTATTGTGGTCCAATGACCCTGATCTGAAAGCGCTTTTCATAGGATCAAAGGCTTGATTTTACTAAGGAGTTTTAGGTTGTAGAAGGCACTCCTCACTGTATTCTTTATATGTGAGCTCATGTTCGGGATTGGGTCCAGTGATTCGGCAGAACCAGCCATGGATAGGTTGCAGTTGAGAGAGTGGATAAGCTTTGGCCACTCTTGGACCTGTGGCACTTTTAGACATTATGGGGCCGATTCTGATGCGGGTTGGAAAAGCTTCCCGACCGAATCGGTTGGGAAATGGTGTCCGACCCACTCGGATCGGGAAAGTCCGACCGGCGGAGTAGGATGCATCCGGATGCTTCCAGATACGATTTGGTTGAACTCCCATTGACTTCAATGGGAACATTTGTTCCTAACCGCATCAGAATTGGGCCCTCGGTCGGGAAGACACGTTCCCGATCCGATTTGGAAGGAGCAAATGCCGTTAGGAGGCCTTCCTAACCGCATCAGAATCAGGCCCTCGGTCGGGAAGCTTTTCCAACCCGCATCAGAATCGGGCCCTATATGTTAAGAACATATTAAGAAACGCAAAGTCAGGGTATGAAACGTAATGCAGTTACTGTGGTGGTCTGCACTAACAAGACTTTATTACTTCCCAAAGGAAACCTTCTTTGCAATATTAGAATATCAACAGATTGAGAAAATAAACCAATAAAGATCTAAACCCATAACTTATATTTTGCATGCAGCTGCTTGATGCCAGTGAATAGATCACCATGCTATATTATGAACTGGAGGCAACAAAATTATCTCAGTGTCAAAAGCAGTAGCCCACTTGCCTATCAACATGAAATATAAATCTGTGATCTGCATGCTACACAATCTGTTTTTCATGAGGCACATTAACCCTATATTCTACTTTGAGTCAAAACTGTGATTGGACAAAACATAGAACTACCACAGAGCACCCTTTACCACTAGAGTTATCTTACTGCTATTAAAACCCCCTCACAATTGCTGGGCACACAAAGATCTCTGCAGCGTGTGTCTATAAAATATTAGAACATTGGAATGTTCAGAGCTCCGTTGAAAACAATGGAGTGCTCCGGGCTTCTAATGGCTGGTAGAAGCACAGAGCTCCAACATTCCAGTGTTTGACATTGTTCACAGCTGTTGCTGTGAGCAAAGGCCTCTCAGAGTCCGATGGGATTTAAACCCCCTTGGGCTCCAAGAGGCATTTATTTTAACTAATCAAAACATTCTGCCCTCTAGGGGCGGAATGTTCTAATAGCCATTTAAGGCCCGCTCCCTTGTTAATGGCCCTTGCCTTCAGCTCGGGCCTTTAATGCTGGAGCAGGCCTTTAATGGCCGGTAGAGCCCGCTACGGCGGGCTCTAAAGCTATATTCTAGAACGTAGTCTCTTTGTAGTCTATTAAGTAAGCTGGAACATATTTACTGTCACATGTCCTTGTTGCCAATTTCTTTGCAGCAGATTTCTTTAAAAAAAATATTTAAGTTGACTTTCAAACTCTGCTTCTCCAGCCCCGCCTCTTGTGCCTCTGATCCAGCCGAAGCTCCAGGGTTGAATATTTCACAAAACGGAGTATTTCAATGGGCCCATATACATTCATCTGAAAATGTTCATCCACACTCCCTGGGCAAACCGCTGGGGGGTCAAGTTTTAAAATTCACTTAAGTTCTGATTAGTTATTTCCCTGTAACCACAAATCGGGTTAAATTGACATTTCAATGCCTAACTAATCTTCACAAATAAACACTCTTTCCTCTGGTCGGTGGACCATTAGTTGAGTTAGTTGATGGTGATATTAACAAACTCCTTAACTAATTCAAAGCTCTTAGTGAAATGACCACAGACTCTGAGTAAGATTTATAACCTTTATCTAAATTTTCAGTCATAAGTTGAACGCTCATCATTACAGATTCACAGTGCAAACTCCATCATTCTTCAATAGGAGAGAGAAATTTCATTTAGAAAATACATTCAATTACACAACCTCATTCAACAAAATCAATGCATAAGAGTGGATAGATGTAGAGACAAAAGGCACATATTAACGTACATTTGTAAAGAAATATGCAAATTTGAGATAGAATATCATTTACCTAATAAGAGATGACCGGAATACCAACCCTCTGGCCAAAGGAATGGTGGAGGTCCCCTGACTTAGGATCAGGAGACAAAGACTGAAGGACAGGATCAGGACAGGACTAATACTTACTAGACTTTTCTACAAACCCGACGCACCAGGGCGATTCCCTCTCTTACACTTTCTCCCTCCTCGATCTTCTTCGCAAATCTTCGAATCTAATCAGGCTGTCATTTCGGATCTGAATCTTCCCCCTCTGCTCTCGCCTCTCTCTCTCTCCTCTATGATGCTCTCTCCCGATGCAACATACTCGTCTCCCTCTCAGCGTCGATGATGATCTCACTTAACTCAACTTACTCTAGTTATAGTCTTTATTTCTACATGTCCCACCCTCAAGAGTTGCAAATTTTTCTAAAATACGGAATATGATTGGACGGGGGTAGGGGAGTTTTCATCACACCATACTGACATATTCATTTCTATTAAGGCATTTATTGTTAGCTAGCCCTTCCCCTTTAGCTCATTCATATTGTCCTCTTGCCATGCATATATTGTTGCCATTGCAATAATTTATTCAATACAGACTACATAGACGAATGATACATGTCTTCTTTTTCTCATGTCTTCTGTCCTTGATTCTTGGCAGTCATTCAGCTCTTTCGGTCACCGGGTCACACCATGGTCTCACTGAGCATGCGCAACTTTTTGTCATCCATCGCCATTTTCTTTTTCTGTCAAGCTTCTAGCAGGTCCGAATGCGTACTATTAATAAAGGAATCATAAGCAGATGTTATTTTCTTATACATATAATTCTCACTGTTCACCACCCACTTCTACTCTGTCCCATGTTGTTATTATCTCTCTTAGGCAAAAGCATTAACAACAGCAGCTTTCTTTTTAAATTCAAGCAAGCAGATGCCGGGCACGCGGTACCTAAAGACCACGTGTTAGTCTTTCTAGCGCATGCGCGAGGTTTTCCCTCTCAAAGCGAGTTAGTCACGTTATCTCTACGTAATTCAGATTTGCACATGCGCAAAGCGTTTTCGCAAATTACAGCGGGTTTTAGTCGCGTTGCATTTTATTCTTCATTAATTTCAGCATGCGTAAGCTTCTCTCCCCATGTGTCGGTGTCTGGTGTATATTAATTTCGTCTTATCTACAGTTTTAACGATTAGTAAAAGTTAATGGAGGATTTCTCTGAGCAAGTTTCATTTTCTCGAATCCTTGCTCCATCACCTCCACCCCTTCTCCTTTTCCACATCTTCACCCCAAACTTATGGGTTCCCGGAGTGAATTGTTTCCAATTCCAGCACTGATGTGAGGTAAATGGGAAAATATCTAGGGTAAATAAGAATTTGTTACTAGAAGAGTAGAAGGATGAGAAAAATAATGTATTTGTGAAAATAACCAGAAGGTAGCACTTTCGGCAAATGGAAGAAAATTAGTGAAAAGTCTCAGAAACAGATTTATAAAATGGCTATGCTGAAGCAAATACAATTAATAATTGGGAAACTTGTCTGAAGTCTGTACCAATAGCTTAGAGTAGCAAAGCAAAACAGGAAGTATTTGCTAAGTAATCCTGACGTCCTTTAATATCGCTTCCTATGTTATTTTTTAAATACTCGTTGTGCACGCTATACGCCAAATAATATGGTATTTTTACACAGACACATGTTCTCAGTATAACGCCTCCTCTGCTTTTGCTTGCAAATCCAAAACTAAGAGAGCATCAGTGAATAGCTCGTAATGAGTTCCTATGAGATAATCACAGACTGCAAATTTCAAGAGATGTAGAGATGCACACCTGTGCTGCTTAGCCATAGTTGTAAATGCAAATGAGCTCTCTAAGGCGTTCATTTCTTTCATCCCAAGTGTTTCACTCTCTGCCTAGCTTGTGGAGTGGCGTGCTAATGTCTACGTCTGACAAAGTGGAGTCTTAGTTTTAAGATAGATAATGTTTCCTTGTTAAGAATGGTAGGAGGATACTTCTGCAGCTGGGTGCCCACAGTTGACAACGGAGGTGCTCTGGATGGAGGCGTGAGTTCGAGTCCCCGCAAGGGGGGGCTCAGTCATCCACCTCTCTGAAGTGGGTACATTGATAGCTTTAAATTGAGCAATAGGAACATCCGTTATTTACAACACCAATAAATATTTGGAGCTGTTCAAAAAAACAATCATTATGAAATAAGCAGAGGTTTATGGAAGTTTGTTGTGAAGGGCCTGACCGTGGATGACCAGCAAATATAAGGTGCAATATGCACACCTGACCGTAAATCAGTAGGTATGCAAACTGTGCCCAATTTCACGTTGGAAATGTTGGAATGGAGAATAATGCTTCATTCGCTCGTGTTATTCCCCATTCCAATGTCAAAAAAGTACATATGTGCTAGTTGCTCCAGAGATTTGCAGCAGCTTTTACATTCTACAAACTAACTGACATAACACCTGCAAATAGCGCACATGTAGTAATCAGTCTCCTACGGCATGTTTTAGTCTGTGGGCTCTCAGGCAGAAGGCAATGGGAATGACAGGGAACCTATTTTGTTGGTTTTTTTAAATTTTAGTTCAGCTTTTGACCTGGTGGAACGTACCATCCTGTGAGATATGCTTTGTCACCTGGCTAACCACAGTAGCTTTCTTGCAATTCTCCAGGAATTGCATCGCCATAATTGGGCCCAGGTAGAACTGGATCTAAAAGGGACTCTGCCTACAAGAATCCCGCTGGGTAACTGTCTAAGGCACCACATTGTTTTCTTTATTTTTAGCATATTTGCACTATTCCCTTCTTGCTAAAAATGGGGGGTAGGCACATATAGTGTCTCCTCTAAGCAGACGACCTGGGCATTTTAGACCTGACCAAAGTGGGCCTTTAGAGGAAGCTGGAAAGTTACACTTCATATTGTCTGGCTAATAAATAAATGGTTAATCTGGAGAAAACAAAAATAATTAATTTTGGGAAAACAACAAAAGTGGGTGCTAGGCAATGATACGGTGGAGGAGGTAACCTCATATAAATATTTGGGGATGCTGTTTAATAATAAATTACATTGGACCTCTCATAAAGAAACGGTGGAGGCACATGCACTCTCTACAACTGGAGGCCTAGTAAAATATAAAAATTCATATGGTGGTCCATCTCTGTCGCCGGTATTTACCGCTTAAAATGCTATGGTCACAACTCAATGCCTATACGAGGCAGAACTGCTGACTTTCAGCACAGAGGCTAGCTGGAAAAAGTGTGAGCGTAAAAACCTTAAAAAACTGCTAGGGCTGCCCAAAACTACTAAGTGCCCGGCAATGCGCTTGGAAGGGAACCTGTAGGCATGGAACTTCCTAGCCTTTAAGGCTACATTATGCTGCTGGGATAAGCTCTGGACCTAGGAAGGTCAAAAATTGTCAGGCCTTTGTGCTCTGGAAATCTCAAGAAGCAAACTAAAATGGGCTGCACTTGTTAGAAATAGATTAGAGAAAATTGCAGCAATGCTGAATGTAGGCAAATTTAGAGTATCAGAGGCATCCCACTTATCAAAGGGGAATTGAGGGAGGCCTGCAAGAGAGAATCTAGGATAACAGACCTCAATTATGTTGTAAGAAAATCCTCCTCGAGTTACATGTTAGAGTCATGGGTCAACCAAAGGATATGTAGCAGCATTCCAGAACCCCCAAATGTGCATGTTCCCTTTAAAATTTCCGGGGGCGCTGAATTTCCAGTATTTAAAAGTGGAGGTATTTAATGCATTTTTTGGCTCTGCAAATAATTGTACCTGTGGGTTAAGGGTGATAAATCAAAATGTTAACTTTTTATTAGATTGCCTGCACTTTTCAAAGATACGACATCAGATTTTAAAGCCACTCTTTAAAATATAACACCAGCCATCTCAATTAGGCATTGGCACTACTCACAGACATGGAGTCCTTTGATGTGGCCTGCGCATTAGCAAATTTCTTAAAAACAACTTTGGGCTAGAATTACAGCTGTGATCGACAGTGGTCGATACGGATTGAATTTTATGTTGAGTTTTTGGGAGGAGTGCGGCCATTCAGTGATTTTATGTTGTGTTTTAAAAGGTGATCAAATGTGAGAGGAAGGAGATGGCTCTTTTTAAATGATTTTAATAGACTGTACATAGGTTTGGGGGCTCCTTGAGACAAGGGAGCTTGTTTGCAAGCCCCTTGCATGGCTGGTGTGTCAGTTTTAATATGGGAAAAAGTGACGTACAGGCTGTGCAAGGGGCTTGCAGATAAGCTCCCAGGTGCTCTAAGTTCAGGGTCCATCTGCTGCCTTCACACTTGGCTGCAAAACCTCCAATCAGGTCCAGTTTGAAATCTGTAATCCACCAGTGGGGCAAGGCAGTTTGTGATGGCTGAGGAATGGATACTTTCTCTGGATACTTTAGATTCTGTGTTCTGCTGAAATCTTGAGCTTTTGGATCAAAGGCTTCTCACCATGAGCATCCCCTCACTGCTTGGGTCCCTTTGCTGCTTCTTCAAACTCTCGGGTTTTATGTTCTGAATTTGGAATTCAAAATCTTCCAGCAGTGCAAGGCCAGAAGTCACACACAGGCAGTCCCCATGAGGTTGGATACCTTCTGTGTGAAATCCCATTGAGAAAAATGTAACTACCTCTGCGGTCCTCCAGAGTGCTTCCAATTGTACGCAGCCAAAGTCAGAGTTTCTGGATGAAAAAGAAGATGAGGTTTCTGGATGAAAAAAAGAGCTGGATAGGCTACACTCAATTGGATGATCAAAAGCTAGTTACCTTCTCCCATTTCAGCATATCACCTTACCATCATAGTCTTGCATGAAATGAATTTTCCTCTACTTCAAATATCAAGTTTTGCTAAAATGCTGCTAAATGTATTCATACATGCTCATCTAGTGTCCTTAAATGGTCAGTATTTATATGATATTTGGTGATGTGCAGTTTAAAATAGGACACTCTCTTCAGCCAATTACCACATCTTGGATTCAGTAGAGAGCTTCCATAATTGTGTGATGTGGATTTCACAGTTATCCTTTAGTTGTTTTTTCTGCATTTTGTTAGTCATTTATCACGTTTTACCATTAATGATGCTGGAGTCTGGGGTCTTTTTAAAACTATTTAATAAGCAGACCTAATTGATTGTCTTGTCAAAATACAGCCTATCACTCTGTACAAATGTTAATGGATAGTTAGATATAGGGTCCAAGGTAATAAAGAATCATTTTGTACTATAGTTCCTATTTCCCTAATAGGCTCTGCGCATTGGAATAATATACCCTATAGGCTTGACATAGGACTGAGGTCGGTATGTCCCTATCGAGTATATTAAACTTAATTACTTTGTGCCAGCTAGCTCAGAGGCCACTAGAAACTCCTTGAAGACAAGAAGAGAGTAGTTTCTGGCAACCGCATAAACATGACTACTTTGTTTCCCTTTAGAATCGGAACACGTCTCAGAATCGTGGAAACAATAGATAACAGTTTCACTCAGCTCAATCGTGCATGCTTAGTTTCCACAGAGTTACACAGAAAGAAAAGACGGGCGTTTCAATAAAAAGGTTTTATTGAACAGTCTTGTTTCTCGTGTAAGAGATATGTGCTGTTATGATCACAAGACAGTATGCAAGATATATAATGTACAGCGTAAGCAGTAGAAATAAATAATACTGCGCTAGCATTATCTTTTAGCATATATTCACGTACATAAATAACATGAGCTAAAAATGCGAGTACTCCTACGATGCGTCTCTAAGCTAGTTCTACCCCAATGTACCTAACCTAATCTAGGTGTAGGGAAAGGTAAGAAGTAGGTGGAGTATTCTCTAGTATGGTATACTGAGAGTATGTTAAGTCTGGTATGCCAAGAGTCCCTCTAGGTTCTAGTCAGCTCCATACCTTGAGAATGAGAGAGGTGGGAATCTCTTTCGGGATCTGGAACTCTAACACCCCGCGAAGGGAGTCAGAATACTGGAAGCTGGATTCTTCTGTGAGCAGGAATGACAGCGTCTTCTCAGTGCGTCAGGCCGGGATACGGGCTCCTCTGAAGTCGAGATCTCCTCTAACTTGCTTGGGCAAGGGAAGGTATATTTATACCTGGAAGGTGCCTTGGAATGTTAGCATTGACGTGAAGTCAGACAGAGGAAGACGTCAGGAATGAACCCTTAAGGTATAGCGGTTTATACATAATAGATGAGTTCTTGGAGAAATCAATAATCATGTGCTAGGGGAACACCCAAGAGCTTAAGGGTCTGGTTTCTAAGAACTCGTTGTGACGTTAGGGTGGACGGATGTCGGTGACCATGCCTGTATTTGGAGTGCATGGCTAATGCCTAAATAAGGACTGGGATTCTATGCCTATATAAGGGCAATGCGAATTGTGCCTATATAAGGACATGTTTCATGAAAACTTATATACGGACACCTAAAGTGGAATACAACACCCACTCCACTTTCGAATGAACGATAATACTAAATGCTAAACATTAATTGCTAAACATTAAACTGAGTACCACATGTTGCTAAAAACATTTCTAAAAGCATATTAAAAGAAGTTTAAAATAAACTGTTGAATGCAATAGGTACTGTACATTTTAAAGCCTTTCTTCATTCTAAGCATATATTGGAAATAAATGCAACATGAATGAATTAACAGAAATATATACATATGATGAAATGGTTGATAAGTTTTCAAAAATCAAAGCCATTGCATATCATGGTATTAAATGAAATGTTAGACAAATAAGGTGACAATGTGTCCCTGGAAGTATTCAAAAAAGTCTGTTTTATAAGAATAGTTCTACTGTAAGCAGATTGTTTTGCCATGTATTTTCAAAAAAAGAAAAAAGAAAAAGTTCAATTTTGGGAAGAGTTCCAAGTTTTGAAAATATGAAGGCCAAATTTCATTGCGTCCCTGGTACACTGTGAGCCGAATCAAAGTCAGTGTATGGGTCTGGTGTAAACATGAAATCATCTATTTCTGTAGCCAAAATATTGTCTACCGAAGTTGGTGACATTTGGAACACCTCGTTCAGAAGGTTAACTGCACAGAGATGAGAAGCATCGCCCTCAGCATAAGATGCCGCAGCAATGTTCACGTCCATTGTTACCTGTGTGCCTGTTGATCCATCTCGTACCTCAGCAGCAGCAGGAAGCGTCTGTGAGATCTCAATGAATGCCGTCATCAGGATTGGTAGCCTCTGGGGACAACACAGAGCATGGGCCGTTATTGGGTCCAGCAGAGTATCGATATCCGTTGGCATGACTGATGGGAGTGTTAGACAGGTGTCTAGCACGCATTCTTCACCGCAAAGCAGGCAGCGTAGAACAGGTAAGATGCAATCTTGCCAGATTGGTCTGAATGACAGGAACCATGTTGTATTAAGTTCCCGTAGACGAGGTATGCCCAAAAGCTGTACTATGCGCTCACGGCACTTCCGTTCAAGGAGAGTTTTCTCCACATCGCTCGGAGTGATGTTGGCGGATAGACTTGCCATAGCGTAATAGTATGAATAGAAATAGGATTCCTGCAACAAGTGCTAGAATTAATGGCACACCACCAAACACCGAATGTGCGAAGTTTGGGATGATTCCGAGGACTGCCTGGAAAGGTGCTAATAGTCCTGAACAGATGGTCTTAAATATATGTACAATTCCGCTCGTATCAGACATGTTAAAGATACGTCTCATCATTTCTACGAAATGTATAGGGCAGTTTGCATGAATTAAAGCCTGTATCTCAGCTGAAGTCCTTGCAATTTGTAAATCATAGATTTCTTTGGCCGAGGTCAAAGGCACGGTTTGTTGCAAAAGCATGGCTTTCATTCTGCTTAAAGTATCAAAACGTATAAAAGAAACATTCAACGAAGGCCATAAAGGCGACTCACTGACTGTGTCTATTGGGGGGAACAATACTTGCATACAGCAAGTGACCCTGGAATCCACCGTTACCAGATATGGGATGCCTGGCAACATGCCACAACAACTCTGATCATTCAACATGAGGTAACTCCCGTTAGAAAGTTGGCCAAACGTTGGATTAATCACAGTAGCTGGTGTACCCTGCTGGTGGCAAGACAAATTTGCCACAGAACCATTACAAGCCCCGTGTAAAGAAATGTCTTGACATATGAGTGAACCGCTTAGTGCATTTTCACAGTGTGTACCGCTAAGAAACACTTCACGATCCCCACTCCAGCATCTGTATTCGTAAGGTAAATCCCAGGATGTCTTAATGTATTCTTTACCCAACCTTTCATATTTGCCCGCCTGCATTTGTTTGAGGCAATACTGAAACTGAAAAGTAGTGACAGGCAGAGTGATTTTGCCATGAATAAGCCATTCTGTAGCTGGTTTCTCTGCCACAGTGAATGGTAATTTCTCCAGTTTTTCAATGCTCAGCACTGTATACTTTGCTCCCCTTTGTGCCAGTTCGATCTGTTTATCAGTCAGATTGTATTCTGCAAACAGAGCCGACGTGTTGATAAAACGCCACGGCACATAGTCCGCACGCAAAGATTGCAGCGTCCAGCCTAATAACATAATAGAACGTAACTGAGATTGGCCTTGTTGTAACATGGCTAAATCTTGTTCCAGTATGTCAATAGCAGAGGATACAATGTTGTCCAATGAATAAATTCTGGATGACAAAGTTGTTAACCCATTGTCGACCACAGTGAGAGATTTCTCTAAGTTAATACGATCAAGTTCACGTATTCATTCTGCGGCCTCTGCCTGTGAAACCTTCCATGCTTCATTATAAGCAGCATAGATGCCGGCATATATGAAACGTTTTTGACGCGGTTTTCTTGGTCCTAGCAAGAATTCCCTAAGGTCTTCGTCTTCTTTAAGTAAAGATAAGTGTTGTTTCACATCCTCAAGTGTAGATTTTTGTAGCCAGTCGAGGCACAATTTTCCTACACTGTATGTTGTTACTACACCCGGATGTTGTCTTTGGACGTATCGTGGGTCTGGCCTATGGATAGTAAAGCCCTGTCTTCTATTCAGGAATCTTTCTTGACAGATGTTTGTGTCTGTGGGCCAGATCAACCATTTTCTCCAATCAGGATTTGTTCTGTTGATTTGTAGTATTGTGTCAACTGTAACCGCTGCCTGTGTATTGTTATTACTGGCAGGTGTTGGTACAGAAGGTGTTTTCATGTCTTTGATCTTGGCTAAACCAAGGCAAGACGTTTGTTGCACAGTGTCATTCAAAAACATTATTTGCTGAGGGATGATACACGCTCTAAACAAAGCTTCTATCCCCTGCAGTTGCCATTCTTTAGAACCCCAGACAGATTTTGTGTCTATTGTATCTTTCCACAAGTCGAATCCATGTCTAGACAGTTGAGCAATAAATGCTGCAGAGTAAATCTGTTTTGTATTTGTTAAAATAATTTTCTGTCCTGTTTTGTTTTCATTTTTATAGTAAAATGTTTCCGGGTCAGATGTATTGTACCCTGAAAAATAGGGAAACTTTTTAGCAAACGTTTTTGAACTACCTTTTGGTGGTGTAGGACAATGCTCCCATTGGTTAAACATAAACGCATTTCTAGGTGTTGCAGATTTATGCAAAAAATGATGACCATAGTGGTTATAGCAATATAGCTCAGGGGGGGAGGGAGCACACTGCCTCTCATCCCAGCACAGTTCACCCCATTGCATCCTGGTAAATGCAGTACGCTTACTTTCAAAGTTGCAGCAGTCTTTCATCAAAGTTGGTGCAGGTAGTGCTGTTATCTCTAGACATGTGTTTCTGGGTTTAGCCCATCATCAGTAGAGAGCAAAAAGTAGAAAGGAGCAGAGAAAAGTCATCAGGGGTTGCTGAAATGGTGCCCAAGTCTTCACAGGTCACAGTACCTCTCCACAGGCACACAGGTGCATCCCAGGAGGGCTCGTCAGCTCGTTGGCTCAAGGGAGCCTTTTGAACACAGGGGGGGAGGGAGCACACTGCCTGTCATCCCAGCACAGTTCACCCCATTGCATCCTGGTAAATGCAGTACGCTTACTTTCAAAGTTGCAGTAGTCTTTCACCAAAGTTGGTGCAGGTAGTGCTGTTATCTCTAGACATGTGTTTCTGGGTTTAGCCCGTCATCAGTAGAGAGCAAAAAGTAGTAAGGAGCAGAGAAAAGTCATCAGGGGTTTGCTGAAATGGTGCCCAAGTCTTCACAGGTCACAGTACCTCTCCACAGGCACACAGGTGCATCCCAGGAGAGATCGTCAGCTCGTTGGCTCAAGGGAGCCTTTTGAACACAGGGGGGGAGGGAGCACACTGCCTCTCATCCCAGCACAGTTCACCCCATTGCATCCTGGTAAATGCAGTACGCTTACTTTCAAAGTTGCAGTAGTCTTTCACCAAAGTTGGTGCAGATAGTGCTGTTATCTCTAGACATGTGTTTCTGGGTTTAGCCCGTCATCAGTAGAGAGCAAAAAGTAGTAAGGAGCAGAGAAAGTCATCAGGGGTTGCTGAAATGGTGCCCAAGTCTTCACAGGTCACAGTACCTCTCCACAGGCACACAGGTGCATCCCAGGAGAGCTTGTCACCTCGTTGGCTCAAGGGAGCCTTTGAACACAGGGGGAGGGAGCACACTGCCTCTCATCCCAGCACAGTTCACCCCATTGCATCCTGGTAAATGCAGTACGCTTACTTTCAAAGTTGCAGTAGTCTTTCACCATTTCAGCAACCCCTGATGACTTTTCTCTGCTCCTTACTACTTTTTGCTCTCTACTGATGACGGGCTAAAGCCAGAAACACGTGTCTAGAGATAACAGCACTATCTGCACCAACTTTGGTGAAAGACTACAGCAACTTTGAAAGTAAGCGTACTGCATTTACCAGGATGCAATGGGGTGAACTGTGCTGGGATTAGAGGCAGTGTGCTCCCTCCCCCCTTGTGTTCAAAAGGCTCCCTTGAGCCAACGAGCTGACGAGCTCTCCTGGGATGCACCTGTGTGCCTGTGGAGAGGTACTGTGACCTCTGAAGACTTGGGCACCATTTCAGCAACCCCTGATGACTTTTCTCTGCTCCTTACTACTTTTTGCTCTCTACTGATGACGGGCTAAACTCAGAAACATGTGTCTAGAGATAACAGCACTATCTGCACCAACTTTGGTGAAAGACTACAGCAACTTTGAAAGTAAGCGTACTGCATTTACCAGGATGCAATGGGGTGAACTGTGCTGGGATGAGAGGCAGTGTGCTCCCTCCCCCCTTGTGTTCAAAAGGCTCCCTTGAGCCACGAGCTGACGAGCTCTCCTGGGATGCACCTGTGTGCCTGTGGAGAGGTACTGTGACCTCTGAAGACTTGGGCACCATTTCAGCAACCCCTGATGACTTTTCTCTGCTCCTTACTACTTTTTGCTCTCTACTGATGACGGGCTAAACTCAGAAACATGTGTCTAGAGATAACAGCACTATCTGCACCAACTTTGGTGAAAGACTACAGCAACTTTGAAAGTAAGCGTACTGCATTTACCAGGATGCAATGGGGTGAACTGTGCTGGGATGAGAGGCAGTGTGCTCCCTCCCCCCTTGTGTTCAAAAGGCTCAATTGAGCCAACGAGCTGACAAGCTCTCCTGGGATGCACTTGTGTGCCTGTGGAGAGGTTCTGTGACCTGTGAAGACTTGGGCACCATTTCAGCAACCCCTGATGACTTTTTTCTGCTCCTTACTACTTTTTGCTCTCTACTGATGACGGGCTAAACCCAGAAACACGTGTCTAGAGATAAGAGCACTATCTGCACCAACTTTGGTGAAAGACTACAGCAACTTTGAAAGTAAGCGTACTGCATTTACCAGGATGCAATGGGGTGAACTGTGCTGGGATGAGAGGCAGTGTGCTCCCTCCCCCCTTGTATAGCAATATAGCTGTTCATAGTCTGATGAACCCTCTAAATATTCATTATTAGAAAATGCAGCAGACCTTTCTAGATCAAATATCATATCATTTACAGTCTCAAAGTCCCAATCATCAGAATAGGTACTGGATGAAATAAAATCACTTAGTGAAATTTTAAATAAATGTGGAATGTTCAAAAGTTCCGTAGGGCCGAAGATATCGAAATCTGTTTTGTCCCACACTATACCATCCTGTATAGGAACGGCTGTGATGTTCACTGCTGATAAGTCTCTTGCTTCACGATGGGATGATTTGTGTGGTTTTAAAAGTAAGTTCACATTTTTACTTTCAATGTCCAAACGGATGTATCTGCCATTTATAAGCACGCTGATAGTCATAACCAAAGCTAGCCAGAGCAGAAAGAAAAATATTCCAGAAATAATCCATAGTTCAATCCATGGTGAAACCAGATAAGTCTTTCTCAGAAAATGAAAAAAGTCTTGTACTTTCTGTTTGAAAGTTTTTGATGCTGGCGTCGTTTCAGGCTCACTCGGATCCTCAGAAAACGTATCAAAGTTAATCAAATAGCCAGAAGCAGTTCTATCAATTGTTGGAATTGCATCAGGATTTGTCGAAATCGCTGGAACCAGTTGATCACTTGTTACATTGGTGTAGACAGGTGTATTTGGATGAACTGTTACTTGAGTTTCAAGAGGGATGAGTTCCATAGCATTGTTGCTTAGTCCTTCATCTGTTACTGCTGAATTCTCGATGGTTATCAGTCTTTCTGTCTGAACCTCTTGGATAGTAGCGAGAGGAGTGCGTCTGCTACTAGGTCGGAGTCCACGAGGCCTACTATTTAGTATTGGCCACATACTGTGGTTTGATGAGGTCGATTGACACAAATCTTTTCTCCTTTTTTCCAGCAAGGGGTGGCAGAAGTACTGTTCTTGTTCCGTGTACGGCTAGGACAGGTACTGGTTGACTGTAAGAAGGTCCAAGTTCCTTCTTGTCCACAATCTTCTCTCTGACTAGATCTCCAATTTTTGGGATCCAGACAGGCCTTGCTGGGACTGCCGTTTTTCCCCAGTGGTGGTTGGCTTCAGGAACACGTTGCTTTGTTTCGATCTTAGTTCATTTAGATCCTGTAAAACAGCCAAACGATCTTTGATATCAAAGGGTTTATTTTCCACCACTGTGCCTTTACATTCGAGATCAGGAACCCACATTCTTGTCCCAAATAGGACCTCATATGGAGTGACCCCCTAGAGAACTTCTTGGCAAATTATTTAATGAGGGTTGGACCCCATAAAGATGTTTGACCCACCCATCACCCGTACTCTAATACCCTAGCTGTTATAGACTGCTTTATGTCCCGGTTTTTCCTTTCCACAACAGAATTTCCCTCAGGATGAAACGGAGAGGAGTACCGCAATGCTACGCCCAAACTGGCCATGGATTCTTTGTAAGCCCGAGAGCTAAATGCAGGGCCCTGGTCAGAATGTAGCATGCCTATTGCGTATGTGCCGATAAAGACTCGCAAATCTTTTATAACAGTTCGAGCGTCAGCCGAGCGCTGAGGCCATATCCATAGGAACCTTGAGCACAAATCCACTGCGACCATTATATATTTATAGTTACCGTCCCTTTGCAAGGGACCGCAGTGGTCCAGGTAAACACAAGCTAATGCTTTGCCTGAAATTAACAGGGGTGTCTGCGCAGGACGTTTCACTGTGGAGACTTTCATCTGTTGGCATATTTCACATTCCAAAACATAGTTTTTGGTCTGTTTCCTAATGCCAGGCCACCAATATCTTTGTTTCAGTAAAGATACTGTTGCAGAAATACCTGCATGGGCTAAGGCTATCCCTTCATGTGCTGCTAGGATTAGTCCTAATCTACGTTCCTTGTTTGGAATTACCCTATCCCCCACTCCAGGGATTCGAGCAACAGGAACGTTGTTCACATCAATTACATAAGAGTACTTGAGTGGAAACTTTTTTGGTAACGCTGCACCACTGCCTTTGCTCGTAGCATTGACAGCCAACAATATCTCACTGTCTATTCTCGTTTTTGAACGAGTGATCACAGCTACGGAAGCCGTCTGAACAGCCCCCTTTGCGGCTTCGTCAGCCAATGAATTCCTGCAACGTGAACGCCATCACGTTGATGACTCAGCGTGTGTATCACGTGAGCTTTTGGTAGTTCGCTTTTTAACTGAACTACTTGTTCCCAAAGCGTTTTATGCCTTATTGTGCCACCTTTTGCATCTTTGAACCCATTTTCAAGCCAATTTTGTATATATTCATTATACGACTGAACACAGTAAAAGGAATCGCACACTATCAGTGTGGGGAATTTGCGATCTGTACTTTCAAGTGCCAGTTTGACTGCTCGTAGTTCAGCTCGCTGAGCTGTACAATCTCCTAGAGATTGAGTTTTAGTGACCATTGGTCTGAAGTTACCATCTTGCATGCGACCTTTAACAATTGCGCATGCTGCACTGTAAGCTTGCTTACTCCCTGTAGCGGGTTGTGTGGATCCGTCAGTGTAAATTATGAATTCGTACTGATCGAGAGGCAGAATTTCAGTGGGCAGAGGACATTCATGTTCATATTGCAGGAACGCTTGTGTTTTTAAATCAGGATCAAAAACATATTCAACATCTGTTGCAGCAAGAGAATTAACCCATTGTATCCATCTAGGATGTAATGCTATAGCATTTGGAATGCTCGCTTTAGTAACCGCCTCTAAGGCCGGTACTGGAGTTACGACAACAATGTTTTTCCCTTGGGCTAGAGCTCTTTCTTTTGCTACAGCGGTTTGAACTGCTGTCAGTATTTTTTCAGTTGAAGTGAAGCACATTTCTGCTTGTGTATACAAATGTGATTTGTATGCTATTGGTACTTTTTCACCCTCATTAAATGTTAAGTAGGTGAATCCGCACTGACCTGAAATTATTCGGATTACTAAGTTGCGTTGACTTACGTGTGTTTGTAAGTGATTTGTTGCTAACATGTTAGCTTGAAGTGAACGCAGGATTTCTGTGTGTTCCTATGTCCAATTTTTGATTGAAAAATCAGGTTTGATTAATGCGTAGAGAGGTTTAACCCTTTCTGCATAATTTAGAATGTAAGTTCTTCCAAAATTTAGGAATCCCAGGATGGATTGTAAATTTTTCAGCGTTTTTGGAGGTTGGAGCAGCGCGCACCTTTCTAAAAAGTTGGCTGCCAAGCTCTTGCCTTCACTTGAAAGCTCGTATCCTAGAAAAAGGACATTGAGATGGGCAATTTTGGATTTTTTAAAGTTGAACTTATAGCCCTCAGAGGCGAAGCCCAATATAATGGTACTCACCCTGTTCAAGTGCCTATCCAGGTCATCGTCTGTCAGATAGATGTCATCGACATATGACAATGCCTCATTATCATAAATTTGTAGTAACTCTGTTACCCTCGCTGAGAATAACCCTGGGCTGTTCTTGAACCCTTGTGGGAGTCGACAAAATTGACTCTGGGTCCCCATTATTGAGAAAGCTGTTAAGTACCTGCTTTCAGGTGCTATGTTCTGACAAAAGAAACCATTTGAGATGTCTAATGTGGTTTTATATTTTTGCGCATAATGTTATTCATTAATGCTGTACTATGTGCATTTTGCACTGCAAATGTTTTAGAACAAGTGTTTATGTCTGTAATCCAAAACTAGACGATATGTATGGTCTGGTTTGGATACAGGAAACAAAGGATTGTTCATTGAGGAGGTGCATGTTTCAATCATCCCTTGGTATTCAAGTTGATCTAAGATCTCCCTGACCTGTTTTTTAGCTTCTTGCTTTATTGGGTACTGCCTTTGTGCAGTAGGTTCATTTTTTAGATGTATTTTGTAGTGAGGTGAGTCCTCATCCCATCCTACATGATTTTTATATAATGCTGGGGCCTGGGCTACTGCCCATTTCCTGGCATAAGTATATTTTAGGTGAATTGGAATATGGTTGGAGAAGGCAGGCATAATAATGTCCTCGCCATGTGGGCACTCCCTGACAAATTGTGGTGGCCAGTCTTTTTCTGCTAGAAGTATATCATAACCCCTTGAAAGTTTTTCCCAAAAGAGTGTTTTTCCCTTTCTTGGTATGTCTCCCTCCATTCGGAGTGTTATTTCATAAAACTTTTGTGGAGTACTAACCCTGGTGTCTACAGTCTCTACTGTGATGTACTCATTCAAGTCCACTATCTCCAGAAGTTCCTTCAGGTTCTGGCGAGCTATTGTGACTTCTGCCGCACTGTCCAGCATTGTCTGAGCCCATTCTCCGTTCTTGAGTTGTGTTCTCAGTATCCTCGGCATGTCTGATCTTCAGACCTGCTACCTTCTTTTTGAGAATTGAGGTTTTGATTTATTTTTCTGAACGTGTTTGTCGTCTTTCGATTTCACGCGTTCTTCTCTATGTTCTGACCGTCCTCTTCTTTCCGATGTCTGTGACGATATCTGAAAGGTACGAGAGGAACGTGTATCAGTATCTTGATACCTGTCAGGCTTTCTTAAATTATCCCTATTCCTGAGGTTATACCTCCTTTCAGAGGGCTCCTTTAGAGGAGACCTACCTCGGGATTGAGAACGTTTCTCGTTTGAATTTTGTTTATTAGTTTCCACTTCTTTTTAGAAGATGTAGGACTTTGTTTAATAGCGTCCTTCTCAGGACTTTCAGATAGTTTTGGCTTCAATGGTCTTCCACCCAAACTATCTCTGCCTAATTCTGCATAAGATTATTCTATTATTCTGGGTAGTTCTGTTTGATGTTCTGTTACATCAAATTCCCTTAATCGTTGGCGGATCGCCACTGATGCTGCCTCCCCTTTAATATTAGATAATATTATTGTTGAGACCTGATCGAAATTTTTCAGTAATTTCATACCTAAATTTAGAGCAGGCTCTGCCCCGAATTCATTTTGAATTTGTTTCAGGACATCTGGTATTACTGCAATTGATGGAACACCATGGGGTCGATTCCGATCTCGGTCGGAGGTGCACCCAATACCATTCGGTCGGGAAAAAAGCCATGCGAAAGCCAGTTTCCCGACCGATCCGTACAGCACACCGAACGAGCAAGTACGATGCGCACAACAGCAAAAATTCCGGCCGAGCCGTACTCACCCAAACCAGGTCCTGTTCTCCGACCGAGGCGAATCCGGAAACGCCGAATCGAGTCGCATGGAAGGGAAAATGCAGCCCCGTCCGGCCGGACAAGTACGATGCGCTCCCGTACGCGCCGAACCCGCCGCTACGCACGGCACGTCAAAGCATCCGGGAGAGGCGCACATAAGCTCCGAATCGCGCCACAACACGATCCACGGCTACGAGACGAACACGGCACCGACGAGGACGACGCGAAGCGACGAGGACGAAGCGAGCGACGAGGACGAGCGAAGCGACGAGGACGACGCGAAGCAACGAGAAGGACGAACGACACGAACCAACCATGAATCCCTTCGTCCCGATCATACCAATATTCTACATCTACTACCGGAACAGGCACGGACGCGTACGGCGCAGAAGGTAAGTCAGACACCAACCACAAAACACATACAACACGTACACGACACATCACACACATACACTGGGAATCTGAATATACTTACACCAGCAACAGCAGCACCATAGGGGCGGGATGCCCATCACCAATGCCACATATGCACACAGGGGCCTGAATGCGCGCCACCACCCCAACCCAGGGGGCTGGATGCCTACCACTACTACCACCCTTAGCCAGGGGGCAGGATGCCTACCACTACTACCACCCTTAGCCAGGGGGCAGGATGCCTACCACTACTACCACCCTTAGCCAGGGGGCAGGATGCCCACCACTACTACCACCCTTAGCCAGGGAGGCAGGATGCCCGCCACTACTACCACCCTTAGCCAGGGGGCAGGATGCCTACCACTACTACCACCCTTAGCCAGGGGGCAGGATGCCTACCACTACTACCACCCTTAGCCAGGGGGCAGGATGCCTACCACTACTACCACCCTTAGCCAGGGGGCAGGATGCCCACCACTACTACCACCCTTAGCCAGGGGGCAGGATGCCCACCACTACTACCACCCTCACCCACGGGGGCAGGATGCCTACCACTACTACCACCCTTAGCCAGGGGGCAGGATGCCCACCACTACTACCACCCTTAGCCAGGGGGCAGGATGCCCACCACTACTACCACCCTCACCCAGGGGGGCAGGATGCCTACCACTACTACCACCCTTAGCCAGGGGGCAGGATGCCTACCACTACTACCACCCTTAGCCAGGGGGCAGGATGCCTACCACTACTACCACCCTTAGCCAGGGGGCAGGATGCCTACCACTACTACCACCCTTAGCCAGGGGGCAGGATGCCCACCACTACTACCACCCTTAGCCAGGGGGCAGGATGCCTACCACTACTACCACCCTCACCCAGGGGGCTGGATGCCTACCACTACTACCACCCCCACTCATAGGATGGACAATGCATGACACAACAAGCACACCACAACCTAGGGAATGCAAGATTAAGACATCCCCCCACCACCATGACAAGCGTGTGAGCAGGCTGTGTCAAATGCCTACAACACCGAACATGACTTTGAACATACAATGTGACCCCCTAGCACATGTGCCACACATATATGTGTGTGGCACCCACAATGCAAGCAGCCCATGACCATTGTGGCAATGGGGCCTAAACCCCCATCATCACAGTGACCAAAAGGTAAGTGTGGGGTCCATAGCTGAAGCACATTTTGACCATTGTGGCAATGGGGTCTAAACCCCCATCATCACAGTGACCAAAAGGCAAGTGTGGGGTCCATAGCTGAAGCACATTTTGACCATTGTGGCAATGGGGTCTAAACCCCCATCATCACAGTGACCAAAAGGCAAGTGTGGGGTCCATAGCTGAAGCACATTTTGACCATTGTGGCAATGGGGTCTAAACCCCATCATCACAGTGACCAAAAGGCAAGTGTGGGGTCCATAGCTGAAGCACATTTTGACCATTGTGGCAATGGGGTCTAAACCCCATCATCACAGTGACCAAAAGGCAAGTGTGGGGTCCATAGCTGAAGCACATTTTGACCATTGTGGCAATGGGGTCTACACCCTCATCATCACAGTGACCAAAAGGTAATTGTTGACAAAGAAAGAGCTGCAACTGCCAAACTGCATGGATCATTCCTGGTCACAGAACCAAAAACTCATCTGTGGCAAAGTAGTGTATGTGTCCCATTGCAACATAAATTGGGGGAGCCAAATACTGCAGTGCAAATGAAACATTCCTTTGGCCATGTGCAGACAAACAACACCCATGGGGGCTGAGACCGTCAACAGTCATCAATGACACAATGACAGAAGTGACCATCAGAATGCAGAACCACATATTTGCACCAATGGGCACACAAATGCAGATACCCTGTGGAGACAGCAGATGTGAGGTGAACAGATACCATACCATGGCAGCAATGGGACACACAAACCATGATCACTGTGCTGACCGATGACCTAGGAGTCCCAGGGACAGCAGGGGAAACACACCAAACAACATACAGCCAATGGCACACCCAAGATATGCCAATGCAGTGGTGCAGATGCACAAACACAAACAGGCAGACCAACACTGTCATCATACACAGCAGGTGAGGGGTGGGGGTGCCAGTGTCCCCAGGCAACAACACAACACATGAGGAGAGCTGAATACCAATCATACAGATGTGCATACACTGCCACACTAAGGTAACTCATGGATCCAAATCCCCTATGTGGGCAAGCAGGCATTGACAGGTGAGAGGGAGCACAAAACACACATGTCACACAGGCACGTAGGAACAACAACTGACACAGCAAGTCACAGACACACCACAGCACCACTCCCCAGGGCCCCCACAATGTGGTGACCCTGGGCTGAATAAAAATACCACTGTGATGACAAAGCTAAATGTCGTTCACACTGTGAACCACAGTCAGGTGTCCTGAGCAACAAACTACCATCACACCTACACAAGCACAAATCAATCAGCATGGCCAGTAAGCCAAGGCCAACATGGAGGCAGGGGCCTAGCCGGGCAACAACTCTCATCTGCACACACTCAAGACCACACCCTCGACCTCCAACAATGTGCAGCAGTGAAGTACACATGCACTGGTGACATTGCACATGCACCCATGACTATTCCAGGGTGGTGGGTGGGAACCAAGGTGTAGAAACACATCACACATGGATACTCAACAAGACTCCTGAATGTCTGACACACTGCACACTACGCTGTACATGGACATGACGGCAATACCACACCGACCAATGGGATCCCAGCCACAGTCACACACCAATGAAGAAGCCAAGGTCACCCACAAAGAACACACATAGACAACAACCAACATTGCAGCCCGGACCCTAAGGAGTGCCAGCAGTCACACACACAACGTGTCACAATCACTGAAAGATAACACAAACTGGAAATCACATGACAGGGGCAAACAACAAGTGCCAAAGGGAAACCTGACTGTGACCCATCTGCGTCTGCACACAAACTCTGCCCTGACAGCAAACACACCTATGGGTGACACCCTGATGACCAGTAATGTGCCATGCACCCACATCACAGAGAACACAGGGAGAAGACTTTGGGGGAACATAGCTCAAGTCAGCAAGCATCACAAACAGGTACAACACTAGGGATCACAGCATGCGCAGATGAATGGAAGTGAACACACAGACATGCACATACAACACACACCTTGGGCGCAGGCAATGTCACACGTGTACACACTGCCATGAGGGGACTCCACTCCTGTGTGAGGAAAGCTGTGCCATATGTTGCCTCAGTAGGGCCCCATCATGTCAGCTGAGCACTTGGTCACACAATCAACAATTAGCACCAAATGAGGGCTCCCATCACATCAGCCTGGTCATGGATGTGCCAACGGAATCATCAGCACAGATCCAACACACTTGTATAGCAATGTTGCACTGACTACACGGATGAGTCCCTCCCCATTGATGCCCAAACCTGCATGTCCACTGGAGATGGCAACACGGTCAGGGAAGTAGACAAATGCAACGATGGCAGGCACAACAGATGTGCAGGGGTGGAAGCCACAGATATGAAATTGCCAATGTAAGTAGGAAACCCATTGCCAAATACTGAACACATGACACCCTCAGATGCTGCTATTGATGACATGGATACACCACATGATAGGACACATTCCCCCTGGACCACATGGGTTCCTGCACAGTAACACTTCATAATCATGAGACCAGATATCACCATCACTGCAGCAAGGGCATGGTTAGCTGCACCAACAACATGTACATCTGAAGCATGAGCACTAGAGAAAAGAAAGTTGCTTTATTCAGCATATGTGTTGTTTGATAACGACGTCCAGAAGAAATTAGAGCAAAGGCCAATGGCCAGTCCATTGTCAAAGTTCAAACAGGGTGACACTGGCAGATGTCACCCTACGCATGCCTGCACAATACCAGGGACAATCCACTAGGAGGGGCAACCGGGGGCAGGCCAGGCACCGCAGGGACAGGATCAGGGCTCACCAGGGGAGTCAGGGAAGGGGTGGTGGGTGCTGGAGAGCCACTGACAACTGCAGTGGAGGTGTCTGACATGGTGTGTGCCGGCACAACTGGGGGCATGACTCAGATGTCGTGGGTGCCGGCACAACTGCAGTGGACCCTGCAGATGGGGTGGACAGGTCCGCCACTGCAGTGCCCAAGTCAGACAGGGCGGTAGTGGACTCCACTGCAGTGCCTACCTCCAGGGGAGGAGAATGGGGAACAGGCAAGGTGGGTTGGACAGAGGGGGAGGACACCCTCACCACATCAGTGGCACAGACAAGCGCAGCGGGGGTGTGGTGCTGGGAGAGCAAGTGGCAGGGGGAGAAGGCCGGATCCTCTTGGGGATGGTATATCTGTGGGTGGGGGAACCTGGGGCAGGGTGTGGTGGGGGCACCTGTGCAGTGGGGGCCTGAGGGATGGAGGACGGAGACCTTGTGCCTGAGCTGCAGGGCGGTGGCGGGGTCTTGCTCTTACCACTCCGGGGGACTTGCGGGTGGGGGCCTCAGTCCGTCTGCGCCTGGGGAGGGTGTCCGGGGCGAGGGGCACTCTGCTCCGTGTGGGTGGGCTTCCTCTTCCCCCGGGATGCTGGAGCAGCTTCATCGGTGGGGAAGAGGCCGAGGTCACAGAGGAAGAGCTGCTGTGACTTTGGGGTTGCAGGTGAGGCAAGGGAGGGTGCTTTGGAGGGAGAGGGAACTGAGGACTGCGCAGTGCATGTGGATGCGTGTGTGTGTTCCAGGGCCCCATCCCCTGTGAGTCTGGCTTCAGTCCCCTGAATGTGCGTGCGTGTGCGTTTTGTCATTGGCGTGTGTGTCAGTGTGCTGGATGTGTGTGTGCTGGTGTGTGCCTGTGCCGGTGTGTGTGTGCCTGGGATGGGTAAGGTGCTGGGGAGTGTGGATGGAGCAGAGGCAGGAGGGGTGAGGGACCGTTTGAGGAGGGACACTGCTGCCGTCAGGGAGGAGTCCATGGACCTATTGCCCCTCTGTAGGTCAGACATGCCCGATGAGATGCCCTCCATGAACGACACCAGCTGAGTCAACAGCGCGGTGTGCGCATGGAGGACACTCAGCATGGCTGTCTGCCCTACATGGAGCTGGCGAAGGAGGTACACAGACTCCTCACTCAGGGCAGCAGGGGACACAGGGGCAGGGGGTGCGGTGCCTGGCCCAAAGGAGACACGCTCCCGGACATGGGAGCCTCCACGGACCTGGGGAATGGGAGCCAATGGGAGGGCGGTGGTGGTGCTGGTGGTGGCGGGGACAGCAACACTAGCTGGGGTGTGGTGGCTGCTGACACCCGCCTCCACAAGGGAGTCATCCTCCGAGTTGCTCTGGTCCTCAGCTGAGGTGGATGCTGCTGAGGACTCCTCGGTGTGGCTCCTCGCCCTCCGTGCCACTGGGTCCCTCCGACCACTCCTCGGCTGCTGACCCAGTCTGGCTCTCCGGCTCCTCCTGGTCCGTGGAGCTGTCCCCTTCCGTGGCCGTGGATGTATCTGCAAACAATGGGGAAACAGACAGACATCAGTCACCTGCACATAACGCACACACCACTGTGAGCACAGCACATCACAGAGCAAGCCCTGGCATCATTAGTTGTACATTGCTAAAAGTGCACTAATTGAACAGGAGAAGTCAATTGTCAGTCTGATGCCAAGCATGGCACTCACATCCCACATGGCCTTGCACCCATCTGTCTGGTGTCTGTTGGATTGCAACACCCCAGTGTTGACACATGCACCAAGTACACAGTAGTTGGACAGTGCAGAGGACACAGTGTGGACACATCACAGCTCTTGCCACTGAGTCAGTACAGGTTTCCGGATGTAAGGGATGCCCAGAGTCAAATAGGAAATGCATGTGATGCATACCAGCGACAGACACCATGATGCACCCATGTCCTGATAGCCAGCGCCACTATGGTGTGCATGTAGCACATGTCACTCCCCTGCAGGCTCACCAATCAGTAGACACATGCCATGGCGGAGGCATGACTGCAAAGTCATACATCACTGGCTCAGTGATGTATGACTTTGCAGCCAGACAACAACACTCTGCACTGTGTCACAATAGTAGGTCATGGGGAATGCAAGTCCTGGAGCTGCACAAGTGCACATGTACATCCCCCCACAACACATCCTCTTAACCCTCATCTGTCCAGGTCATACCTATTGGACATATGGGAGACCTGTGACACTACCCTCTGAACCTGAGCCCCTCACACTCTGCTGTGCATGGGGAACAGCTGCCTGAACTTCACATTTACATGCCCCAGTCTGCATGGGCAGCTGATCAGACACCTATGTGTCACACAAGTATCGTCTCCTATGGTCACATCTCCAGTGGCATGCTGAGCCCCTACCAAGAAACTCCACAGCAGTCCTGGCGACTAATCCACAGCACACTGACACAGAGGCAGACACCTGAGGGGTCAAATCACTGTGCACAATGTGTCCGCTGATACACGGGAGTGGGAGTACAGAGTGTATTGTATGGCCTGGAGTAGGCATGACTGTCCAGCCCCACATGAATGAGGGATGAGCCCTGGACTGTAGGCAGCTGGCTAAGTATGTGTGACACACGTCATATACATACTCCTGGGGCCCAAACATTGTTCCCACCCGCAGCATGGGTGTGTGCCAGGTACCCCAGCCACATGTGGTGGATCAGCTCAGCAATTGGACCACAGATCAAAGTAACACGCTGAATACATGTCAGAATACAGGCATTGTGTAAGCAATGGACCCACCCATGATGCCCACCACAGAGTCAGGGAAACAGATGCTGTCTCCCACCTTGAGTCAAGCAAACTGCAAGGACACAGTCCTAAGTGACAGAATTCCCTGCATGTAAGGGCCACACCTGGGTATCATATGAGGAGTGGGCAGTGCACAATAGAGGGACATGGCTCCTGGACAACATGACTGCTGTACTGTGGCAGTTTAACCAGGCCCGAGGAGGGCACATAGCATGTTAGACAGAGTTCACAGTGCAGTCTTTGACTCACCCCCTCCTTGCTGCTCTCTGGCCTTCAGCTGCCCATCCAGGTCTGGAAAGACCACCGCCAGGATCCTGAGCATGTGGGGGTCAGGGTCCGTGTTCCGCCCCTCCTGCGAGGAGGCGACAGCTTCAGCTGGACCCGTGCAATCCTCCGGGTCCAGCCCCGAAGGTCCTGCCACCTCTTTTGGCAGCTGCGGATCCGGCGCTTGTAGACCCCCACGGACCGGACAGCCCGGACGATGTCCTTCCATATCTCATGCTTCCGATGGGCAGAAGCCTGTCAGGATGACAAAGTGATAAGGCCATTACTACACATGCAACATATCCGTGCATGACACAGTTGCATATACATGTCGCAATCACAGGGGCACATGGTGTACCCAGGCAGTGCACGGCTGCCCATGGACAGTTTTCCAGAAGTCACTACATGGTATCATTGCATGGGGAGTAAAACCCTGTTCAGAAGCACTGTCACTGCACCATACCTGTCCAGTGCAAGTCACTACACACTATGGGGGTGACAACTACTCAGTGAGCCTGCTAGCCAGTGGTGTGCTGACTCTCAGCCTTGCTAGTCAGACAAAATGCACATTCAGAAAGGCAGTGCACAGAACACTCACCTGCTCCCCTGGTGTCCCATACAGCTTGCTGTACTGTGGAAGTAGGCTGTCCAGCAGGGCCTGGTTCTCCTCAAGGCTGAAGGCTGGGGCTCTCTCCACAGTACGTGCCATTGCAGGGTCCAGAGGGGCAGAGACAGCAGCAGTGCAGTGGCAGATGTCGTCCTGGAGCATGTAGTGCAGGCAAGTGGGCTCTCAGGGGAACAGGCAGCAATATATATGTGCTGGAGAGGCAGATACTGTCCCTTGTGTCCAAAGTGATAGGTCCAAGTCGTTTGCATCTTCTGAATCTGGCCAATCCATGGAATAGCAGCACCAAAACACGCCCACAGCATCCTTCAAAACTTCAACTTCATGACATACATGATTTTGCAACATTGTTGTGGGTGACCAACTGATTTTCCAGCAACCGACTCGCTCGAAATTCGAAAACGCGTCCGTTGCCAGGCAAGCCCATTGTCAATGGGTGCGCACCGATCGGTCCATTGAGGTACAACGCGCACAGGGGTACAACGCGTACCCGCACACATTGAAAGCAATGGGCCGGCCGGAGGCACCGATCGGTCCATTGCAGTTCAACGCGCACAGGGGTACAACGCGTACCCGCACACATTGAAAGCAATGGGCCGGGCCGGAGGCACCGATCGGTCCATTGCTGTTCAACGCGCACAGGGGTACAACGCTGCACTCGCACACATTGAAAGCAATGGGCCGGCCGGAGGCACCGATCGGTCCATTGCTGTTCAACGCGCACAGGGGTACAACGCGTACCCGCACACATTGAAAGCAATGGGCCGGGCCGGAGGCACCGATCGGTCCATTGCTGTTCAACGCATCACTGTATATGTGACTGGCATAGGTCAGCATGCCTGTCTCAGATGGACATATGCCAGCCACAGATAGCTCCCAGGGAGTGAGGGGCACACCTACATCACGACAGCCTGTCCAAACCTTATCATAAGGCATGTAAGGCTGCATTTCCTATTGTGTGTATGTTGGTGTACATGTTGTCCTGTGGGTGTCACCTGTGGGCAGCCACCCCCAGGCTGTGCACGTGTTCATGGGGACAGGATCCTGGGTGTTACGTGTACGTGACCACTGTGATGTGCAACTGTTCATATCTGTGCATGTGTCATGGTCACATTTCACAGTGGTGTTTGTGTATGTCATGTCACATACCCCGTGAGTCCCATGTTGGACGGTATGTTTGAGCCAGGGTGTCCCAGTGGCACAATAGTGATGGCCCTCCACAGTCTTTGTGCATGTAGTGTTTACAATGTCTCTGATTTCATGTGCACAATGGGAGACAGTCTCCACATCCACGTTGTGTGTGCATGGACTCTGATGTTGTGCGTGTGTGTCACAGACGTCCATGGCTCTCCTGCCATGGCAAGTGTGGCCACTACCTGTGGGGGTCATGTTTGTTTTGCTGTGGTGTACACATGATACTCCAGGTGATGCCAGTGTCCATGTGGCATTACAGGGTCCCTGGGAATGTGCCTGTCGTTGAGCTGTGGTGCCTGGGGCACATCTGTCCTCACATGTCACTGGGGGGTGACTGTGACACAGCATCATGATATCCAATGGGCCAACCTGGGACAAATTGATGCCACCTGTAGGACCGTGTTGACAGATGTTGGCCATGTATGTACCATACATGTCGTTCCGGTACTGCACACTTCATGTAGTTGTGCCTCATGATGATGTATGTTGGGATCTTGAGTGTGTTCAATGCCGCATATGTGGGGTGACTGACGATCTTGCTTACTTCTCCTCTGCACTGCAGGGCTCCTGCTGTCCATCGGCCATTCCCAGACCTGGCAACGATGGTGGAACGGGACAGCATCCGACGGTACCGCTTCACCAGGCAGCTGATTGAGGATTTTGCAGTGCAGTTGTCCCCACATTTGCAGCCTGGCCGGCCGTATCCTACAGCGCTGACCCCCAAGGTGAAGGTGATGGCAGCCCTACACTTCTTTGCCACCGGTACCTTCCAACATACTGTGGCGTCTGCTGGTGGGATGTCACAGACCATGTTCAGCCGTGTGCTCCGCGATTTCTTGGCGGCAATGTTGCTCTTCCTGAACCGGTACATATATTTCCCTAGACTGCGACGACTCACTGACGTGAAGAGTGACTTTTATGCCCTGGGGAGGATGCCGCATGTAATTGGCTCCATTGATGGGACACATGTGGCTTTGGTACCACCACAGGCCCAGGAGAAGGCCTACAGGAACCGCAAGCACTACCACTCGGTCAATGCACTGGTGGTGTGTCTTGCAGACATGACCATCACACACGTGTGTGCCCGTTTCCCTGGTTCAGCACACGATGCCTTTGTGATGAGGAGTAGTCGCATCCCCAGGTTGATGGCACAGATGCAGAACCAGCGTGCCTGGCTTGTCGGTGTGTACTGACTTTGTGCCATTGTGTGTGATCTGATCTGTAGTATTCCGCCCACTTTTCCAAGTCAGCTGATGTGCACTTGTCTGTCCGTAGGTGACTCGGGATACCCCAACATGCCGTGGTTGCTGACACCCCTCAGGAACCCTGTGACACCTGCCCAGATGCGCTACAATGAGGCACATGGTCGGACCAGGAGAGTGATTGAGCGGACCTTTGGTCTCCTGAAGAGCCGCTTCCGCTGCCTGGACAAGACCGGAGGGTCCCTCCCATATGCCCCTGCGAAAGTGTGCAAGATTATCATCGTCTGCTGCATGCTCCACAACCTGGCAGTGCGGAAGGAGTTGCCACTCATCCAGGATGACGATGACCAACATCCGCCACCTGTGGAGGATCCTGGCCTGGACCACGATGCCAGTGACGATGATGATGATGATGATGGTGATGGTGATGTCCGCACACAGCTCATCACCAACTTCTTTAGCTGAATGTGAGTATCCTGAGGTGTCATGTGAATGATGTGAGTTGGCATGATGTGTGGGTGGTGCTCTGGTGCTGTTGGAGTGTGTCCATGGGCTACTTGACAGGATGTGTGTTGCGATGTGTGGTGACAGGTGGGCTGTACTCCCCAACAGTGTTGACATGCTAACTTGGTTCTGGGTGGGTATCTTGTAACATGTATTGTGCATGAGTTTTGCTGATCTGTCCTGTACTGCATTGCTTTTGACTGTGTGTCATTTCTGTCCTTCACAGGGTACTTTCAGATTCGTTTGGTCAACTGTGTCCACCGACGACGTGATTGCACATCCAGGCTGGTAGCTGTTGTGTCCCTACAGGTGATGTGCGCCACACCCATGGACTTCCTTCCGTCTACAGTTGTTGACTGTGTGCCCGCTACCAGGTGGGGTTACCTTGCATCTGTAGTGGTTACGGCATGTTGCTACTGTGTAATAAACCTGTGCTTCACTTAGTGATGTGCGTTGTCTGTGGTCACACATTTGACTGCCATTTGCTTACTGCACCTGTGGGCTACTTGACTACAACTGGGAATGGGTGTGGTGTCTGTGCATTGCACCGTCTTCCCTGGCAACATCAGTGTAGGCAATGAGTCAGATGGCCTAGGTGTGTATGTGTTGTGTAGCCCTGGTGGTGTGTCTCCCTCATATGTGTCACGTTGCCTGTACTCACATGCCTGTGTTGTCCTTGCTGTTGCAGTTCGCATACACAGTGTAATTTTGCAGTTCATCATCCCCATAACAGCACCCACGTTGGAATCACGACAGAGGCAAGTATGGTGTATTAGTGTGTTTATTGTGATACATCTGTGTTAATAGTGCATAGGATGGATTGTGCTGTACATGAATCTTGCAATCCCAAGTTCCTAGGTGAATTGAAAGTCCAGGTAGACAGGATCCCCAGTATCGGGGCCACAGTTGTCTGACACATTGTTCCAACTTGTACTCCCCATGCAATGTGTGGGAGTAGTGTTGCCATCAACAGGGTGAACAGTCTGTGCACAAAGGCGAAAATCCAGAACAGGTTCAGGCTTCCTGGGAGTTGCGCTTGGCCATCAGCCTCTCACTTTCCCCTCCTCGGACGACCCCTCTTCTTGGGGGGGCCCTCAAGTGCAGGCTGCTGCGGTGCAGGGGACTCTCCGCCAGAGTCCTCCTCCCTCCCTGTGGCAGTTGCAGTTTGTTCGGTACCAGATGTTGTTGGCACACAGGGAGGTGTGGACTGGTTGCTGTTCATCTGGCGGAGGCATTGTAAAATGTCCCTGTGCACCGCCGTCATCTCATGTAGTACATCCCACTTGGACTCCACGCGGGACATGTGGGAGTCCACACGTGACATGTGTGACTCCACGTGGGACATGTGGGAGTCCAAGCGGGCATGATGGGCAGCCTGCTGCTGTTTGATGTCTCTGAGGAGCCCCACTACCTGGCTGAGCTCTCCGGTGCTGGACTGGTACGCATCAGCTATGCGTACCAGTTGTGGGTCTTCATGCACACCAGCAACGTCTGCAAGCAGCGACCTCTGTCTCCCACCCCTCCCACCACCCCTGCTGACATGTGCAGTGTGTGCAGTTGCACGCACAGATAACCCTGGTCCACCTTGGGGGTGGTGGTGGTGGTGGTGTCCATGGCCCCAGGTTGGTCCAGGGTCACTGCGCTGGTGTTGTTCCTTATTCTGTCCATGTCGGCAGGGATGGTATTCGTGGTGACAGTCGTTGGAGGGGTGGGTGCAGGGGGTGCAGCTGGTGGACCTGCTGGTGCTGCAGCTGGTGGTCCTGCTGGTGCAGCATGTTGACTTGCACCGGATGTGCCAGGTTGTTCATCGTCCGAGGAGGACAGAGGCTGTACGACGCCAGTGAGCTCGGCATCCTCTTGAGCCTGGGACTGGGACTCCTCAGCGTCTGCTGCTGTGTCCCTATCATCACCTGTTTTTGGGAGACACAAACAATGTATTTCATGTTTCTGCAGGCATCAGTGGTTGACACACCTGACAGTTGTGACTGTGCCTCGGGGTGCGGGCCTGTACATTGTATTGTCCTAAGTCGTCACAGTCAGGGGTTGATATTGGTGTGGCACATTGTCCTGCATTATTTGGGCATTTCTATGTATTCTCTGGGGTGTGAACATGGTCTGCATTGATTGTGTTTGGTTGACAGCCAGACCTCCTTCCCACCCACCCACCCACCCAGTCAGTTATCCCACCATGGAACGTGCTTGCATTGCAGGGAGTGGAAGTTGTCTCTCAGGATGTCAGTCAGTGGTGTCCTGCTGTTTGTTGGTGCACAGTTGGCAGCAGGGCCTTGTGCTCCCCACAGCAGTAGCCAGTGTCAGCCATCTTGTGAGTCCTTCTCCACTCCCTGTGATGTGAGCATGGTTCAGGGTGGTGTTGATGGGACAGTTGTGGGGGTGAGCTATGTCTGTGACTATGACTCCCATCATGCTATTGCCTCCACCCCTTCCCAGCATGCCCATGCTTCCTTCCTTTTGACTCTGCTTCCCTGTGGGGTGGGCTGGCTGTGCTGACAGGATGGCTGGGAGTGTTGTCCTGGCAGTTGTTTGGCTAAGAGTCCCAAGAGTGTCCCTGTGCTTCACACAACATAACCCAGGGTGGTGGTGCTTTGTGGGATCTTGTGTTAGGATGGAGGGCATTGCATTCTACCAGGTGGGTACTGTGGAGTTTGTGTTGGGGGGGGTGTGAGGGGAGGTGCTGGTGACTATAGTCAGTGCTGCAAGTCCCCCTTCCCACCCAGCCAGCCAGATAGCCCACCATGGAACGTGCTTGCATTGCAGGGAGTGTAAGTTGTCTCTCAGGATGTCAGTCAGTGGTGTCCTGCTGTTTGTTGGTGCACAGTTGGCAGCAGGGCCTTGTGCTCCCCACAGCAGTAGCCAGTGTCAGCCATCTTGTGAGTCCTTCTCCACTCCCTGTGATGTGAGCATGGTTCAGGGTGGTGTTGATGGGCCAGTTGTGAGGCTGAGCAATGTCTGTGACTACGACTCCCATCATGCTATTGCCTCCACCCCCTTCCCAGCATGCCCATGCTTCCTTCCTTTTGACTCTGCTTCCCTGTGGGGTGGGCTGGCTGTGCTGACAGGATGGCTGGGAGTGTTGTCCTGGCAGTTGTTTGGCTAAGAGTCCCAAGAGTGTCCCTGTGCTTCACACAACATAACCCAGGGTGGTGGTGCTTTGTGGGATCTTGTGTTAGGATGGAGGGCATTGCATTCTACCAGGTGGGTACTGTGGAGTTTGTGTTGGGGGGGTGAGGGGAGGTGCTGGTGACTATAGTCAGTGCTGCAAGTCCCCCTTCCCACCCAGCCAGCCAGATATCCCACCATGGAACGTGCTTGCATTGCAGGGAGTGTAAGTTGTCTCTCAGGATGTCAGTCAGTGGTGTCCTGCTGTTTGTTGGTGCACAGTTGGCAGCAGGGCCTTGTGCTCCCCACAGCAGTAGCCAGTGTCAGCCATCTTGTGAGTCCTTCTCCACTCCCTGTGATGTGAGCATGGTTCAGGGTGGTGTTGATGGGACAGTTGTGGGGGGGCAATATGTGTGACTGCGACTCCCATGATGCTATTGGCTACACTGACTTGGCCAGCATACACAGAATTCCTTCCTTTGAGTGGTCTTCACTGTGTGTTGGTGTTGTTGTGGTGGCTACATGTGTGGATGTGTGTGTTAGTTCTATTTGTGCCACTGCCTAGCTGTAGTTGTGGTTGTGTTTGTACATGTGTTGGCACAGTTGGATGTGACTTTTTTGATGGCATGTGTTGTGTTTATCTGACTGACATACACATTTTGGGATGATTCTGTTCTAGTTGCTGTGTAATTGCTATGAGTGCATGGTTTGACTCTCCCCTTGACAGTGATGTGTGTGTTTTGTGGCAGTTTATTGTGTACATTTGTTGTGTACTCACCAGGCTCTGGGATGTTCTCTAGTCCATATACGCTCACTGGCGGAAGGATGGCCCGCACCTTCTCCTCCCAGGGCCTGAGGTATATTGGCTTGGCAGGAGGGCCACTGCCGGTGTGTTGGCTGTTGATGTAGTCTATCTTCAGCAGGTCCCGTACCCTCCTGCGCACGTCATACCACCTGTTCTGGATGTCCGTCTTTGTGCGCCGACATGGTGATTGGGCGTTCACCCTGTTGATGATCCTCTCCCACATCTTGGTTTTCTGCGACATGGGGGTCTGTTGGACCAGAGTGCCAAACAGCTGTGGCTCCACCCTGAGGATCTCGTCTACCATGACTTCCAATTCACTATCTAGGAACTTGGGATTCTTCTTGGGGGCATGGTGATGGGTGGTGATGGTGGGTGATGTGTGTGTTGGTGTGCAGGTGAGGGTGTGTGGGTGTGTGTTGTGCTGGGTGTATGTGAGGTAGGTATTTGTTGGTGTGCTGATGGTGTGTGGCTTGTGTGAGGGATGAGCTGTGGGTGTGTGGTTGCTTTCTCTTGGGTGCTGGCAGTGGAATGGCATTTGCAAAGGCTCATGGTAGTGATTTGTGTCCTTTATATAGGTGGAGTTGTGGGTGTGTCTTTGTTCTCTGTCCCCACCCCCCAGTATTTATTGGCTTGGTAATTGCTTGTTTGGCCTTTTTTGGTTGATTTTTCCTTTGTGCTGTTTGTGTATGTTGGAAACGTTCTTGTGACCGAGTCGGACCCTGCATTGGTCTCGTACGGTGTTTTCCGTTTCGCTCACGCTGTGTTTGTGCAGTTTTGTATGCTGCGTACGCGTCGGTCGCGGTGTATTGTGTTGCTTCGGCTCGGTTTTGTATGCGTGTCGGTCGTACGGCTTGTCCTCCGTCCGACTCGGTCGTGTTTTCGCGCCTTGCATCGTACTTTGCGGTTTGGAGTTGGCGGGTACGATTCGGTCGGATTTGTTCCGGGTGCGTGTCGGTCGGTTGGATTCGCGTGTTTTTCCGGCCGGATTGCTATTTTCCGAGCGGCTCGGTCGGTCGGCTTGGTTTCCTAACGTGTCGGTCGGATTTATCGCGGCTTGCATCGTACTTGGCGTGTCGGGCGCCACTGGTACGTGTCAGTCGGTAATTTTTCCGGCTCCGAGTCGGTCGGTGCTTTTTCCGGCCCGAATCGGAATCGACCCCCATGTGTTTTAGTATAGATGGCAGCAAAGACTGAGCCCCAAGTGGTGCAGTCTTCCAGTTGTGGTGGATCCCCATTGGTAAACAGATCGTTAGGATTCTGTGTTTCTCATAAGGGCTAGTATTAGGAAATACTGCTTTGATTTGAGTAATTTTTTGAGCTATCCAGAATGGAATTTGCTCACATTTTGTGGGCATTTTACCCATGACTGCGTATAAAGTCTGTGGTGTAATTTTTAGTGTATTCCCATGTTGAGGTGTTTGATTTGGAATGGTCAATGGTGGTTGGACTGTGAAAGTCCGCATGACATATTGGACTAATTGTCTGTAAATTTTTATTAACTCTGTAAGTTGAGTAAGTAATTCCTCGTCTGACATCTCTTCAATGTCAGGATGAGGTGTGTAGCCGGCTAGAATCGGCCATGTTGCTCCTGGTCTACCTAGTGGACCGAGCCTGGTAATGTTTTTGTGATGTTTTAGGGCGCCTTTAAACCAGAGCTGATGCTCCTGGTATGTTAGTGGAATTTCAATATCCTCGAAAGGAATATATTCATCTGGTGGTTCATCTTCTTTGTAGAAGTGAAACAGTTTTGTTACTGGATTTGATTCTGGGAATACTATCCATGAATAGAATACCTCTGTCTGAAAGGATTCGTGTGCCTCTATCACGAAGACTGCTCTACCGCCTCTTGGTGGTAGGCCGTGTTTTATAAGTTTTAGAGTGATGGCTCTTCTTAAGTTTGGATGGATGTCTATAACACCCTCCTCGGTTTCATTTAAACCTGTAAAGTTAAAAGCTGTTACGACTGGATCAGCCGCAGCTACACCGTTCTCGGTGTCATTGTCCACGCGTGTGGACATTTGTTTTTTGAAAAATGTAGAACAAGTTTCAAGGAAACAAAAGATAAGGTGCACAATATTTTGGAGCACTGGGTTTTTTGTTCTATTTAGCTTTGGCGGATATTTAACCCTACCCACTCCAAACGCCTTATGGAGTATGTGAGTAGGGGTCTCTGAGAGAAAAGCACAACTGAGTTACTCAGTATCTAATGTAAATTAGTGCCTTACCAAACATTTGGGCACCATGTAGTGTAGTTCCTATTTCCCTAATAGGCTCTGCTCATTGGAATAATATACCCTATAGGCTTGCCATAGGACTGAGGTCGGTATGTCCCTATCGAGTATATTAAACTTAATTACTTTGTGCCAGCTAGCTCAGAGGCCACTAGAAACTCCTTGTAGACAAGAAGGGAGTAGTTTCTGGCAACCGCATAAACATGACTACTTTGTTTCCCTTTAGAATCGGAACACGTCTCAGAATCGTGGAAACAATAGATAACAGTTTCACTCAGCTCAATCGTGCATGCTTAGTTTCCACAGAGTTACACAGAAAGAAAAGACGGGCGTTTCAATAAAAAGGTTTTATTGAACAGTCTTGTTTCTCGTGTAAGAGATATGTGCTGTTATGATCACAAGACAGTATGCAAGATATATAATGTACAGCGTAAGCAGTAGAAATAAATAATACTGCGCTAGCATTATCTTTTAGCATATATTCACGTACATAAATAACATGAGCTAAAAATGCGAGCACTCATACGATGCGTCTCTAAGCTAGTTCTACCCCAATGTACCTAACCTAATCTAGGTGTAGGGAAAGGTAAGAAGTAGGTGGAGTATTCTCTAGTATGGTATACTGAGAGTATGTTATGTCTAGTATGCCAAGAGTCCCTCTAGGTTCTAGTCAGCTCCATACCTTGAGAATGAGAGAGGTGGGAATCTCTTTCCGGATCTGGAACTCTAACACCCCGCGAAGGGAGTCAGAACACTGGAAGCTGGATTCTTCTGCGAGCAGGAATGACAGCATCTTCTCAGTGCGTCAGGCCGGGATATTGGCTCCTCTGAAGTCGAGGTCTCCTCTAACTTGCTTGGGCAAGGGAAGGTATATTTATACCTGGTCGGTGCCTTCGAATGTTAGCATTGACGTGAAGTCGGACAGAGGAAGACGTCAGGAATGAACCCTTAAGGTATAGCGGTTCATACATAATAGATGAGTTCTTGGAGAAATCAATAATCCTGTGCTAGGGGAACACCCAAGAGCTTAAGGGTCTGGTTTCTAAGAACTCGTTGTGACGTTAGGGTGGACGGATGTCAGTGACCATGCCTGTATTTGGAGTGCACGGCTAATGCCTAAATAAGGACTGGGATTCTATGCCTATATAAGGGCAATGCGAATTGTGCCTATATAAGGACATGTTTCATGAAAACCTATATATGGACACCTAAAGCGGAATACAACAATTTGTGCCTTCTGCCATTTAGGGAAGGTAGGCAAATATCTGCATTGTTAGAGTATACATTCTATAAAGCTGTTAAAGGAAAAGGGGTTTTGGAATCTAAATTATTGTGATGAAAGGCATAACTTAAATAAAATCTGGGGATGTGAGACAATGTTGATGTAAAGTAAATGTATGTACTCTCCTGTGATGCTCAAGTTTGTAGGCCCTGGAGGTGAGCAGATTCGCTGCTGGCACAATTGTTTAAGGTTCCAAATGGAGTTAATATGCACTGGCCATACAGTTCAGATCAAGATTTTTGGGCTCCCTTTCACCAATGCATTTATGGAAAGCAATTGAATCTCTGAAGTGTGGTGTGGTGACCGGTCAGGATAATGTACCAGCCTTTAAACTGGGATTCTTGGGATAAAAACTCCTGATCTTCTTTTAGAGAATACTCTTTAAGGAGTTCATACCACAGTCTTGGTTTGGCAACACAGTAAAGCTCATCTTAAAAATAGCGACCTGAAAGTGACATCTAACTCTAGACTGATTTGGCTAAAGTATGCAACAGCCAATTGTATCCTAAAATTGGAACAAACCCGTGGTCTCTCTGCAATTTAGTAAGTTTTACTTAATATTACTTTGTTTCACTTTGTGATTGATGGCAAAGGAAGATTAACCAAAGAAATGTATCTGGAGAACAGACTCGAGTAAGGCTATGTCATTGTTCTGGCACTTTTCAGCAGGGCTTGAGTAGATGGCAGACGCGGGTAGATGCCGTCGACCCACTATTTTCAGAGGGTAGATGCCATCTACCCTGCTGCTAAGCTGGCCGATTTCAGCGGAATGGCATGTTCTTTCCTACTTCGACCCGGTGTTTCTGACACCGGGACACTTTCAGCAGCGCCTGTATGTTGTCTGCTTTTGTTCCGTGCAGCAACGTGCAGGGGGAAAAGGGGCTTATCAGATTCCAGCTGGGCCCATAGCAGAGCCCAAAGGTAAGTGGCCATTAAGCCTCCTTTTGTTAGAGTATCCTGACTGGGAGCTATCCAGAGCCTCATGCCTAGATGCAGTGGAGGGAAAACACAGGCTCACATCTTATCACTTCACAGGTACTTAAGAGTGAAATGCTTTTGAATTTGTTCAGTTCCTGTATTTAAGAGATATGCATACACTGTCAGAATGTCAGATGTGTTGGTCACCCCAGTATTTACACAAATAAAAATGTAAATGCCACTATTTTGTTTTATTTCATTTATAGTGCTTTAGCTCTACAGTAGTGGTAAAGTGCTTTAAAAAAGAAATAAAACAAAACAGTGGTATTTATATTGGTATTGGCGGAACGTGTGTTGTAAAGCACTCTGACACCCTGCATTGGGATGAGTAGTACCACTACTCATCCCAATGCAAGTTGTCAGAGCGCTTTACATCTCAAGTACAGATTATACATTGACAATAAATTATTTGTGTGTACATCAATATAAAGGATGTTACATAAGACAGTGAGGGTTACAAGGTGTAGGAGCCACATGTCCTTCATACCTCACTGTGCTATATTGGAAGGATTACAATTTAAGAACAGAAGGATCTGTCTTAAAAGCAGTAACCCACTTACCAATTTGCATAAAATAAAATTCTGTCATCTGTGTGTTACATATTGTGCTTTGTAGGAGACATATACACCCTCTATGCTACTTTGATTCAAAATTAGGTCTAGGCAAAACACAGATCTCTCCAGCAAATATGTTATCTTACCATTATTATTATTTTTCTCTGAGATTTGGCTGGCACACAAAGATCTCTGCAGCAGGTGCCTTAACCCCATCAGATATTTTAAAATACAGACTTTGCAACCAAATAAGCAGAAAAGATTTACTACCACATTTCCCCTTGTTGCCAATTTCTTTGTGGCAGGGTTTAAAAAAATATATATATATGTTGAGGCCCAGAATTACTTCAGGTTGCGTCAATATATTGGCACAACCCCAATGCAAAATCAAATTTGTTAAATATTGTAATGCGCTCACATGTACTCAAGATAGACCTGCTAAATATATGTGAATTCTTAAGATCTGATGTCTCTTCCTATGATGTTATGGGTAGTGATGCTACATACGATGTCATGTGCTGTGATGTTACATGCCGTGATTTCGCTTCCTGTGATGTCACACGTGGGGATGTCATGCGCAGTGATGTCACATACATTCTGCATAACTTGGTGAGTCCCCCTACTTCTTATTTTGGGACTTGAGCCCTGCTCTTTAGTTAGTACTATGCTAATCTTCGATGTCAATCAGTCACTGTCACTGAAAGTGGGCGGGTTTAATTTAAATTAGTGAATATTTGTGCTATCCGGGAGTATGAATGTGCGCTCGTGGATACTTTGAGTTTGGCAAGTAAGGATCAGCGAATGAGGGTTTACATTCATCCCAAACTTGATTTAATAATGCATTTCTAATTCATCAGCTGTGTGTTATTTCTAAATACGCCCAGCCTTTCCCTCATATTTTACATTTCTAACCCAGCTTCTGTACGTCTGCGGAAACCTTTCTGCATTCAGGACAGTGCCTCTGGGCCGTGCTGTTGAGACCGCTGCCTGCTGCTCTGCTGTCATCCTTCCAAGCGAGTGTCGCATCTGTATAAACATCACAAGTTAATCAAAATCTAATATTGGTGGATTTGCCGTATGACGGGGTCAGAGAGGGGGGAAAACGCATCCCTACACTAGCAGTATGCGAACATAAATTTGAAGCAGGTGAGGAGAGAGCACAGGCGGATATATTCTCTTCACGTAAATAAAGCTGGCGCCCCAGTGACGTTCGAGAGACGCAGCTGTTTTCTCAATGAGAATGTGGATTGTTTTAGTGCAGAAATTCTAGACGTCTTCCAGTAATTCAATGTGCATTAATCACATTGCGGTCACTTGTAGTATTTGGAAAAACTAAATAACTGGTTCTTGCGTGCAATCAATTTAATCACATTAGATTGTGTTTCCAGGAATGTGGTAAATTTAACAGATTTGTGTAGTTTAATTTTAAAACTGGTGTGAAAGAGCGATCCAATAAACAATATGAGTCGGGTGAGTCCTTGAAAGCAGAGCATTTATTCCAGCTGAAAGGAAATCACAAGGCAGCCTCAGCTGATACAGCATGTTTAACAATTCATCATTAATCATGGGCAGATATACCCTCTCAGCAATGGAAATTTCCAGACAGCATACAGAGAAACAAGAAAGCCTTATTTGGGAATAGTAATGAAAAGCCTAACAAACAGCTGCTATCTAATACTATGTCAGGAGGGTTTACGGGAATCAAAATAGAGTGGTAGCTCCGGGAGGGTCAGGTGAGCATTGTGTGTGCCCACAGAGTCATTGCACTGACCACCAGGAAGCACCAGTGAGGGGCAGGTGAGCAGTGTGTGTGCCCACAGAGTCATTGCACTGACCATCAGGAAGCACCAGTGAGGGGCAAGTGAGCAGTGTGTGCGCCCACAGAGTCATTGCACTGACCATCAGGAAGCACCAGTGAGGGGCAGGTGAGCAGTGTGTGCGCCCACAGAGTCATTGCACTGACCATCAGGAAGCACCAGTGAGGGGCAGGTGAGCAGTGTGTGCGCCCACAGAGTCATTGCACTGACCATCAGGAAGCACCAGTGAGGGGCAGGTGAGCATTGTGTGCGCCCACAGAGTCATTGCACTGACCATCAGGAAGCACCAGTGAGGGGCAGGTGAGCAGTGTGTGCGCCCACAGAGTCATTGCACTGACCATCAGGAAGCACCAGTGAGGGGCAGGTGAGCAGTGTGTGCGCCCACAGAGTCATTGCACTGACCATCAGGAAGCACCAGTGAGGGGCAGGTGAGCAGTGTGTGCGCCCACAGAGTAATTGCACTGACCATCAGGAAGCACCAGTGAGGGGCAGGTGAGCAGTGTGTGCGCCCACAGAGTCATTGCACTGACCATCAGGAAGCACCAGTGAGGGGCAGGTGAGCAGTGTGTGCGCCCACAGAGTCATTGCACTGACCATCACGAAGCACCAGTGAGGGGCAGGTGAGCAGTGTGTGTGCCCACAGAGTCATTGCACTGATCATCAGGAAGCACCAGTGAGGGGCAGGTGAGCAGTGCGTGTGCCCACAGAGTCATTGCACTGACCATCAGGAAGCACCAGTGAGGGGCAGGTGAGCAGTGCGTGTGCCCACAGAGTCATTGCACTGACCTTCAGGAAGCACCAGTGAGGGGCAGGTGAGCAGTGCGTGTGCCCACAGAGTCATTGCACTGACCATCAGGAAGCACCAGTGAGGGGCAGGTGAGCATTGTGTGCGCCCACAGTCATTGCACTGACCATCAGGAAGCACCAGTGAGGGGCAGGTGAGCATTGTGTGTGCCCACAGAGTCATTGCACTGACCATCAGAAAGCACCAGTGAGGGGCAGGTGAGCAGTGTGTGCGCCTACAGAGTCATTGCACTGACCATCAGGAAGCACCAGTGAGGGGCAGGTGAGCAGTGTGTGTGCCCACAGAGTCATTGCACTGACCTTCAGGAAGCACCAGTGAGGGGCAGGTGAGCAGTGCGTGTGCCCACAGAGTCTTTGCACTGACCATCAGGAAGCACCAGTGAGGGGCAGGTGAGCATTGTGTGCACCCACAGTCATTGCACTGACCATCAGGAAGCACCAGTGAGGGGCAGGTGAGCATTGTGTGTGCCCACAGAGTCATTGCACTGACCATCAGAAAGCACCAGTGAGGGACAGGTGTGCAGTGTGTGCGCCCACAGAGTCATTGCACTGACCATCAGGAAGCACCAGTGAGGGGCAGGTGAGCAGTGTGTGCGCCCACAGAGTCATTGCACTGACCATCAGGAAGCACCAGTGAGGGGCAGGTGAGCAGTGTATGCGCCCAGAGACTCATTGCACTGACCATCAGGAAGCACCACAGAGTCATTGCACTGACCGTCAGGAAGCAGCAGTGAGGGGCAGGTGAGCAGTGTGAACGCCCACAGAGTCATTGCACTGACCGTCAGGAAGCACCAGTGAGGGGCAAATGAGCATTGTGTGCGCCCACAGAGTCATTGCACTGACCGTCAGGAAGCACCAGTGAGGGGCAGGTGAGCATTGTGTGCGCCCACAGAGTCATTGCACTGACCATCAGGAAGCACCAGTGAGGGGCAGGTGAGCATTGTGTGCGCCCACAGAGTAATTGCACTGACCATCAGGAAGCACCAGTGAGGGGCAGGTGAGCAGTGTGTGCGCCCACAGAGTCATGGCACGGACCATCGGGAAGCACCAGTGAGGGGCAGGTGAGCAGTGTGTGCGCCCACAGAGTCATTGCACTGACCATCATGAAGCACCAGTGAGGGGCAGGTGAGCAGTGTGTGCGCCCACAGAGTCATTGCACTGACCATCAGGAAGCACCAGTGAGGGGCAGGTGAGCAGTGTGTGCGCCCACAGAGTCATTGCACTGACCATCAGGAAGCACCAGTGAGGGGCAGGTGAGCAGTGTGTGCGCCCACAGAGTCATTGCACTGACCATCAGGAAGCACCAGTGAGGGGCAGGTGAGCAGTGTGTGCGCCCACAGAGTCATTGCACTGACCATCAGGAAGCACCAGTGAGGGGCAGGTGAGCAGTGTGTGCGCCCACAGAGTCATTGCACTGACCATCAGGAAGCACCAGTGAGGGGCAGGTAAGCAGTGTGTGCGCCCACAGAGTCATTGCACTGACCATCAGGAAGCACCAGTGAGGGGCAGGTGAGCAGTGTGTGCGCCCACAGAGTCATTGCACTGACCATCAGGAAGCACCAGTGAGGGGCAGGTGAGCAGTGTGTGCGCCCACAGAGTCATTGCACTGACCATCAGGAAGCACCAGTGAGGGGCAGGTGAGCAGTGTGTGTGCCCACAGAGTCATTGCACTGATCATCAGGAAGCACCAGTGAGGGGCAGGTGAGCAGTGCGTGTGCCCACAGAGTCATTGCACTGACCATCACGAAGCACCAGTGAGGGGCAGGTGAGCAGTGCGTGTGCCCACAGAGTCATTGCACTGACCTTCAGGAAGCACCAGTGAGGGGCAGGTGAGCAGTGCGTGTGCCCACAGAGTCATTGCACTGACCATCAGGAAGCACCAGTGAGGGGCAGGTGAGCATTGAGTGCGCCCACAGTCATTGCACTGACCATCAGGAAGCACCAGTGAGGGGCAGGTGAGCATTGTGTGTGCCCACAGAGTCATTGCACTGACCATCAGAAAGCACCAGTGAGGGGCAGGTGAGCAGTGTGTGCGCCTACAGAGTCATTGCACTGACCATCAGGAAGCACCAGTGAGGGGCAGGTGAGCAGTGCGTGTGCCCACAGAGTCATTGCACTAACCTTCAGGAAGCACCAGTGAGGGGCAGGTGAGCAGTGCGTGTGCCCACAGAGTCATTGCACTGACCATCAGGAAGCACCAGTGAGGGGCAGGTGAGCATTGTGTGCGCCCACAGTCATTGCACTGACCATCAGGAAGCACCAGTGAGGGGCAGGTGAGCATTGTGTGTGCCCACAGAGTCATTGCACTGACCATCAGAAAGCACCAGTGAGGGGCAGGTGTGCAGTGTGTGCGCCCACAGAGTCATTGCACTGACCATCAGGAAGCACCAGTGAGGGGCAGGTGAGCAGTGTGTGCGCCCACAGAGTCATTGCACTGACCATCAGGAAGCACCAGTGAGGGGCAGGTGAGCAGTGTATGCGCCCAGAGACTCATTGCACTGACCATCAGGAAGCACCACAGAGTCATTGCACTGACCGTCAGGAAGCAGCAGTGAGGGGCAGGTGAGCAGTGTGAACGCCCACAGAGTCATTGCACTGACCGTCAGGAAGCACCAGTGAGGGGCAAATGAGCATTGTGTGCGCCCACAGAGTCATTGCACTGACCGTCAGGAAGCACCAGTGAGGGGCAGGTGAGCATTGTGTGCACCCACAGAGTCATTGCACTGACCATCAGGAAGCACCAGGGAGGGGCAGGTGAGCATTGTGTGCGCCCACAGAGTCATTGCACTGACCATCAGGAAGCACCAGTGAGGGGCAGGTGAGCAGTGTGTGCGCCCACAGAGTCATGGCACGGACCATCGGGAAGCACCAGTGAGGGGCAGGTGAGCAGTGTGTGCGCCCACAGAGTCATTGCACTGACCATCAGGAAGCACCAGTGAGGGGCAGGTGAGCAGTGTGTGCGCCCACAGAGTCATTGCACTGACCATCAGGAAGCACCAGTGAGGGGCAGGTGAGCAGTGTGTGCGCCCACAGAGTCATTGCACTGACCATCAGGAAGCACCAGTGAGGGGCAGGTGAGCAGTGTGTGCGCCCACAGAGTCATTGATCTGACCATCAGGAAGCACCAGTGAGGGGCAGGTGAGCAGTGAGTGCGCCCACAGAGTCATTGCACTGACCATCAGGAAGCACCAGTGAGGGGCGGGTGAGCAGTGTGTGCGCCCACAGAGTCATTGCACTGACCATCAGGAAGCACCAGTGAGGGGCAGGTGAGCATTGTGTGCGCCCACAGAGTCATTGCACTGACCATCAGGAAGCACCAGTGAGGGGCAGGTGTGCATTGTGTGCGCCCACAGAGTCATTGCACTGACCATCATGAAGCACCAGTGAGGGGCAGGTGAGCATTGTGTGCGCCCACAGAGTCATTGCACTGACCATCAGGAAGCACCAGTGAGGGGCAGGTGAGCAGTGTCTGTGCCCACAGAGTCATTGCACTGACCATCACGAAGCACCAGTGAGGGGCAGGTGAGCAGTGTGTGTGCCCACAGAGTCATTGCACTGATCATCAGGAAGCACCAGTGAGGGGCAGGTGAGCAGTGTGTGCGCCCACAGAGTCATTGCACTGACCATCAGGAAGCACCAGTGAGGGGCAGGTGAGCATTGTGTGCGCCCACAGAGTCATTGCACTGACCATCACGAAGCACCAGTGAGGGGCAGGTGAGCAGTGTGTGTGCCCACAGAGTCATTGCACTGATCATCAGGAAGCACGAGTGAGGGGCAGGTGAGCAGTGCGTGTGCCCACAGAGTCATTGCACTGACCATCAGGAAGCACCAGTGAGGGGCAGGTGAGCAGTGCGTGTGCCCACAGAGTCATTGCACTGACCTTCAGGAAGCACCAGTGAGGGGCAGGTGAGCAGTGCGTGTGCCCACAGAGTCATTGCACTGACCATCAGGAAGCACCAGTGAGGGGCAGGTGAGCATTGTGTGCGCCCACAGTCATTGCACTGACCATCAGGAAGCACCAGTGAGGGGCAGGTGAGCATATTGTGCGCCCACAGAGTCATTGCACTGACCATCAGGAAGCACCAGTGAGGGGCAGGTGAGCAGTGTGTGCGCCCACAGAGTCATTGCACTGACCATCAGGAAGCACCAGTGAGGGGCAGGTGCACAGTGTGTGCGCCCACAGAGTCATTGCACTGACCATCAGGAAGCACCAGTGAGGGGCAGGTGAGCAGTGTGTGCGCCCACAGAGTCATTGCACTGACCATCAGGAAGCACCAGTGAGGGGCAGGTGCGCAGTGTGTGCGCCCACAGAGTCATTGCACTGACCATCAGGAAGCACCAGTGAGGGGCAGGTGAGCAGTGTGTGCAACCACAGAGTCATTGCACGGACCATCGGGAAGCACCAGTGAGGGGCAGGTGAGCAGTGTGTGCGCCCACAGAGTCATTGCACTGACCATCGGGAAGCACCAGTGAGGGGCAGGTGAGCAGTGTGTGCGCCCACAGAGTCATTGCACTGACCATCGGGAAGCACCAGTGAGGGGCAGGTGAGCAGTGTGTGCGCCCACAGAGTCATTGCACTGACCATCGGGAAGCATCAGTGAGGGGCAGGTGAGCATTTTGTGTGCCCACAGAGTCATTGCACTGACCATCAGGAAGCACCAGTGAGGGGCAGGTGAGCATTGTGTGGGCCCACAGAGTCCCAGGAAGCACCAGTGAGGGGCAGGTGAGCAGTGTGTGCGCCACAGAGTCATTGCACTGACCATCAGGAAGCACCAGTGAGGGGCAGGTGAGCATTGTGTGCGCCCACAGAGTCATTGCACTGACCATCAGGAAGCACCAGTGAGGGGCAGGTGAGCAGTGTGTGTGCCCACAGAGTCATTGCACTGACCGTCAGGAAGCACCAGTGAGGGGCAGGTGAGCATTGTGTGCGCCCACAGAGTCATTGCACTGACCATCAGGAAGCACCAGTGAGGGGCAGGTGAGCAGTGTGTGCGCCCACAGAGTCATTGCACTGACCATCAGGAAGCACCAGTGAGGGGCAGGTGAGCAGTGTATGCGCCCAGAGACTCATTGCACTGACCATCAGGAAGCACCACAGAGTCATTGCACTGACCGTCAGGAAGCAGCAGTGAGGGGCAGGTGAGCAGTGTGAACTCCCACAGAGTCATTGCACTGACCGTCAGGAAGCACCAGTGAGGGGCAAATGAGCATTGTGTGCGCCCTCAGAGTCATTGCACTGACCGTCAGGAAGCACCAGTGAGGGGCAGGTGAGCATTGTGTGCGCCCACAGAGTCATTGCACTGACCATCAGGAAGCACCAGTGAGGGGCAGGTGAGCATTGTGTGCGCCCACAGAGTCATTGCACTGACCATCAGGAAGCACCAGTGAGGGGCAGGTGAGCAGTGTGTGCGCCCACAGAGTCATGGCACGGACCATCGGGAAGCACCAGTGAGGGGCAGGTGAGCAGTGTGTGCGCCCACAGAGTCATTGCACTGACCATCGGGAAGCACCAGTGAGGGGCAGGTGAGCAGTGTGTGCGCCCACAGAGTCATTGCACTGACCATCAGGAAGCACCAGTGAGGGGCAGGTGCGCAGTGTGTGCGCCCACAGAGTCATTGCACTGACCATCAGGAAGCACCAGTGAGGGGCAGGTGAGCAGTGTGTGCGCCCACAGAGTCATTGCACTGACCATCAGGAAGCACCAGTGAGGGGCAGGTGAGCAGTGTATGCGCCCAGAGACTCATTGCACTGACCATCAGGAAGCACCACAGAGTCATTGCACTGACCGTCAGGAAGCAGCAGTGAGGGGCAGGTGAGCAGTGTGAACGCCCACAGAGTCATTGCACTGACCGTCAGGAAGCACCAGTGAGGGGCAGGTGAGCATTGTGTGCGCCCACAGAGTCATTGCACTGACCATCAGGAAGCACCAGTGGGGGACAGGTGAGCATTGTGTGCGCCCACAGAGTCATTGCACTGACCATTAGGAAGCACCAGTGAGGGGCAGGTGAGCAGTGTGTGCGCCCACAGAGTCATGGCACGGACCATCGGGAAGCACCAGTGAGGGGCAGGTGAGCAGTGTGTGCGCCCACAGAGTCATTGCACTGACCATCGGGAAGCACCAGTGAGGGGCAGGTGAGCAGTGTGTGCGCCCACAGAGTCATTGCACTGACCATCGGGAAGCACCAGTGAGGGGCAGGTGAGCAGTGTATGCGCCCACAGAGTCATTGCACTGACCATCAGGAAGCATCAGTGAGGGGCAGGTGAGCATTTTGTGTGCCCACAGAGTCATTGCACTGACCATCAGGAAGCACCAGTGAGGGGCAGGTGAGCATTATGTGGGCCCACAGAGTCCCAGGAAGCACCAGTGAGGGGCAGGTGAGCAGTGTGTGCGCCCACAGAGTCATTGCACTGACCATCAGGAAGCACCAGTGAGGGGCAGGTGAGCAGTGTGTGTGCCCACAGAGTCATTGCACTGACCGTCAGGAAGCACCAGTGAGGGGCAGGTGAGCATTGTGTGCGCCCACAGAGTCATTGCACTGACCATCAGGAAGCACCAGTGAGGGGCAGGTGAGCAGTGTGTGCGCCCACAGAGTCATTGCACTGACCATCAGGAAGCACCAGTGAGGGGCAGGTGAGCAGTGTATGCGCCCAGAGACTCATTGCACTGACCATCAGGAAGCACCACAGAGTCATTGCACTGACCGTCAGGAAGCAGCAGTGAGGGGCAGGTGAGCAGTGTGAACTCCCACAGAGTCATTGCACTGACCGTCAGGAAGCACCAGTGAGGGGCAAATGAGCATTGTGTGCGCCCTCAGAGTCATTGCACTGACCGTCAGGAAGCACCAGTGAGGGGCAGGTGAGCATTGTGTGCGCCCACAGAGTCATTGCACTGACCATCAGGAAGCACCAGTGAGGGGCAGGTGAGCAGTGTGTGCGCCCACAGAGTCATGGCACGGACCATCGGGAAGCACCAGTGAGGGGCAGGTGAGCAGTGTGTGCGCCCACAGAGTCATTGCACTGACCATCGGGAAGCACCAGTGAGGGGCAGGTGAGCAGTGTGTGTGCCCACAGAGTCATTGCACTGACCATCGGGAAGCACCAGTGAGGGGCAGGTGAGCAGTGTATGCGCCCACAGAGTCATTGCACTGACCATCGGGAAGCACCAGTGAGGGGCAGGTGAGCATTTTGTGTGCCCACAGAGTCATTGCACTGACCATCAGGAAGCACCTGTGAGGGGCAGGTGAGCATTGTGTGGGCCCACAGAGTCCCAGGAAGCACCAGTGAGGGGCAGGTGAGCAGTGTGTGCGCCACAGAGTCATTGCACTGACCATCAGGAAGCACCAGTGAGTGGCAGGTGAGCATTGTGTGCGCCCACAGAGTCATTGCACTGACCATCAGGAAGCACCAGTGAGGGGCAGGTGAGCATTGTGTGTGCCCACAGAGTCATTGCACTGACCATCAGGAAGCACCAGTGAGGGGCAGGTGAGCATTGTGTGTGCCCAGAGTCATTGCACTGACCATCAGGAAGCACCAGTGAGGGGCAGGTGAGCATTGTGTGTGCCCACAGAGTCATTGCACTGACCATCAGGAAGCACCAGTGAGGGGCAGGTGAGCATTGTGTGTGCCCACAGAGTCATTGCACTGACCATCAGGAAGCACCAGTGAGGGGCAGGTGAGCATTGTGAGAGCCATGTCAGCAATTACATTCACTATCAGATAGTACCAGAAAGGATGAGGTGAGCGTGAGCACTGGTGTGTGTCCTGCGAGCCATTGCGCTGACCTTCAAGAAGCACCAGAGAGGGTCAGGTGAGCACCGTGTGTGCCCTGCGAGCCATTGCACTTACCATTAGGAAGCACCAGTGAGGGTCAGGTGAGCATTGGGAGAGCCCTGTGAGTAATTACACTGTCTGTCATATAGTACCAGAAAGGGTCAGATGAGGCGCAATGCCTGTCCTGCCAACCATTGTGTTGACCTTCAGGAAGCACCAGAGAGGGTCATGGAACATTGTGTATGGCCTGCGAGCCATTGCAAATACCTTCAGGGAGAGCCAGAGAAGGCCAGGTAAGCACCATGGTGCCCTGTGAGCCATTGCACTGAGCATCAGGAAGTGCCAGTGAGGGTCAGGTGAGCATTGTGAGAGCCCTGTGAGCAATTACGCTGACGGGCAGATAGTAACAGAAAGGGTCAGGTGAGCATCGTGCATGTCCTGCGAGCCATTGCAATGACCTTCAGGAAGCACCAGAGAGACACTGTGTGTGAGTTGCAAGCCATTGCAAAGACCTTCAGGAAGAACCAGAGATGGTCAGTTGAGCACCTTGTGTGCCCTCCCAGCCGCTGCATTGACGTTCAGGAAGCACTAGCGAAGGCCAAGTGAGCATTGTTTGTATTCTGAGTCACAATAATACTTTTTGGAAGCATCATTAACCCACATTGGTTCTGAGCAAAATGTTGCAGGAGTATGCCAGTATATGACAACAACTCAAAAATCTCTGCAAAAGGCAAACAATAGAGGACACTGAACACACTAACCTCGAAGCAAAGTCAAAGAAGATAACAAGATATTTGAAATATGTGTAAGTGTGTGAGAAGTTCCAAAACTTTGTTTTCACAAATTTCGCAAAAGTCGATGGAAAAAATTGGAACTTTGCTTTGTTCAGAAATGTTTTTGCTTTGGGACATCCAAGTGAAAATCAAGAATTTTGGGACAATTCATTTTGCATATATCCTCTTTTAGGGAGATACAATTGTTGTTTAGAATTATATTTTACAGAAAGCAGTATTCCTTTCCTAAACGACACATTGAGCAAATACAAGCTTGACAAAATGTAAGCTTGCAGAGTAATATTCTGCATACATTTTGCAGCATGCAATTTTGTTGTAAATATACAAGTAGAATGAAACGTGTGAAAGGTTTCTCGCCATGCAGAGGAGTTTTGCACTGGTGAACTAAAACTGTAAAACTTTGCAGTCTTCGTAAAGAACGAAAATCAATTACTTCATAAAATTTGTGGGTAAAAAACATTGTTCTTCCCTAGCTACTACATAAACTGTACAGCTTGACACAGTGTTGCGTTATGACCCACTCTATACAACCTTTTTAGGTCGAGCCTGGTCAGCGTATGCGCTCCTCTGCGAGGCATGCTGTATTGAAGTATGGACTTGAAGCCCCGCCCACTCTCCGCCCATATTTGTCATTGGCTTGCGTCATTGTCCTTCCTAAATGCTGGCTTCTGACTCATTAATAGGCTTGTTCATCCCTCCTTAGTACCGCCTTTTCTCCATTTGTAACCTCCCATGAGAACTGGCCCTTTTACTTCTGTTGCTACACAGTATTTTATTTTATTTTATTTTATTTTATTTATTTAAACAGTTTTATATAGCGCTGGCTAGACCCAAAGGTATCAGAGCGCTTTACAAAGGTTGAGGGAGGTACCAATTGCAATATAACATTAGTACAAAAAGAAGTGCAAGATAATCAGAACAATATGTAAAGAACAGAAAATAAAGGGTCCGGAAAATAAGGGGAATATTTTAGAACATATCCGGAATTGGGTAGTAGGGCTAGCAAGGGTTGTCAGGGATGGGGGGGGGGAAGTATAGAGGTAGGGGGGCCCATAGGGGGGTGGCGGGAGAGGAGATTGTATGCAGGAGTAGGCCGAGATTGTAGGAGAATAAGTAGGGGGAGGATGGAAGTATATGCAAGGCGGAGAGGAGGGTGGTGTAGTAGGTCAGGGGCAAAGCGGAGAGAACCAGACGTCATCCTGGGGAGGATGTGGAACCCGGTAGGGTGGTAAGACTAAGGACCCCAGTATTTGTTGAGAAGGTGTCGCTTGAGATCTGTTTTGAAGTTGAGGTAGGAGGGGTTACAACGTAGCTCTTTAGGGAGTGAGTTCCAGATGGTAGGTGCATGTCCAGAGAAAGAGCGTAATTGGGTGGCTTTCTTATTTACCAAAGGGGGAACTAGCATGAGAGAGTTTGTGCTCCTCAGAACTCTAGAGCAGCCAGCTTTGTGGAGTTTGTCTGAGAGATAAGCTGGAGTCTGAAGATGAATGGCTTTATGCGTAATGCAAGCGTTCTTGTAGGTGGATCGGCCTTCCATGGGAAGCCATTTGAGCTCTTTGAGGATGGGGGAGATGTGGTCAAACCGCTTAAAATCAGAGATAAGCCTGGCAGCGAGGTTGAGGACTGATTTGATTGGGGCTAAGTGGGCTTTTGGCGTTCCAGAAAGAATAGCGTTACCATAATCCAATCTAGAGAGTACTAGTGATTGAACCACTAGTTTGAAGTCATCAGCAGGGATAAAAGGTTTAATTTTCTTGAGGTGAAGTAGAGAGAAGAGAGCACCTTTGGCAGCGTTTTTTATGTGGGGAGAAAGACTGAGGTTCTGGTCAATGCTTATTCCCAGGGATTTAACTGAGTTAGAGGTGGACAAAGAGCAGTTGAAGGCTTTAAGGTCAGAGATCCAGTGTTGAATGGGGAGCCGGTTGTTTTTGGGAGCGAAAAGAATGATTTCCGTTTTTTTAGAGTTGAGTTTAAGATGGTTGTGATGGAACCATTGTTGAATCTTAGTCAGGGAGTCATTAAGGTGCAGAATGTCGGCATGGGATTTGATCTTATAGTAAAGCTGGGTGTCGTCAGCATACAGGTGGTAGTTGATTCCTGCTTGCTTAAGAATGAGGCTGAGGGGCTCCATGAAGAGGTTAAATAGTGAGGGAGAGAGAATGGACCCCTGGGGAACGCCCAGGGAGACCGGCATGGGTTTGGCGAGGCAATGGTTGATCTTGACTTGTGTTCTGTGATAGAAGAAGGAGGTGAACCATTCTTCGACACTGTCTGCCACCGCACTCTACGCGCACGCCTCCACGACGCAGGGATCCGAGACAAGGCCCTGGAATGGGCCACCTCCTTCCTCGCCGGCAGAACCCAGAGAGTCCGCCTCCCACCATTCCGATCCGAAGCCTCCGAGATCATCTGCGGCGTACCCCAGGGATCGTCCCTCAGCCCAACACTGTTCAACATCTACATGGCCCCGCTCGCACGCATCGCCAGATAGCACGACCTCAACATAATCTCCTACGCCGACGACACTCAACTGATCCTCTCCCTCACCAAGGACCCCTCGCCGCCAAATCCAACCTCCATGAAGGAATGAAGGCCGTCGCCGATTGGATGAAGATCAGCCGACTAAAACTGAACACGGAGAAGACAGAGGTCCTCATCCTCGGCTCCAACCCCTCAGCCTGGGACGACTCCTGGTGGCCAACGACGCTGGGAGCAGCCCCGACACCCACCGACCACGCACGCAACCTGGGAGTCATCCTCGACTTAACGCTCTCCATGGCCAAGCAAGTCAACGCAGTCTCATCCTCCTGCTTCAACACCCTCCGCATGCTTCGCAAGATCTACAGGTGGATCCCGACAGACACAAGAAGAACAGTCACCCAGGCCCTCGTCAGTAGCAGACTTGACTATGGGAACGCCCTCTACGCGGGAGCCCCGGCCAAGCTCATCAAGCGACTGCAACGCATACAAAACGCCTCCGCACGCCTGATCCTCGATGTACCACGCCACAGCCACATCACCCCCCACCTGAGGAACCTGCACTGGCTCCCCGTCGACAGGAGAATCTCCTTCAAACTCCTCATCCACGCACACAAGGCACTCCACAAGACTGGCCCAGCCTACCTCAACAGACGACTCCTCTTCTACGTCCCCAACCGCCAACTCCGCTCCGCCGACCTCTCCCTCGCCACCGTCCCTCGCATTCGAAGAACTACCACCGGCGGCAGATCCTTCTCCCACCTTGCCGCCAAGACCTGGAACACCCTTCCACTAAGCCTACGACAGACCCAAGACCTGCTGACCCTCAGGAGGCTACTCAAGACCTGGTTGTTCGACCAGTAGCAGCACCCCCCCCCCTTTTTTTCCCTAGCGCCTTGAGACCCTCACGGGTAAGTAGTGCGCTTTACAAATTCTGTGATTGATTGATTGATTGATTCGAGGACAGGACCATTGAGGCCAAACCGATCTTTGAGCCTGTTGAGTAAGGCAGAGTGGTTGACAGTATCGAAAGCCATGGAGAGGTCAAGAAGGATGAGGAGGGAGGCCTCTCCTTTGTCGAGGGAGTGATGTATGTCAACAATGTTGAGCATAGCAGTTTCGGTACTGCAGCCTTTTCTAAAGCCTGACTGCAATGTATCCAAAAGCTTGAAGGAGGCAATGTGATTGTCTAGTTGGAGCAAGGCGCATTTTTCGAGGGCTTTGGATAGAAGGGGAAGATTAGAGATGGGGCGCAGATTGTTAAGGTCAGCGGGGTCGGCAGTGGGATTTTTGAGGGTGGGAGTGACTTGGCCAAGTTGGAGGGAGACCGGGACACATCCTGTGATAAAGGAGGAGTTGATGATGTTAGTCCAGTAGGGTGCGATGATATGTTTTAAGTCTTGAACAAGGTTAGCGGGAAGAGGGTCCAGGGTATGAGAAGAAGGTTTAAGTTTAGTGATGATGTTGAGGACATCCCGCTCTGAAACTGGTCTGAAGTTGAGCCAAGATGCATTATTTTTGGCTGTGGATTAGTCTGGAACTGGGCCGGGAAGGTGACGGCGGAAGGGAGGTGGGCAGAGTCAGGAGGGGAGACGGTGTGAAAGGAGACTTGGGCGGAAGGTCGTGGGGGGTGAGGAGCACAGTGGTGGGAGGGTTATAGCAAAGGATAGATCGATCTTGCTGATTTTATCAGAGAAGAAGTTAGCAATTTCTTCACATCTTTCGTTTGAGGCCATCAGTTTAGAGGGGGCAGAGGCTGTGTGGTTTTTGATAATGCTAAATAGTTCCCTGGGTCTATTTTTTGCCCGATCAAGTTGTGTGCGGAAAAAGGAGGCCTTTTCATTGAGGATGTGTTTTTTGTAATTAGCCCTTGCGATTCTGAGGAGGGCTAGGTTAGGAGGAGAGGGGTGTTGTCTCCAAGTGCGCTCAGTCAGCCTAAGTGAGCGTCTCTCCTTGTTGAGATCAGCATTAAACCAGGATTTGGGGGGGTTGTTTTTTAGTGGTTTAAGTTTGGCAGGGGCAATTTGGTCAAGGACCTCAATTATGGATTTGTTGTAGTGATCGGTCAGGTCATTAGCATTTTGAGATGGGGGTGAAAGTAGAAGTTTTGCTTTTATCTTAGTCTCCAGTACTCCAGGAGGAATAAGGTGAAGATTTCTGGTTAGTTTCCTATGTTTGATGTTCTGAGTGGCAGGGAGGTATGGCGCTGTTGATAGTGAAGAGGATAAGGTGATGGTCTGACCAGTCAATGGGGATGATGTGGGAAAGGGAAGCCAGATCGTTGCTAGTAATGATAGCGTCAAGGGTGGCCCCTTTGGAATGTGTTGGCGTATGGCAGAGTTGATTGAAGTCAGTAACATCGAGGAGGTCATTGAGGATGATAACCGAGGGATGATCCTTATTGTTCCAATGAATATTAAAGTCTCCGAGGAAAATGTTTTTGGAGTTGGAAATCGAGGCTTGGGAAAGCAGGTCAGAAAATTCCTCCAAAAAGGGCAGAGGGTCTCCAGGGGGATGAATGATATTGTGTAGTTGGATAGGAGGGAAACCCTGAATTTTAAGTTCGGCTACAATGTGTTCGAAAGTGGCTTGATCGGGGTTCTGAACAGGGGAGATTTGGAGATGATCCTTATAGATTATGGCTAGGCCCCCTCCAATTTTATCGAGCCTATCTTTTTTGAGGATGGAGTAACCGGGGGGAGCGAGTAGGTCAAGAATGGATGAAGAGTGAGCTTTGAGCCAGGTTTCCGTAAGAAAAGCGATGTCAATGGCTTCACTAAGGATGGTTTCTGAGATTTCAGTTGCATGTCGTGCAGCTGATCGACAGTTGACCAGCATGCAGTTGAGGAGTTCAGGATTGCTTTTAGGAGGACGGTAGGAGTGGATGGTGGTGAGTTGCGGAGGAGGTCTGGGCGAGCCAGGCGAGGTAGGGATACGGCTTCTCCCCAGGATCACCGGTATAGTGGAGTGTAGAATAGGAGGGACAGTGATCGTGGTGAGCTGCGGAGGGGGCCTGGGAGAGGCAGGGGAGGTAGGGAACTGGTTTGTCCCCAGAATCACCGGGAGAGTAGGGTGAAGTGCAGGAGGGTCACTAGTCATGGGGATGGGGGAGAGGGTGTTTTTTAAGTCCCAGGGGTCAGAGGAGGTAAGATGGATTGGGGCTTGTGGAGATGTGAGAGGACAATTTCCAGGAGTTCCATTGGCTGCAGTACCGTAGGGAGAGATATTCCTTTGTTGAGGGAAGGTGGGATAAGTTTGTGTGGCACCCATGGTACGGGTGTGATTGGCAAGGATAGTATCAGAGAGGGCAATAAAGTCATTCCTGAGAGATGAGAGCTCCAGCGTCAGGATAGATAGGTGGAGGTCAAAGTTAAGAAGCACTTGGGTCAATAGCGAGGAAGATGGGGAGGCAAGGAGGTCAGGGGGGAGAGGGGCATGTTCCATATTGGGAGGTAAGAGGGGAGTAAGAAGTGGACATGGAGGGAAACCCGGTGGTGGGAGGTGAGGGGGGTTCCAGGTGTTAGACTGAGGGAGATTTGTAGAGTGAGAGCCAGTGTACCCAGGGACCTGATGGGAGCTGTGGGGGTGTGGGGCAAATGAGGAAGGGAGCCGTCTTGTCTGTTGGAGTGGGTGTCAATTAGGTTGCAAGAGTTTGGTGTTCCTAGTGGGGCAGTGGGGGGGTCAATGTGATGGGGCGCAGTGTGTGGGGGGAACGGAGAAGGGGGATCAGTCTGAAAGGGCTGGGAAGAATGAGAGGTGAGGAGGGGGTAATTAGGGTTGAGTGGGAGAGAGTCATGCGGAGTGGCGAGAGTTAGGGTGGCTGAGAGGGATGACGGAGTGTCTGGAGACGGTGGAGAGGCAGATGAGGAGAGAGGTGAGAGGGTTTGAGTGGCTAAGTATGAAGTGGGCGAGTAAGGCGAGGGAGAGGATGCTAGGGAGGTGGAGGGATCCAAGGTCTGGGATTGTTGAACTATATTGGTAGTTGTAGAGTCAGAAATTGCCGGGGTAGTAGTCAGAAGTGGCGAAACCTGGAGGGCTTCCTGTGATTGCGAGGCAACAGAGATCTGGGAGGGGAAGAAAGTAGATCATGTAAGGTGCTGAAGTGGTGCTCAAAGGTGGTGAGGTTATTTTCAGAGGCTTGTATGAGGATATTTCCGGATTTAAAGATAGAGATGTCAATTTCGCCTGAAAAAGTGGAGGAAGGGGTGGTGGACAGTTTCACACCGTAAGGGATTTTGATGGATTTTGTTATGGGGAGGTATTGGAGGAAGATACTTTTCCATTTGGAGAGGCGTTTGGAGTAAAAGATGTAGTTAGTTTTGATAATTGAGGTGAGGCTAAGATAATTATCGACAATTAAGGTTTCTTGGTGATGTATTAATGTTTTGTGTTTCAAGTTCTTCTTAGCATTTTTGGAAAGGTTGGGAGGGTAAAGGATGGTCCAAGAGTTGGGGCCACTTCTAGTGATGAGTGTGTCCGGTGTTGTAAGTGTATCGCTGCGGGGAGGCATGGTGATTCAGCAAGGGTGATCAGTTCTGTGGGCGGGAGATTGTGGAGAGGCGTATGGGTGGAGGGGGGAAGGAAGAGGGGGGGTGGGAGAAACGTCAGTGGATGTGAAATTAGCCCTAAGACCAGGGCAAGGGCCTTATATTGGGGTGATTTGAGACGGGGAGGGATTAGAACCAGAAGTAGGGTCCGAAACCCAATTCAGCGCAATAGGGCAGGAGATGATAAGATAGTGGTCCACCGATCAGGGAGACCGCAGCAATGGAACGATTGGGGGGGAGAAGTGGAAAGTGCTATGTACAATTGTGCGGACCATTAAGGAGTAGGCAATGCAACATTCAAGGCAATGCAATCCACATTCAGGGTAGTGCAATCCAGATGAGGTAGAAGTTTAGGAGCATGAGGTGCAATAGACTAGGAACATCACGTCAACAATACCCCATAGGAGACAGATAGATTAGCAAAAGGCAAGGCAGCATTTGAAATATAAGGTATCCAAATGAGGTAGGTACATTTTGGTGCACGTAAAGCATAGGGTAAAAATGTCGATGACTTAGCAGCAGGTAACAAAACATTTGAAATATATAGGCATCATGCGGAGGTAGGTCAGTTTGGATGCATCGGTCGCAATAGGTTAAAAATATCTAGTAGTAGATCAGGGGCAAAATTACAGGTAGTCACGCGGCAAGTAGAGAACTATATTGGGTATTGAGGCGTCAATATGAGGTAGATAATAAAGGGAGCAAGGTGCACATTAAGTTAAAAAGCATCATGATGCTTTTCGAATGAGGTAAAAAGTGTTTAGTAGTGGGTCAAGAGACATTTGTGATAAAAAGCCTCCATTTGAGGAAGCTCAGTTGGAGTGAGAGTAGCGCCTTGAGTGACACATAACTGGTTAGAAAAGCGCATAAAATGAGGCTTGTCGAGCAGCAAGAAGAGGAGCCCTTGTGGGGGGGCTAATCAGTTTTCACTTTAGGGAGGCCGTTCCGCCCAAAGAGTCAACAAAAGAGATTAGGAGGGCCCAAAAATTAAACAAAGTGTGGGATATAACAGGAGGGGTGGAGCAGTGCTTAGAGTGCGGCATGGGGTTTCAAGCCGCAATACGGCCTAGCATAGTGGGAGTAGACATTTTTGGTACGTACGGAGAGCAGTAATGATGGGGTCCTGACGCTGATCTGGCTAAATTAGAGAGGCAGAAGGCCTAATCCAAAGGTGAGGGCGACACTCCAAGATGGTCCCCATAGGAGTACAGGAGGGCGAGTCCTTTTTCACTTTCCCCTCTTATGCCGAATCTCAGGTCCGGGAAGGTGGGGCGGGGTCAACAAGCCTGGTAGAGAGATACAGTGTGGTTGCTAGACAAAGCCTGGGGGATGGGAACAACATGGCAGCCAAAACACCCGCAAAGTGAGCAAGCAAGAGACAGGTCCTCTTCCAAACAAAGTCCCAAGAGTAGTCCAGAGTCACCCAAAAACATTTGTATGGGGGTCCGTTACCATGAACAATGCACTACCACTTATGAGCTGGTCTGTTCACCACAGCCAGTCTCACGCCTGCCCCAGCTCTGGGCGCACAACCCCGATCCGTGAGGATTAGTCAGCCCGACCGATATCTGGCAAATGGGACTCCGGGCAGGTCCTGTGGGGGCGGGGCTCTGCTTGACTTCGGCTGGGGGGCTGGCGAGCAGGTGACCGTGTCCCTTGGGATGGGCGGCAGCGCAGGGAAAAAAACGGAACTCAGGACCGGTCCCGAGGTAGCGGGGCCAGGCCCGACTTCAGGTGGGGAGCAGGAGAAGCAGATGTCGGCGTCTCCAGGGTAGGGCAGCGGTACTAGTACAAAGAACTCCGTATACTAGTAAGCAGAACTCCGTACAGGTCCCGTGGGGGCAGGGCCAAGTCCGTCTTCGCCTGGGGGGCTGGAGAGAAGATGTTGGTGCCCTCTGGGCATGAGGGCAGCGCATGGGCTGCAAGATGGGGTCAAGCCACGAAGGAGCCGGCTGACCACTACCCCTGTAACGCAGAGTGGAAGGTCCTCCACCGAGGGGGGGGAGACCGCACTCGATGGGCAGGAGCAGCTGCCGAGTTACGCTCCGGTGTAAAGGACCCCTGATCTCATCAGGCATGGCCTGGACTCGTAGGCGACTCCAATGGACACCGTGAGCAGTCCGAGGAGAAGGTATCCACCATGGGGATTGTAAACGTTCAGCCCGAAAATCTGGAAAAAAGGAAGGGCAAGCTGTGCGGTACAGAGGTGCCAGTGATGATGTAGACCAGTGGCTCTTTGCAGTCGATGACAGTCCCACCGTGTCTGGATCGGGAGGAGCCGACGAGCAGCAGGGAGCCCACGCAGTGTCCAGCAGTGGAGGGACGGATCCAAGCCTCCCGGCAGGGTGGTCCCGCAGGTAAGATGCCCAAACAGCCGTAATTTTATCTCAAAATATATCCGGATAGGTCAATGTGCAGTCCGATATGATGTACAGTCCAGGGCAGAGGAAAGGGAGGCCGGAGGGACGGTTTAAACAGGGATAACAACCAAAATTGGTAATCTCAAAACCCGGAGCTCCTCGGGAGGCTCCTACTCGGCGGCCATCTTGGCTCAGGCATGTGTCTTATTTAGTCTGTAAGCACTATTTTCTTTAATGAGTTTCTCCTACTGCAGGCACAACATGCTTCCCTGCAACATTCAGGGCGCCATGCGCCCTTTTACTTTCCAAGCAGCCCGGGACAATGGCGGCCGCTTCTTGGAAGTGAAATTGGTCTGGTATTTACAAGAGTTTGAGCTATTGGCATTGTAAATGACAATGCTTTTTATTTATCAAAACAGATTTTAAAAAAGCCTTGTCATTTACAATGTCAATAGCTTAAACTCTCGCAAATGTGAGACCTATTGCATTGCAAATGCTTGTTATTAGAAAGCTTCTCATCAGGGCCAATATGTGCATATCCTACAGAGGCCTTGAATCTCTGGCTTTAATCACTGGTGAACAGCTGAGAGGCTCATCAGGCTTCAGTTAGAGACACTTGCCTCTTCTGATTTCCTCTCCAAACAACCTACTTCACAAAAGGACATCTTGCTTTGCACTTTATGCTTCAACTGGAGCTGTGCATCTGCCCATAGGTACCACATTTTGGCGCTGGAAAACCGAGAACAGGAATTTGGATCAGCTGAAGAGGGTAACAAAAGCAAAAGACAAGCACGATAGTTAACATCAATCTAATGAGGCCAACTCTGATTTTTGGAGGAAATACTTCATTGAAAGCAGAGTAAACTAGTGTAATATTCTGCTATGACCTTGCACTCATGCACCTGGTACAAACAATCTTACATAATTTTTACATGGTGCATTAGTTGTGCTTGTTCCTCTGAATTTGAGTAAATGAAACATGTCTTGGAGTTTATTATGGTTATACATAAAAAGCCTTTATTCATGTCGATGATCAAACTCCACTTAAGGTAAAACCCACTGTACATTACTTCAAACTCTCTACATTTCTCACCATCCTGAGTTGTTAATCGGGACCAGTAGTACTGATAGGGAAATCTGCCGCAAGCCACATAAAAGGTATTTCTCAAACATTTAAATAAAACAATACTTAAATAGAAAAATGTAAGACAATTTTATCTCAGAATTGCTGTTCTGAGTCCTAGCTATTTTTCTTTGTTCAAAGAAAAATTAAATCTTATTCAGATAACATCAAATATTGTAATACAACTAGTTTAAACTTCATCTTAATCAAATTCTATGTGTATTAATCTAATCAAAATATGTTTCTTAATACCTATATCACTCTCTGTCAATAGAGTTCACATGACTGGGTTCTCAATATTTAACATGTATGTTACTGCTGTAAGACATCTCTTCCACTTTTGTACATAATAGCAAAAATGATCAATTGAACTCAGTTATTTGTTTGCGTGTTAAACTACAGCAGTAAAAGCCCCCAAGTACTTCTAACAAAATACACACATAAGGCAGGGGGAAGCCAGTGAACATAAGCTAAAATTTATGATGCTCTCATACTGTGGCAAAGAAATACATCACTGACCCATGCAGTGGTGGAGGAATTCAGTTAGGGTAGAAGTTATTCTTCACTAATTTATAAACATGCTGCCCAAGCTTGTTCAGAAAAAGCAATAGTATGAAGAAGAAAAACATTAGTCAGTCAACTTTATTTTGGTTGGACAAACCATAAAAGTGCACAGTACAAAGATATGTTGAATACTTAAAAATTCATAGGTATACAACGCATCCCAATGGCAGTGTAAAATATTAAAAGGAAAACTCCAGTCCTAATACATCAATTAAGAATATGCTGCCCCAAAAACTAAGATCAGAACCAGCGAGACAAAAACCTTATCAAGAGAAACCTTGAGAAGGTGCTCCTGAGGGATCCACTATGTCACCCTGACTTTTTATATTATTTTCTAAGGCGGGCAGCTCAACGACTCTATGGGATGTCTAAAGTAAAATTATGCTCCTTCGGTCTTTATACAGAACAGGTGACTTTTTTGTACTATGGAACTTTAGACTGTTGAATATTACCCATCGATTCTAATCATCATAAAACTGTTTTGGTAAAATCCTCTGACAATGAGGGTCCACGGAACAGAGATTTAAACCTAGCATTCAAACCATTCATGTACACAGGAATATAAAAGGGAGATACATCCCTAAGAGTGTTGTAAAGAATGGCCTTGTTGTAGACCTTGTTCAAACATTTTGCAACAGTGGGTTAGATCATCATTTCCCTAACATTCCTGCCCATAGCGTTTCCTAATGACAAGGCCCCCCCTAATAAAATTCACAACAGCAGTCAATGGGTGCTAATGAATACAAATATCTCATGCCTTTTTTATATGCACAGGGGTGTTGCTTTCTCAATAGTGGCAGCAAACATTTTGCTCTTGTTGTTTGGTAAAGTGCACAAAATAATGTAAAGTGCAAAGTGCTTTGTTTGGACAAGTTGTCACAGGGACATGGGATGAGTTGATTTGACCACCCTCCTTGACATGGAAATGCTGCCAAAAAGTGCACTGTGCCTAACCGAAACCTCGACAGGTAAAATCTATATTGTGAGTTAGTACTAAAAACTAAATAAAATTGAAAATGATTAGCCATAGGACTATCCTCCACAGGACACATCATTCCAAAATGTTCCTACGACTGCCTGTGACGATTGTTAGCCCTGATAGAAAAGGCCATTTTAATGCTGTCTTTGACTTTTGAGGTCATATTTTGGGTGTTTTCATAAAAGTCCCGTAAGCCAATCTTGAGCAGTGTACATTTCAGGTAATGAAACCATGGAATCTTATCAACAGTAGAGACGGCAAGACAGTTCCTGATGATATCTGTCGAGGAGGCTAAATCTTCAGATAGCCAAATCTTTACCCATAATAACAGAGGAGCAAGGCCAACACGGTCCTCTATATAATCCAGCACTAATTCAGAGTGGCAAAAGTTTGTAGGTGCACTTTCCAGCACCATCAATAAGTTTCCGATAAAATTATTCTCTACAACTTGAAGCTTATTGCTTCTGCTATACCCCCAAACTCCTGCCCCGTAAGTGGTGATGTTTAGGCATTTTGCTTTATAGAGAGCTAATAGTTCTTTTACCGGTTTTTGACCCAATGTGGCAGCAAACAGGAAAAGCGCATCCGAGGCTCTAACTGTCTGCTGCTCTCTTAAAGTCAACAGAGAATCCCAAGTCAACTGAGAATTAAAACGGTTACCCAAATGCGAAAAACTTTTGGCTTTTTCTATCTCTTTTCCCTGCATCATAAAAGTTTTTGATTTTGTAGACTTGGGACCACATACAATGATGTATGATTTCTTAAAATTAACTTTTAAATCAATTGATGTCATAAAATCTGTAAAAGCGTTGAGAGATTTCTGGAGACTCATAGCAGTCCTTGGCAGCAGGAAGATATCAGCGTATGAGAGTAGTGGGGCAATATGCTTTCCTATCCTTGGAAAATCTAACTTCTCTAATAAAAATGCCTCTAGCCCATTTGTATATATGAGAAATGCAAAAGGGGGTAAAATACAGCCCTGACGGACCCCCTCGGTTTAAGCTGTTTGCTGTGTTCTCTCCCCCTTACTACCATATTTTACCCTGACTGTTAGATTTGCATGTAACCTATGTAGAAGGCAATCAAAGCTTCTTCTAGTCCCATGTTTACCATCATTGCCCAAAACTTGTCCCGATTGACAGTGTCAAAAGCACTCGATAAATTCATGAAGGCCAGATTAATCAAACTCGTCATGGACCTTGTGTTCTTGCTGAAAATCAGAGACAAGTTGAGACACTGTTCAGTCGTGCCCATACCCAGTCTGAAGCCATATTGTGTTTTTGAAAGAATCCTATTTGCGGCTGACCACTCCTCTAGTCATGCCAAGAGAACCCTACCTAGGACCTTTACTGTCACATCAAACAGTGATGTTGGCCGATAGCAGTCTGGGTCATTTCTGTCCCACTTTTTATAGATCGGGCCCACCACGACCTCTTTGCATGTCATAGGCAGTGGGCCAATAATCGTGGCTTTAAAAATGTTAGTTAAAAGTGGGGCCCACAAGACAGTGTTGCCCTTAAAAAGTTCCAGTAGCACTCCATTGGGACCTGGAACTTTCAGACAGGTGCCCTGTGATATTCCAGCCTCCACCTCTTCCACTGAAATTGACATACTTAACTGGAGGGCTTGATTTGGATTATGGATCATCTCCACCCCCTGTGCCAAACATTAGTCAATTAGATACGTTTGGACAGTTGAGTTACCCATGAGATGCTATCTCTAAAAAAAAATCTTTTAGCGCAATTAGGGAAGATATTGTTCTTCACGAATTGTCCAAACCTGCTATCTACATTTGTGGAGAAATAGCACCACTGCAGTGGAGACAAACGTTAGTCGTTTATGTAAGTTTTGTGGATTGGGTAACTTGTGGGACGTCGGCTGCCTTGAGTGAATCCAGTGTGGCACGACTACCCCAAAAAAGTCGTCATATGCTCTTTAATTGAGAATCTAAAGGAGTGGTGTTTCTGGTCGCTCTGTTTCCTCCAAGCACATCAGTGGAACTTTCACTGATTGAAGTCCTCTGTCTGCTTCTGTGGAACTACTGACAGAGAAGTTTAACTGAAGAAATATTAACAGAGACTGTTGTGTGAACCGAAAGCAAGCCAATTTCTTCTGTTTGTTTCTCAGGATATAGTGACAGATTAGTGCCACTATAAACATACCAGGAGAACTGTTATAGAGCCATGCAGCGTTCCCCAAGTATAGAGGAGAGGCACCTGCATCCCAAGTCGCTTAACTTCCACGAGTAAAATTTTAGAATGGAGTACTACTAATTGTCGGTTTTATGGAAGGTAGGGAGCTGTTTGAGTCAATATAAAAACCTCGGTCTTGTGACTAGATAATCCCATTAAATAATATTTTCTTAACATGTAAATAAAGTTATTAATAGAGCCACAGTGTTGTGTGTCCCATTATTGCAAAACTAATAGAAGAAAGTGTCCCCCCATTTGCTCATCATATCTTGTTTATATCTTGAAAACAGCTGGTCCCTAGACTAAATTACTCTCTTCGGTACAAGTTCACTCAAAAATATGTAGTTTTAGATGATGCTAGTGACGGCCTATATCACTCCGTTATGCGTGTATGTCATAGTTTTTCATAGTCTCCAGGACATATTCAGACCATTATCTAGTAACCAATCACTATATGTATGTGCATTGAAAGTTGAGTATATATCTCAAAAGAAAATGCCCTATGTACCAATAATCCCTTACCATAATGATTTTAAACGTAAGATCTTTCTATTGTCTAACAATGCATTTCAGATCAGCATGCGTATTTCATCTCATATTGACAGTGCTTGGATCATTAGGGGCTGTACCATGATAGGTTTTTGTGATTTTAAACGTAAGATCTTTCTATTGTCTAACAATGCATTTCAGATCAGCATGCGTATTTCATCTCATATTGACAGTGCTTGGATCATTAGGGGCTGTACCATGATAGGTTTTTGTGACGCAGAGCCGAATGCCTATTTATTGCACCACCGGGGCTTAAATTGAATTAATTTAACCTCACATTTATCCCTGCTAGTGCTTTAATTTCAGACAGCAGAGCCCAGAAACAGGCAAACCTTTTCCACTGTTTCCGAGTTGTGGTATCTTAAAATAAAGCACTAACTCAAACATCGGGTCAAATTAATTCATTTACCCCCTGGTGGCGCATAACACCGATGCTATGATGTGCACTGCGCCATAAAAAGCCATCATGACACAGACCCACTTCTCTGCTAATATTTGATCATGCTGTTCCTGTTTGAGGCCTATTGTTCTTAACAAATCAAAAAACCTTTATCTAAAATTCACCTGAATAACAGCGGTTTAATCGTACAGTAGATCAATCATTATTAGTCCTGCAACATATATCTCATCTCTGTTTTGTCATTCATGATACTGGCTGCAGCTTTCTGAGTGGGTGTTTTATTCCAATATTATTCACTTTTGAGTAGAAACAAAGAGGGGTGGATGGGCAGCTGACCGGGTGAACTTGCTGATGATGACTGGATTGAGGCCATGATGGCTGCCAGGGAACTGGTGTTTTCAGGAGATTGTGCTTGATACAATTTAAATATTTTCATAGGATCTATTACACCCCAAAGAAGCTGCACAAAATGGGTAGATTTCCCAATGCCCTGTACACTAGGTGCCAAGTGGAAACTAGGACCTTCTTCCACATGGTCTGGACATGTTCTAAGACCCAGCGGCATTGGGCTCTGGTCCACTGCACATCACAGGGTGTGATGGGTTAACGGTTTCAGCTGGATCCCAAATGCGCTTTGCTGGATATAACCCATGGCTGCGATGGGTCGGGAGGAGACAAATTGTTACTGTGTGTGGGTTATTTCATCACTAAACTCGATACTGGAGGGCTGCTAATAACCCTTCGATGTCCGAATGGCTTCGGGGTATGGACTGTTGTTCCCTGGCAGAAGAGAGTCTCAGAGTCTCCGTGTGCTCTGGTTTATTATTGTCTTGTCCGATTTGATGTCTGTAGCATGTTGTGCATCTATTCCATGGTGCCCTGTGCAATTTCTGGTGTACATACCTTTTGTGATTCAAAAAACAACAAAAAGACGTTTACAAAACAAAGTCTCTTCCAATAATATTTTCCGAGCTGACTTCAACCATGCCTGGGAAAATATTGAAAAGTAACTCTTTTCATGAACTTTGATCATTCAAATTTCCCTTTTTCTGACTACCAAAGCAAAAAAATGCACAGATCTCTTCAATTTCGCCGCCCTCCTTGTTCAATCGACACTCTTCTATGTTTCCATGTACAAGACACCTACCAAAGGCATATTCTCCAGGATTATACTAAAAAGATGGGGAAAACACCTTTAAAAATATACCTCGCATTTGAAGCCCCTGCACAAGGGAAAGAATCAGAAAAACACATGGAGCAGCAGAACACAAGGCAGGACTGACATTCCATGGATGGGCCCCCATCTGGAGTGAAGAGACACTCTGGACTTGTACTTACTTGGACTCTTTGGACCTGTGCGTACAGGGCCATATGTACTGGCCATACATCTCCTTCTGTGGGATAGTACAGGGTGGATTCTGGGGATCCCTGAGGAGAGACTTGCCCTGGAACGTCTGAACACTGGCTCTGCAGAGGGTGCTCTAGGAGTGTGACCCAATGACTCCTGCTGGACACACATGCACCCTGCAAATGACTATAAGATTTTGGGGCCTGAAGAGTGCAGGCATGTAGAGTAACCTGCCTTTGAGGGTCACGGGTACTGGTGAAGACAAAATCCAAGATCCCCCACAGAAGTGCAGGTGCTGGAAATGCCTAGAAGCCCTAAATCAGGCTGGAGAGCTGAAAGAAACGGAGGGCACACCCTGACCTTTTCTTCATTTGAGGCAGAGCATTTCGAGGATTGACTCAAAGAAAACAGTTAAAACTGTAGTGGCTAGACCCACTACAAGGAGAAAAATGCTTTAAACTCTACAAGAATTGGCTCATCAGGGGAAGATAAACCAGCTTTTGTCATGCCTACTCGATTGCAGCTGCCCAGCAGTTTCTGATGCCACTGGGATGAAAATTCCCTATCACGCTCAGTTCATTAATTATCCCACATGTACGGCCAGTGTTCTGGGGGATGGGGAGATGAGCCATTTTGAGCAGTGACTATCTGCCTTCTTATATAGAAATAGTGTCCATGGAGAGTTATTGCCACAAAGGACTGGCAGGGCTCACTGGTGTGTTGCATAACTTTTTTTACAACTCCCACAGGATGAGGGAGCAACGTTTTTAACTTCTTTCACCTGGAGAACCACTGGGCCTTTAAGGAAAGGCCCACATGAGTGAGGGTTCTCCACATGCCCCAGTGCTTGCAATGCATCACTCCAATGCCTTCCCCGATGATCAGGAGTGAGGTGCAGGAAGAAGGCAGGTGGGAAGGGAACAGACTGGCTGGCTCCACAGTGGCACATCAATGTGTGTCGAGCAGGGAGCACAGTCAGGGGCTGTGCAGTCTTGTGCGCCCGTACAGCCCCTATCAAATTGAAATCTGGAACTCCATAGGAGGGAAAGGGACACCTGCAATGAAGAAAATGTATGAGTGCCAGTGAGTGCATGTAATATGAAAGGAAACGGAGAATCAGGAGTGGCCTGCTGCCACATCAAGAATCAGTCCATAATGGTGAGTAATCCTTGTACAAAATGTACATATTGTGTAAAGTGGTGCCCCAGGAAGGGCATCTCACTGTCTTTGCTGGAGCTCCACTATCAGCTACGGGGACCACCAGGAGAGGAGCAGAACACCACAGGACCCGACTTTTAGTTTTTATGTTCTGTCACTAAGTCACGCCATTAAAAAGAAACAGTAACCTGAGGAGACTTTTCTACATTTTGTCCTGAGCTGGTATGTCTGTATTATAGCCCTGGAGTGCATGGATATTTCGCTACTAGGCGTGGTGGTTGAACTGCAGCCAGCTTAAAGGTTGAAGAAACGTTGAACATAGGAAACTTTGACTTGCTGTTATTGATGGTAAATCACTGCATATGTATTTGTGTTATTGAAAGGTGGTGACATCCTCAAATCTACCAATATTGGTTTGCATTGTTTTGCACTTATATTTGTCGTTCAGTTATTGCAGCGACACACTGTCAAAGCCAGTAAGCCTGACTTTTGATAAATGGACCTCTCATGTCATATTATCCCAAAAGGGGGAGATTTTGTGTTTTTAGGATTCAGGGCTTGCTGGTGTGCACACTGTTAGAAGTTACCTAATCTCTATTACTTTCAGTAATGTGTGCCCCTTTTGGTTATTTATGGGCCCATTACGATGTCGGGCGGAAGCACTACCGCCGTGCTGGCGGATGCAAAAACCACCAGTTACTGCCGGCACGCAGCAGTCCACACGCCCGCCCTATTACGATGCGAAAAGTCGGCCAAACACCGCCGGCAAGCCAGCGACACCGTCCGCCATCAAAGTGCGCCCGTACACGTAGCGGCGCAGCACAATTGACACACACCGTCCGACGAAATCACGTCCCGCCCGGCGTACAAATTACGATGCCGCAAACAAACGGCTCCCACGGCTAAGAGACACCGTACGACAAACCGAAGCGGTAACACGAACGCCGAGCACGGACACCGAAGAAGCGGCTCCCCCGAGCATGAATCCAGCACTGCAGGCCCTCCCTATGCTCTTGCTGATGCACCACCAAGGACGCAACGTACCGCGGAGACGCAGGTAGGCACACACACAACAAGTGCACGCAAACAGCGCACACAGTGCAAGGGCGGAAAAAGCGGACAACCCCCCACCCCCGCGTGTACACTACACATCCACCATTGCATCCACATATGACACACAGGCCAAATCGTAACATCTCGTAACACATGTGTACACACCACCTGGGACTAGGAACCAACGACCCCGTCACGGCCCCAAAGCGGCAATGACGCCGCCACACATGCGCACAACGCAGAGGCCAACCGCAGCGCCATGCATGCGTCGCACACAGACACAGGGACACAACCAAGCAGCACACACATCAGCCCCACCCCGAACGCACATGACACGTGACAGGCCTGCCACAGACATGTCCCCAACGCCCAATTCACGCACAACACCCAACGCCACACAACCGACGCACACATGTCAGTGAAGTCACGCAACAGCAGGACACACCCCAGTGTAACAAACATGGCGTAGCACACAGCGGCGGCAACACCAACTAGGAGAAGCAGGGCCCCTTCGGGAAGAGGAACGCCAGTACCACACTGAAACACCCATACCACCCTGCACATATGAACAAGACATACAAAACGGAACACCAAAGAGCCCGGGGACCGACAACAGGTGGCCCAAGAATAACATTCACACACAAGGCCCAACGCAGAGCGGAAAGGCAGCCTGCCGCCCATACAAGGGAGAGCAGACAGCACTGAATGACCTTCCATTCCAACTCCGAAACCACAGCCCTACGAAAGAAGCCGGTGAATACAGCCATTGTCCAAGAAAAGACCAACACAGGCATGCCGAGGAGACCGACCACAGGGCAGATAGCGCATATCACAGAAGAACACAACGGACGGGAAAGAAAAAGAAAACACTCCCCCATGTCGGCCACATGCAAGTTAATTGGAAGGAGTCAGACATCACTGACCTTGAACTGTCTGAGAAGCATGTGGGATGAGGGCCCGTGTCCTCCGCACAAGCCAACAGAACACAAGTCCTGTCTCCCTACGACTACACAGAGCTCACAGCAACCTCGGAGCGTGCACATTGCAGACTGCACACACAGCCGGAGCACGCCACCACAACGCACCGCTGCAAAATGGCAACCGCAACACACCTACCCAACTACGCCGGACAGGTCAAGCTGTACAAAACCAACCTGATACATATATTGGGATGCGATCTCCTGTCCCTGCTGAACGTAAGTTACCGACTGACTTACCGCATCACATTGTTCAGCTGCGTCATGCCCGTCTTCTACTGTCGGAGGTGTCCCTACCAGCATCCCGTGGAGATGTGTCTCTCCAACCCGGCATGTCTAAAGGCGGACCTGCTACCACTACTCCTCCCTCTGGACGCACACGACAGGGCCTGCTCAGCCTATGGGGGCATGGCGTATGTGGCCAACATCGCACCCGCACTGAAATGGGACCACTGTGCCTCCACACGACGGATCATCGAGAACAGCTACATCGAATGTCACCCAGCATGCCCCATCATGGTCCTCCAAGGGACAACTTACGAACAACACCTTGACAGCCACCATCCGCTACATTGGCTGGCAAACATGTACACCACCAATGACATGGAAGCCCTGCTGGACGGCATCGCATACCTGACAACCTGTAAATTCGTCGGACCACAACGCAGGTTCCCCGATTGACCTATGATGTCCAACCCCGCACCCATGCTTAGCTTCCGCACGGACTGGCCAGTCACCACCACAACAGCCATACCAAACGACCGGCAACTGTTACCACACCATCAACGACATCGCCATGACATCGGATATGACCGGGACATGCACACTGTTCCCCATCACATCCAGGAACACCGCATGCATCGTGGGAGGCAGTGGCATGGGGTCTGTGTATCGCACCCACATGGACGGAACTGCACGAACAACCAGGACACGACATGGATCCAGCGCCCATGGACACACACACCGCTCAGTGGACATGAATAGGTCGCCTGGAGTCTGTGGGTGCTGCACCCCTCCCACCCCCGCCCCGGGAATCCCATACCAGGACCTTTGCATGGACGACAAGTGCATACAACAACAACACGACCCCAGTGACTGTGACATGTCCAGTAACCACCACATTGCAACAACAAGTGGCACGCCGCTGCATGCACGCAAGCACATGCCCTGATGTCATCTCACATGCACGCGTGCATGAGGAACAACCGCAGCAAACCTGTCACATGGAACTGAGATGGACTGTGCCCATGATGCCAAGCGGTCTGGTAGGCTACATGTATACCGTCTGTGTCAAAGTCCGCAGCTCCGCAGCTATACGTAAATGTACATTAGCACAGCCTTGGCCAAGCAGATGTAACTCTGAAGCCCACATCCCACATGCAACAGCCAATCACATGTAACCCCACACCCTATCCCATTTGTAATCATGCTCAGTATATCCTCAACATGTATTCCGCTGCCAGTAGTGTCCACTATACTGCATCACAGAGGACAGAAGACTCAATATAATGTTTGAAACCAAAACTGTCTCCGCTGACTCATTTCACAAGTACGAATGAGAGAGGATGAGAGTATGTGAAGTACACGGCAGTCGTGACATGACCATGTAGTCCACTGGTATTGGATGTCAACGCAAATGAGTAGCACAACTGTGGAAGACACACATGTGTCGTGTGAAGTCGTATGGACGCAGTGCTCAGGTGGGTGGGTGTGACGGGTAGATGCGCACATGCCAAGTTGGAGCACGCCGTGTTGGGAGGGGTCATGAACAGTACAACACCGCTTCCCTGGGCATTGTGAGAGGACACCTGTCGGGGGGGGGAGTGAACACGTGTGTGCACAGCAGCCGGGCACACGTACAATGCGGTACCAGGCGCACACGTCAGCCCACCCTCTGTGGACAAGCTGGATCCTGTTGTGCGCCCGCCATGCCCCTTGACAAGGCACACACAGCCCCAGTCGACCAGGTATAACCCCAACATAGTCAATCCGCACAGGCGATACAGGGCACGGGATGGCAGTGGAGCATGGTGTGTGAGAGGTCTCCTCGCGCTCCTCCTGGTCATATCACGCAGGCAATAGAACCTCAACGTGTAGCATGGCACAAGTCAAATGGAAGTGTAGGGGAGACGCACCACAGCACGAGCAGCACTGACGTCACGGGAGGTGGCTCGCACCATCCCATCCATTGCCCATTATACCAACCACGCCACATGCCATTGCGACTAAGTGCAAGCGCGTGCGCCACCACCCCCGAGCCCTCCCCAGAGAGGCCAAAGAGTGAATGTGTGGGCCATCAGCTACAGACGGACGCGGCCTGGCCGCAAGGGCAGCCACAGCCACTGGGTGTCGCAGGTGGCGGATCCGGAAGGCGAAGACTGTGATGCATAGTCCATGCAGGCCGGGTCTCCATTTGGGGCACCACGCAGGTGGACGGCGTCCCGCCACACATCATACCCTGAGACAGCCCACTCGTGCAACTGGACCCACACATACACTCCTTGCCCTCTCTGGTGCGAGCTTGGGGCTGCCTGTGCAAGCGCTAGCCTCGCAGGTGCACATGCATATTGGGGGAGCGAGGGGAGGACATGAGGGCTGGGGTGAAGATGACTGTATCACTGTCAGTGAGTACAAGGGATGACCCAGATGTGGAAAGGAAGAGACGTGTCCCGTGTGTACTGCAACTAGTCGCCAATCCAACTACCCCCCCATGTCCGGAATGTAAGCCCGCACCTAGGCCCGCCCATCCGCCACATCGAATATACCACCGGGCACGACAACCTTCCCATTCGAAACACTGACTGGGGGTGGCGACCAGTGAACAATCATGTGTAGCCTACCCACGCGTACATGTGGGCCCTCCATGATCCATGTCACCTGCGGCAAAGTCATGACATGCGCAATGAGGGAAGTGAGGAGAGCTGTCCGCCCCACGCACAGAAGGTGCATCAGCTCCACAGACCCAGCAGCGAGTCCAGCAGGGGTCACATGTGCAGGGGCAGCTGTGCCTGGTGTGAAGGCACATGCATATAGACAGCACATCGACCAATGTGTAGTCTGCCCACATCTACAGTCCATCATCATGCGGACATAGGAATTGAACACAGGGCAACACATCTTAGTTGGTGCACCCACCGTGACCAACAATGCGCAATCATCGACGTACCCGCCCTGTGCATGGCCCCCCACCCACCGGAGGCACATCCAGTGCCACCATCCCACACACACAAGCCTTCCACGGAACATGCTGTGTCCAATGGTCAGTACAGAGTCAGCGCCCATCTGGTGGATCCTGAACAGGAGACACATGCACACACATGCCAGCTCCCACTATGTACGTCTGCCACCTGGCACGTGCAATGTAACCTCTCACCTGTGACGTGTGACTGCAAGCACACAGCCGTCTTGGCATGGGGCTGTCAATGTGGACACCTGTCAATGTTTCGGGAGGTGTGATCCATACAGTGCTGTACATAGGGTGCAGTGCTGACACCTACTACTGTCTCATATCCCCTCGTGCCACAGGTCCCACTTGTTTTGGCCGCTCAGCCTGTGCCCACATCGTCGTCATCGTGTGCCATACTCATCCAGCCTCGGAAGCAGTGCCATGCTCAGCAGACATTCATGTTGCCGTGGCGTTGCCACTTGACGAATATGCAGTCAGTCCCCATCAGCACGCCCCGCAAGTCATTGGGGCCTAGATCCCCATGTGCATGCACATGGCAGTGGTTTGTATCACTAGCCATTGCCATTGGTGGGAGACCTGTGTAAGTGTATTGTGGCCGTGCCGTCCCTGCTTGACAGCTGGGCTGTGACTCATGTGCTTGCTCAGTCATGTCAGTGATGTGTATGCGGAATTGCTATGTGTTGTGTTGCTTTGACATGTGTCCACTGCCATTTTCCCTAGGCGGAGACCGAACATTGACCGCCCATACCAATTGCTGGCGGACATGGACGATACTGAGGTCATTAGGAAGTTTCGGCTGGACAGGCCAACCCTGCATCGACTGTGTGCCATGTTGGAACCCCATCTCCGTCCCCGCAGGGTGTATCCGACAGCAGTCACCTCCACGGCTAAGGTGATGGCCGCCATGCATTTCTTCGCCACTGGGTCATTCCAGCACACAGTGGGCAGTGGAGGAGGGATGTCCCAGCCCATGTTCAGCAAGGTGCTGAGGGATGTACTGGCAGCCATGATGCTGTACCGAAACAGGTACATCAGATTCCCCAGGGCTCGTGAATTGGCGGCAGTGAAGGGTGCATTCTATGCCCTTGGCAGGATCCCACACGTCGTTGGTGCCATTGATTGCACACATGTTGGCCTTGTTCCACCACAGGCCACTGAGCACCTGTACCGCAACAGGAAGCACACGCACTCCCTGAATGTGCAAGTGGTGTGCCTTGCGGACATGGTGATAACCCACGTGTGTGCAAAGTTCCCAGGCTCGGCCCATGACGCACACGTCATGCGCAACAGCATCTTGCCACGACTGATGTCCAATCTGCAACAGGATCGTGGCTGTATTGTCGGTGAGTATGTGGAGTGGTGTAGCGTGCTGGCTGTGCGATGCTGTCCCCTGTCCAGTTGGATTAGCAACGGTTCTCTGTGTCCCTCACACCCAGGTGACTCTGCGTACCCGAATGGGGCATGGCTGCTCAGTCCATTGAGGAATCCTCGCACCCCAGCAGACGATCGCTACAATGAGGCACATGGGAGGACCAGACGTGTGGTCGAGCGTACCTTTGGCCTCCTCAAGTCCAGGTTCAGGTGCCTGGACCGCACCGGGGGTGCGCTGGCGTACTCCCCACAGAAGGTGTGCCAGATAGTGGTGGCGTGCTGCATGCTGCACAATCTGGCCATTCGGAAGCAGATCCCCCTCATCGTGGATGATGGAGATCAACCAGGGCCCCAGCCCGCAGACCAGGACAGCTCGAGTGAGGAGGACAGCGGAGAGGAGGAAGCTGGTAATGTGCGGCAGCAGCTCATCGCCCGCTACTTCACTTGACGGTGAGTGTCCATGTACGACGGCTGATGTGGCTGTATCTGTGCAGGTGTGTGTGTGCTGTGTCAGGGTGGCCGTTTGTTCACTGCGTGCTGTGTGTCAACGCTCCATGGCCAGGGTAGTATGCCACTGTTGGTGGCTGTAGCATTGTGCCCTATTGCTCTGTGCGATGTGTGTACATTGCTTGTAGTTGTTGACATGTACTGTGTGATGGGTGTGTGACACACTCATTGAATGTGCTCCTGTTCTGTCTCCCACCCCTAGGTCCCTACAGGCCCTCCGGTTCCATTGCCATGCCACGCATCAGGTGCCTTTCCGCCCAAGGTGGCCGTTGTATTCCGTACAATTAAAACACAGGGCACAAACAGCAGTTTGTGTAAGAGGTGCATTTATTTCAAACTGTGACATGTGATTGTGTGCGAGGTGATGACAAAAGTGGTGCGTGCAGTGACAAAGAGCTGTCGGTCACGGCTGCGTGATGCTCAGGGTGTACCCACTTGTTCCATGTCCATGGTCCAACAGACACATGCCATCCAGATGGCTGTGTGGAGTGGGATCGTAGTCCAAGTCAATGCAGTGGGTGGTCAAGGAAGGCTGGCTGGCTGCCTCACTTGCGTCTGGAGCGTGCGTAGTCCTCCCGGGAGATCTGTTTGTACTTCGGACGGCCCCTTCCACGTTTGGGAGGGGGGGTGTGTGGTGGCGACCTGCTGGTGGGGGGTGAGGTGTGCTCACTGGCTGTGGATGCAGGGGAACTGGACACTGCTGCTCGACCCTGCGCCCCGGCAGGTGGTGGCGGTGGTGGAGCTGCTGTCCCTGGCTGTGACCTCACCACCAGCTGGCCCATGAGGTCCACGAGTTGGCCCATATGGGCGTCCATGGACCTCAGCACCCCCAGCACCTCCCGCGTGTCTGAAGCAGACCTGGCCCATTGTCCTTGGGCCTCTTCATAGGCCCCAAGGACTCTGGCCATTTGAGGCAGGGCATGGCTCCCAGGGGAGACTGGCGTTTCCCTGACCCTGCTCCTCCTACCAGTACTGCTGCCACCGGCCTGCCCACTAGCCACATTGCCCACCACGGTCCTCGCCCTGGCTCCCAGGGTGGATCCAGTCGGCCGGGCCACCACCTGCGCTGGGGCTGGTGCCAGCGAAGACGTGGTGGTGGTGGCGGCGGTGGTGGTCGGTGCGGCGATGGTGGCGGTTGCGGCAGTGGGAGTGGCCGCAATGACCGTGGGTGTGGGCGCAATGCCCGTGGGTGTGGCCGCAATGACCGTGGGTGTGGCCGCAACGACAGTGGCAGCAGGGGGCTGGGAATGTTCAGCAGCCCTGGATGATGGGTTGGTGGGTAGGAGGGGTCCTGGGGAGCGGCTGGGCCCTGCCACACCAGATGGGCCTGCTTGGTGGTCCGTGTCCGAAGAGGAGGACAGATCCTCCACATCCGTGTGTCCTCGTTGGGGGCTTGTAGGCTGGCTGTGCTGGCTGCTGTCTCCATCCCCAGCATCCAGCAGTTCGTCACCTGTGGAGAGAATGAGATTTGTTGTTGTGTTGCACCTGGCGAAGTATGTATTTGTCGTCTGACATTAACAGTTCGTGCAATCTCGTACATGGGTTTCCCGGAGGCGTGTGTGTGGCTGTACCATTTGTAGTTGTGTGTGCTTGGCAATGGGACTGTGTGCTGTGCACATGTGGCATGGGACGAATTGGCCATGCCGATGGGTGTGTTGCTGTGCCCCTACTTATTGTGACTCTGGTGTATGCGGGCTCCTGGCCCATCCTGGGTCTGGTTTGTACTTTGCTTTTGGTGTTCAAATGGGACGCTTAGGAACGCATATGGCAACATGGGGGCCATGCCCCAGATTCGCATTTGGGATGGAATATGCTTTTGGGGTTCAAATGGAACGCTTAGGAACGCATATGGCAACATGGGGGCCATGCCCCAGATTCGCATTTGGGAGGGAATATGCTTTTGGGGTACATGCTGTGAGCCATGGGTGCCGAACGTGACATGTGTTGTGGCAGCATGACAGTGCATGGTCTGAGGTGTGTGCATGCCTGACATGGCCTGCATATTTGCTGTCTGTTGTGATTACTGGACATGGCATTGGATGCATCGTTATGAGTGAGTGATGGTTGTGTGCCACCCAACGTATTGCAGTTGTCCCATCTCCTTGGTGTGCGTGCTGCCCTGTGCCATGTGCATCACTGCAGTGCTCGGGGGGTGTGGCCCATGTTGTGTGTTGTTGCTCACAGTGTGGCGTGCGCTTCATTGACTTCTGGCACATGGTTGGTCATGGGCATGTCTCTTAGCGTGACTGCTGTATGTGTGGCAGCTGTGCGGATGACATGCCTTTCATGAGACTGGGGCTGACGGATGGGATGGATGGTATGTTGTATGTGCATGGTGTGTCTGTGTGTTTGATGGGTACAGTGGTGTTCGTGTGCATTTATGTTGTTCCGCTCTGTTGCGTCTAGTGTTGTTTGTCTTACATAGGCGTAGTTGTGGGGTGTGTGGTTGACAGGCAGTAGGGGCTACATGTACAGGACTTCAATGGTGTTTCGGTTGTGTGTGATGGGTTGCACAGTGGCTGCCGTGTGGTACTATATTCAGTGTGGCTTGTGCATGCAGACGTGGCTCCTTGGGTGTTGCTGTGTCTGTGATGGGTCATGTGGGGTGTGAGTCTGTGGTTCATGTCCGTGTGCACATTGTTCACTTGTTCGTGACGGTGGGCGGTGCTGCGTGTTCGTCTGCTACGTGACATGTCCCATGTGTTGGTCGTGTTACGGTCCTCATGCCTCCAGTAATCCAGCCCTGTCCAGTTTCCCACCTGCAGGTTGTTCGTGCGTGCACTGTACTGGATGCCACATGGTTCTAAGCGGGGGGTGCTCCATGTTGCAGGTCTGTGGGGGTGGGGGCGGTGTTGTGGGTCGTGGTGATGGCTGGACACCCACTGACACCGATTGTTGTGGACCGTGATGTCTACCTTTCGGCTGTCGGTGTGCACTGCGGTGGCTGACACGTGGCTGTGGGGTGTGGGGGATGCTCCTCCTTGCTGTGCTGTGGGACTAGGGGCCTGGTGTGTGTTGTACTTGGGCTGTCCACCCTCCCACCCACTGCACTTTGTGTTCCTGCCACTTACCTGTTACTTGTCGGTTAGTGCAGCTATGGCGGACACATGGGTGTGGTGGGTGCTCGTTGTGGCGCTTCTGGCATACTTGGGGACCTGTTGGTGGTTACGTGGCTGGCTGAGTGTACACATGCCCCCACGTATCTTACAGTTGTTCGGTTTGGGCTGTGTGTGGTGGTGTCTGTTGCATGTGTGTGTGATGTGTTGTGTATTGTGTGCTGGACATGGGGGTGTTTGTCCCTGGGAGCTGTGGCATGGTGGTAGTGCATGTGAGTACATAGCGGTGTGCTGGTATACATTAGTTTGTACTTACCAGCCTCCACTCCCTCTGCTAATCCGGCGAGGATCTCCGGATGTATAATGACTCGCACCTTCTCCTCCCACGCTTTGAAGGTCTTGAAGAGCGCGGGATTCCCTCCGCCAGTGACGGCAGCCAGCTCTCTGTTCTTGCTCTCCTTCTTCTTGACCAGGCTCTTGACGTCATTCCACCGTTTGTTTATTTCAACTCTGTTCCTGGGCAGGGTCCCGACTGCATTGACCTGGTCTACGATCCGGTTCCACATTCTGTTTCTGGTGGCTAGTGGTGTGTGCTGGACCAGGTTCCCATAGATTTGTGGGTGCACCTTGATAATCTCGTCGACCATGACCGTCAGCTCAATGGGCGTGAACTTGGGCATTCTTTGTGGTGCCATGGTGTTTGTGGTGCAGGTGCGGTGTGTGTTGTATAATGTGCAGGGGGTTTGTGGTGCCGGTGTTTGGTGGTGGTGGTGGTGGTGGTGGTTGTGATGTGTGCGTTTCTGTGGTGTGCTGCTGTCCTTGCTGTGTCACTGTGTCCTCTCCTCTCCTCTCTAGTTTGCAATGTTGCAAGGGGTTGTGGTCTGTGGGAGTGCTGCTTTTGTACTTACCTATGTGGGTGTGTCCTCATGGTCTGTTGTTTTCAGGTGTGTTGTGTCTGGTGTTCTGGCCTTTGTAGTTTTTGTTTGTCCAGGGGGGGGTGTTTTCGGGATGTGTACTGTGCTTGTGTATTTGTGCGTGCCTTGCTGTGTGGACTTGTTGGCCATGTTGTGTGCGATTGTTTTTGTCAGCGGATGGTTTCTGTGCAGGGACGTGGGCGCCATGGCTTCTGCCGTGTCGATTCTCATCGGCCTTGTTTGCGCTGGCGGGCGGTATATTTGTAGTTTTCCCGCGCTCATGGCGGTGCGATCGTAATTTCACGTGCGGTGTGTCGGCCGTGAGGGCGGGCGGTTTTGTGTTGTCGTGCGTGTTTCCGTCCGTGGCCGGCGGTTTGACTCCGACTCGGACGATGGCGGGCGGTATCTTGTGTGGTTTTTCCGCCGATGGCGGTTTTCGGTTTGTGTCATCGTAATGGCGTGGTCGGTGTTCAGACGGTGTGTGCGGGCGGATTTTTGCTGCTTTCATGCCTGGCGGATTTTTTTACGCCGGGTATCGTAATGGGCCCCTTAGACCTTTCAGTGGGTGTCAGGATAGGCATTTTCACCTGCCATTCTGTATATCTTTGTTAATTTGTGTATTTATTACTGTGTGTAATAATTTTATTTTCATTTTTTAAGGAAAAGGAACTAACAGATTTCAAATTGTTTAGTGTTGTTGCTGAGTTCTGAATTTCTAGCCCACAACTCCTCCCCCGAGTAAGCTTTGGACTGCCCCGTCTCACTGTCCAGAGTCAAGTGCTAATTTGGGGTATTTGGTTCCTCATTGGGAGGTCCGTGGGGTCCAGTCCTACTCCATGCTCTTCAAACATCTCTGATCTGGATTCTTTACAGCTCATATTCTATAAATGAATTATTTCTCTACTACATCTTTTCGGGTTCACACAAAAGAGGGCAGTGAAACACATTCAGAGCTAGATTTACAAAGGCTTTGCACTGGCATTAAATGATGCAAAGTGGTGTATTGTATTTACTATCGAGCAGTGGAAAAGTTTTAGAACTAAAAATGCTTTACACTGCTTAGTTTTGCTTTGCGTCAATGGGAGGGAGGGCTACTCAAGCAGATCAACACAAACAGCCATAGGGTTTGGCACAAAGCCCTATCTACTAAAATATCTAGTCTGGTCATTGAGTCAAAAATGAATGACTGGAATAAGCTTTAACAAATTGTAATGAGTTTATTTCCCAAAAATAAAATGTGTTGCATGTGTGCTGTAGTGCACAGCACACATCAAATGCATAAGATCCTCCTGAGAGGTGCTCTACATAGTAGGTTGTACTGGAAGGATATGTTTCCAGAACAAATCATATGCTAGACAACGCACACCCATCTCCGCACCATGGGACAAGGCTGTGAGTCATGCAAGGCAGCCCTGTTGAGGGCCAGCGCAGGGAATGAAAACAGAAGCAGGCCAAACATAGTAGGCATGGCTCTGCACTGTGTTCTTCCCCTTGCACAATACAGAGCAGCAAACTAGGTTGTTGTGCTGCGGTGTGTAAAAAACCAGAGTTAGGAGTGGTAGCCGGCTGGGGTCTATTGTCTAAGTGTGACACCAGACCCTAACCAACTTGCAGTTACCTGATGGGTAAATAAAACCCCGGAGTCATGAAGATGAACTTGGGGTAATTTCCAAAGTGCAACCAATATATCTGGACTATAGAAGCGCTAAAGAATGCATGAGAGCATCATGTGATTGACATTGTTGTGTTCTGTATAGGATAGTGCATCCTAAATTTTGAGGCCTCGACAACGGGATCATTTGTCCTGAAGAAGTGTGGTAAATTAAGTTCTGAATGAAACATGTTCACTGTGTGGATGCAAAGGCACATTAAATGCACAATATGCATCAGTTGTGCTTTTAACCATGTTGGGGGGTTGGGGGCGGTACAAGGCTCAAACAGTAAAACTCTTTTTAAGATATCATCTTAGGCAATTTTATCGTTTTATGAAATTACTGCTACTAAGACCGTCACTATAGATAATAGGATGGGCCTCTGTGATATCTAAGTGCTCCCTTCATGAGTGGGCTGGAGCCCACACTGTGTTTAGCACAACGCCGCATGCCGACCCCATGGTGAAGCATGCCACATGTTTAGCATGTGGGCGATGGTCCATATATAAAAAGGGAAACATTTTGCATCCCTGTGACTAGGGGCAGTAGTAGACATTTGATAAGTTCTATTAGGGTGAGGCCTCTCAAATGCACACATCCAATGCATGGGATCCTTCTGAGTGACGCTCTGCATAATAGTTTGTACTGGAAGGGTATGCTGCCAGTACAAATCCTACACTTGATCATGCACACTCATCTCCACACCGTGTGAGGCTGTGAGTCGTGCAAGGCTCCCTTGTTGAGTGCCAGCGCAAGGAATGGCAGCAGCAGCAGACCAATCTTAATAAATATTGCTCTGCACTGTGTTCTTCCCCTTGCACAATAGAGTGCAGCAAATTTAATTGCTGTACCGCAGTGCATAAAAAAAAACTAATTTGGGCCTCAGATTCATAGTAAATGGCAGCTACAGTGCATCTATAGATAAACACTCATGGTCTAACTCTTGGCCGTCTTAGTCATTAGACCAGATAAATAGGCACATCACAGAAAGATCAATCTAGGCCCTAGGTGTTTTTCTGTAATATTGTAAGTTGTGAAGTGATTGAAATAAATTATAGGATTCCCAATTTATTTACTGTCCTCCTGCCTGGAAATTTCAATACACACCCATGAGATTTAGGGTGCACAGTCAAAATATCGACTTTTAAATATCGACCTACATTAATATCGACTTTTAAATATCGTAGGGACAGAATATCGACATCAAGAATATCGGTGACCAGAATATCGACCTGAAGGTAAGAAATATCGTTTTTGTTAATATCAAAGTTGTTAATATCGATAGTAAAAATATCGATGTTATTAATATCGATGTTTATGTTAGTGTTATGTTTTTTAGTATGTATTTTATATGTATGTGTTCTACATGTTTTGTTATGTTTTGTATTATTTTTTTAAATATATGTATTAATTGTTTAGAAGTTAGTAATTTTTTTTAAAGTAAATTTTGCGTTTTAGTACTGTAGCGGGTTGTGGGTTTATAGGGGAATAGGGTGGTAAGTAATTTAATTATAGTAAATTAATTCATAATTTTGAGAAATTATTAATTATTTTTAATATAATTTTGAATTTTAGTTCTGTAGCGGGTTGTGGGTTTTTAGGGGAATAGGGTGGGAAGTAATTTAATTGTAATTAAGTAATTATTAATTTTTATTTGTTATTGATATTTTATTTATTGGTAATTACTTATTAATTGGTAATTAATTTTTATTAATTGATTAATTGATAATTATATTACTTGTATACATTTTTAGTGGAGCGGGTTGTGGGTTTATAGGGGAATAGGGTGGGAAGTAAATTAATTATAATAAAGTAATTAATTATTATTTTTTGGTATTGATAATTAATTTATTGTTTATTAATTATTGGTAATTCATTTTTAATAATTAATTAATTGATCAATATAGTAATTGTGTTAACTTAGTTTAGGAGTGGGTTGTGTGTTTATAGGGGAATAGGGTGGGAAGTAATTTATTATAATTAAGTAATTATTTATTAATAATTATTGGTATTGATCATTAATTTATCGTTCACTAATTATTAATTGGTAATTAATTTTTATTAATTATTATTTATTGGTATTGATAATTGTTTTATTGTTAATTAATTATTAATTGTTAATTAATTTGTATTAATTGATTAATTGATAGTTATATTAATTGTGTTAAATTTTATGTGGAGTGGGTTTTGTGTTTATTGGGGAATAGGGTGGGAAGAAATTTAATGTTATTAAAGAAATTATTAATTTTTATTTATTGGTATTTATAAATAATTTATTGTTAATTTATTAATAAATCATTATTTAATTAAAACAATTATTTAATTGATAAGTATGTTATTTTTAACTCCTACGCTATCCAACACTTTCCCTACTGTTGCACTCTCTGGAGTGGGAATAGTAATTTTTACCCCTACGCTATCCAACACTTTCCCTACTGTTGCACTCTCTGGAGTTGGAATAGTAATTTTTACCCCTACGCTATCCAACACTTTCCCTACTGTTGCACTCTCTGGAGTGGGAATAGTAATTTTTACCCCTACGCTATCCAACACTTTCCCTACTGTTGCACTCACTGGAGTTGGAATAGTAATTTTTACCCCTATGCTATCCAACACTTTCCCTACTGTTGCACTCTCTGGAGTTGGAATAGTAATTTTTACCCCTACGCTATCCAACACTTTCCCTACTGTTGCACTCTCTGGAGTGGGAATAGTCATTTTTACCCCGACGCTTTCCAACACTTTCCCTACTGTTGCACTCTCTGGAGTTGGAATAGTAATTTTTACCCCTACTCTATCCAACACTTTCTCTACTGTTGCACTTTCTGGAGTTAGAATAGCAATTATAACCCCTACGCTATCCAACACTTTCCCTACTGTTGCACTCTCTGGAGTGGGAATAGTAATTTTTACCTCTACGCTATCCAACACTTTCCCTACTGTTGCACTCACTGGAGTGGGAATAGTAATTTTTACCCCTACGCTATCCAACACTTTCCCTACTGTTGCAATTACTGGAGTGGGAATAGTAATTTTAACCCTTTCGCTATCCAACACTTTCCCCACTGTTGCACTCTCTGGAGTGGGAATAGTAATTTTTACCCCTACGCTAGCCAACACTTTCCCTACTGTTGCACTCACTGGAGTGGGAATAGTAATTTTTACCCTTACGCTATCCAACACTTTCCCTACTGTTGAACTCACTGGAGTGGGAAGTAATTTTAATCCTTTCGCTATCCAACACTTTCCCTACTGTTGCACTCTCTGTAGTGGGAATAGTAATTTTTAGCCCTACGCTATCCAACACTTTCCCTACTGTTGCACTCTCTGGAGTGCGAATAGCAATTTTTACCCCTACGCTATCCAACACTTTCCCTACTGTTGCACCCTCTGGAGTTGGAATAGTAATTTTTACCCCTACGCTATCCAATACTTTCCCTACTGTTGCGCGCTTTGGAGTGGGAATAGTAATTTTTACCCCTACGCTATCCAACACTTTCCCTACTGTTGCACTCTTTGCAGTGGGAATAGTAATTTTTTTCCCTCAGCTATCCAATATTTTTCTGTATTGTTTTACTTAATGTTGTGTATAATTTATTTTACAAAAATTAAAAATATTGTAATTTTTTAAATTTGTTAAATATATTTTTAATTTTTTTTATAATAATATTTTTGTATGTATATGTCTGTATTTATAATTTATAAAATATTTTTAACAATTTGTTATTAAAATAATTATTTATGAATATTATTAAGTAAGTATATATATTATATTTTATATGTATCTGTTTAATTTATTTTAACATTATATGTATCAGTTTTTATTTTAAAACATTTTAAAATAATTTTAACTGTTTCTTTTAATTATATGTATTATTTACTTTATTTTAGATTATTTTTTTAACATTTAAAAAAACCGATATTTTTTAAAACGATATTTTTGACATCGATATTTAATTTTCGATATTTTTGTACTTACCATGACGTAGATAGGATGTCGATATTCTTGACTTAGATATTTTTGTCACGATATTTTTGTACCTCTATATTTTTGAGGTTGATATTTTGTCAGTGATTCGAGATTTAGATGCATCCACCCTCAAGCGAATCAATTTCACACAACTAGAGTACACTTAATTAGACAACAGAGAAGCCTGGTTAAACCTTATTTATGCATATTTATGAAGGAGCAACTCTCCCGTTCTAACACTGTGAAAATGACCCTGTCAAATGAGCAGGCCCACTTCCTACTCAGTTCAAGAAATCTATTACTTGTGGGTTTAATCACTAAATGTTTGCAACACTTCAAACATTTGTTGGTGTATGTGACTGTTGTGTGTTTCTCTGTTTGTGTGTGAGCCACCATTACATTGCTACATTCATGCAAGTCTTTTTACCTTTTTCCAAGTGCAGCATTACTTCAGCATCTATATTGGTGATTTGATAGTCTTTGAATAAAAATGAAGCACAACTTAGTCCTTGGCTCTGAGCTATAGTATATTAGCCATATTTAATTAGGAAATGAATGAATGAATGAACTATATTTGTGAAGTGCAAAACAGCTGATCAGAAAAGGAGTGCCACAGCACAGGGTGACTGCAAGATGCAGCTAAGATGAGAAGACAGAAGACGGACTGGCAGACATTAAATCTCCCTGAAAAGATGGGTCTTAAGAGAGCTCTTGAACGCATTCTCTGATGTGGCGCATCTGATATGATCAGGTACCTGATTGCAGTGTTTCGGGGCCAAAAAAAAGAAAGAGCGCCCAACAGCACTGGTCTTTTTAATCTTGGGAATGTAAAGCAGGTTGTGGTTGACAGAGCGTAATGCTCTGTGAGGAAGTTATCTTTTAATTTTGTCACAAATATACGTTGGGCCTTTCAATTGAGTGGCCCTAAATGTTATTGTCAGGGCTTTGAATTCTATTCTTTGCTTGACAGGGAGTCAGTGTAGGCTTTTCAAGCCATTACGAATAGATTACCTTTTAGGAATGTTCATGACCAGTCTAGCTGTCGCATTGAGATCCCGTTGCAGTCTGGTTAACAAAGCTTGGGGAGCTCCCAGGAGCAGTACATTTTCCTAATCAAGCCTAGCCGTGATCAATGCATGAACAATGATCTTTCTGGTGTGTTCTGGCAGGAATTTGAGAGCTTTTCTTAGAGTTTTCAATAGGGAGAAATAGACTCCTGCTGCAGCATTGATGAAAGGTTTAAATGAAAGGGCATTGCCTAGCATGAACCCCAAATTTTTCGCAGAGGTGGATGGCCACGGGGGGAGCCCCATATCAGAAGACCACAGATTGGTCAGATCCAGTTACGTGGGGGAGCCAAATATCAAGATTTCTTATTTTTCAGAGTTTCGGTAAAGGCAGCTTTTATGCTTCCAGTCTGCCACTGCAGAGAGGCAGCCCTGAAAATTAGCTGAGACCAAGGCATCAAGATATTTAAAGGTAAACATCAGCTGGGTGTCATCACCATAAGACACCACATGAAAAACTAACGCTGGATCAATAGTGGCAAGCGGATCCATATAAATATTAAATAGGCATGGGCTTAAGGCTGAACCCTGAGGTACGCCACAGATGATCTCACAAAACCCTGATGTAAATGGGGGGAGGTAGACTGGTTGCTTGCAATTGCAGAGAAAGGATTTAATCCATTTCAACACAGTGTCGACAATTCCTGATGTAGGATTCAAGTTGGAGAGTTTCACTCAAGTCTGGCTTGACTATATCCCCTTAATAATTACTTTTTCAGCACTCTAAAGTGTTTAAGGTAGTGTGTTGTTAGCACTATACAGTACTCTGTGTAAATAGAGAAAGGTCATTAAGGATGTTCGTGGAACTTTAATATGTAAATATATGCGGACAGCACCCAGCTCCATCTAAATCTTGATGATGATCCTGGCACCCTTCCTAAACTGTCAGATTGCCTCTGTCACATTCAAATGCAGAACAACTGGCTATGCTTTAATGCTGAATAGACCAACATTTTGCCCTTTGGCCCTCTAAGCTCATCTCTTTTTCCCCTCTCCTAGCCTGATGATTTGGATTCCCCCACCACCATGGTTACTCTAGCCGGCAACAAGGGAGTTAGATTCCGTTGTGATTTGTCATACTCCTAGCAAGTTATAGCAGTTTGCAAACTGAGGGCATCATTTATAATAGTTTGATGCAGGGCAGCGCTGCAGGCCACTTTGCTGTGCTGCCCTCTGTCAAAAGAAAAGGGCAGGAATGTACCATATCTATGAGATACGGCACATTCCTGTCCTCTTACACTGTTCAGGTGCCCAATCAGGTTGTTTTTGTGCAGGAAGGGACACCTTCCATTACAAAAACAACCGTTACGCGACCCCTGTGGAGGCGCAGGGTTTTGACGCATACCCAGATTTATGCTATGTTGCAAATCTGGGAATGTGTCAAAAACCATGGATGCTGAGTGGGAACACTCACCGCAATGCCCATGGCACGCCTCCTTGAGACAGTGTGAGGCAACGCAGCAACTTGCACTGCATTGCTATACTTCATATCTACGAGACCATGAAAAGCCACGCAAGGTGGCTTTCGATGGCCTCGTAGATATGGGTCTGCACTGTGCATCACCGGAACGTCAAGAAAAGTGACCTTCGGACAGCGCACTGGGCTTGTAAATAAGCCCCCGAATTTATTTTTCCACCTGCGCCAAATGAGAATAGTCCTGCATGTAATTACATTGCTCAGAGAAAATCACCTTCGCTGTGGTCATGCCCTGCAGGCCTTTTATTTTATTCTCTAATCTGTCTTTTTTACAATTCAGTCTCTAATTTTTCTCACGTTTTATTAATTTGTGTTTGACTTTACTTCAACGGATGCATGTTTGGTTCTGTCCCATGGACACTTTGTAAGCTTTTTCTAGGCTGGATTTTCATTATGACAGTAACAGAACTAAACGTTAGAAAAAACGATTGAAATTGTCTATGCACATTTTTTGTTTAGAAACTATTTCAATAAAAACTCAAACGCTATGTGGAAAATTCTTCATTAGATGTGTATTTCTTAGGTGATTTACAGTAGGTGGGAACTTCAAAAGAAACATTGTTACTTTGTGCTCGGGTCCTGGGCATCCAAGCATTAAGGCTTTATGAAGACTAAAAGCGACCCTGGAGTTTTGAATTTATGATGTATTATCAACCTTGCTGTACACTCCATGTTCATTTTATTTCTCCAATAACAACGAGGGAAAATTATTTTTTATTTAATTTTCCCTTGTGGTCGTCTGTCGAATCTCCCCCAACCCAGCCTCACCGCTCTTACCTGCACAGGACGCTGCTGCCATTGTTGCAAATGTGGAATTACCGCTCTAGCATCAGCGGCAGCAACAGGACCTTCCAGTGTGATACGGCAACAATACAATAAATAGCTATAGGCCCGTACTGAATTAAATATGAAATGTATTCAGTGCAACCACTTATGGAAGCACAGATAGTGTGATCGCATTCATTTCCAATAAACTCTGCGTGAGGGGTTATTTCAATAACTTTTTAATAAAAAATGTTGCCAACATGTAAATAATAATGCCATTACACGATAGCGGCCACTTTAGTAGTGTGAGTGTTTCCGTTCTGCATCACCCAACTCCTGCCTTTTACCTCTCCTCACACAATTTAAGAGAAAAAACAAATCACACTCATATTCCTTTTGCTTTTTTCTGACAAATCCTACTTTCTCCAAGTCTCTTCAGCCCTATTTTCCTCTTGCTTTGCATCCCATATTCTCAGTCACATCATTAGGTCGAGTCTACCAGAGAACACAGTTGTCTGGTTGCCAGTGTGGGCTTACTGAAAACACACAAGCGCTTGTATTACGCCCATTGCTTATCATTGGTTGGCATGTCCAAGCGTGGCACTCGTGTGTTTGTCCATCCCATGGAGCATGGCCCCTTAACAATCTCTTTGACTGGCTGGCTTCTATGCTTCCATTGCTTGCTTTTAGGGAATTACTTCTTCGTTTTGCTTAAGCCCTCCATGAGATTGCATGTGTTTTCCAGCTGTTTCCCTCATGTGCATTACCTCATCGTCCCTCCCTCGCTTCCCTTCCTTACTTACTGAGGCAGCCCTGCCTCATCAGTCACCCATACCACGTGACTCCAACGCGTGGAGTATATATAGCCCCCACCCCCTCCAACCTCCTGTTTTTTCTGTGTCTCACCTGTGAGACGCGCGTACCACGCGCCGGCCGTTTGCAGTCCTGCGGTCTTCTTGATTTCCTTGAATGGACTTCTTTTCACATTTTCTTCAAGCTGGATCTATTCTGTGGATCATTATGCCTGCGGGGCTTGGCGGTGCCGGCCTGGGCAGCGCAGTGCCTTCCCTCACCGCCTCTGGAGCCGCGGTGCGCTCTTGGCGGCAGAGCGGGCGGGGTCCGGCTGACGGAGTCACCGGCCCTGCGTGGCTGGGGCTGTCTTTCCGGGTTGGAGGCCAGAAAGGGAAGCGGCGGCGTTGGGGACTGCAGGATTCCTCGGCTGGCTGCTTCTGATTCCTGTACATAGTAAGGGCCTCGTGTAAAGGCCGTTTTTTATCATTTTTCAGTTACTTGCTGATTGGATTGCGCTTTTTTCACTATGTGAGCTCGTTATTGATTGGAAATCTTGTTCCCTCCAGTTTTTTGTGCCTGATTTTGGTTGGTCCTTGGGTTCCTGGGTTGCACCTATTTAAGGGTGGCTTTAAGCTGTCTTTCCCTGTGGTCGTTATGGTGGGAAAGCGTACTACCAAGCGCAAGCATGTGCTGTCCTCCTCCTCTGACGATGATGAGCCGATTCCAGCTCGCCGGAGCAGGTCCAAGGGTCCGGGGGATTCTTCTGCCCTGCTGTTGGCCTCTGAGGTGCAGGATATGATTGAGGCGGCTGTGGCTTGTGCTCTGGATGCCAGGGCTCCGGCTAAGTGCAGGGCTTCTCGGGCTGCGGTGGGTCCGGTGGACTCGCCCTCTGAGGACTCCTCGACTTCGGAGTCTAGCCGGCCGTCTACATCTTCGGGGAAGTTTGTTCGTCTGGAAGAGGTCCCTGTGATTCTTCAGCATATTAGGGAGAACTTGGGATTTTTTCCTTTCTGGGGGGATATCTTTCCTCAATATGTTAAGCCTCCAGTATTTGCTATGCCCTTTCATTGACTTGATTTCTGGGGAATGGCGCGATCTGGAGCGCTCCTCGCTTTCGCGCTTTTTGCAGAAACTGACTCTCTTCCGCACTCTGTAAAGGTGGATGACATGTTGGCAACTCTGATTGGTCGTACGGCGATCAATCCGGAGTATTGTTCGCCTTCAGATGCGACTGATAAGAAAGTGGATGGGGCTCTGAAGAAGGCCTTCTCTGCTGGTAATTTGACATTGCGGGCTGGCATTTACTCTGCTTATGCGGCACAGTCATTGGTGTCTGACTTTGAGAAGCTTTCCATGGCTATTCAGGAGGAGACGGACTGCTCGGACCTACTGGTCCACATGGAACAGCAGGCCAAGTTGCTGGCGGATGTCTCTTCGGATGTTCTTAAGTCTTCTTCCATGGCTTCGGGTTCCTTGGTTTTGGCTCGTAGGAATCTGTGGATGCGGGACTGGAAGGCGGATTCCTCGGAAAAGTCTTCTCTCTTTAAAATTCCCTTTGATGGCAAGATGCTGTTTGGTGAGCAGCTGGACAGCATGATCACGAAGACCTTCAAAGAGCGCAAACATGCTCTGCCTTACAAGGGGAAGGCTTCGTCTTCCCACTCCTGTCGCTTCTGGAATGCTCCTTCTACCGCTTCTTCGTTCCAGTCTTCTCGTTAGTCCTCCAGGCCCTTTTCGGACTGTCGGCGTAAGTTCCAGCCCAAGAAGGCGTCTTCCCTGCCAGGTGCCAAGGGTCAATCGGATGCCTTCAAGTGGAAGTCCTGACAACGATGGCGTGGCAGCTTCAAGGCCTGTGGGCGGGAGGCTGCGTATATTCTAGAGGCTTGGAGTCGGGACGTGAAGGATCACTGGGCTTTGAGCGTGGTCAGGAGTGGTTATCTTATCGACTTTGTCGCTCTGCCATCTGGCTGGGGCACCATCTGTACTCCTGTCCCCAGCGATCCAGTGAAGAGGAGGGCGCTTCTGGTGGGCGTTCAGGATCTTCTGGCAAAGAAGGCAATAGTGCCGGTCCCCCTGGCGCAACGGGGAATGGGTTGCTATTACGTTTTGATTTTAGTTCAGAAGGTGTCAGGGGGGTTCCGGCCGGTTCTGGACCTCAAGAGGGTGAATGGTTGGGTTCGGACCGTTCACTTCAAGATGGTGACTTTGCAGTCCATCATTCTTTTGGTGGGGGTCCGGGACTTCCTGACGTCTATAGATCTGCAAGACGCTTATCTGCATGTTCCCATGGCTCCGGAGCATCAGAGGTACCTGCGTTTTGCGATTGGCGACTGCCACTTCCAGTTTGCAGTGTTGCCATTCGGGCTGAGGTCCGCCCCTCGAGTCTTCACCAAGCTTCTGGCTCCAATGGTGGCCTTGATTCACAGTCAGGGGATATTTCTCCATCCCTATTTGGGCGATTGGTTGGTTCGCGCTCCCTCGTTCCAGTTGGCTCTCTGTCACACAAGGGTGGTTCTGGACGTTTTGAGGGGGCACTGCTTTCTTATCAATGTGGGCAAATCCTTCCTTGGTCCTTCCCAAGATCGTCTCTTTATTGGGGCTCAATTTCGTACAGATTTGGGGATGGTCACTCTGCCCGAGGTTCGGGTGTCCAAAATCCACTCTCACATTCTGTCTCTTCTGTCAGGCCGGGTCCAGGTGGCGGCTCGTTGGCTCCAGGTGCAAGGGGATCTGGCTGCCACAGTTTTTCTGGTTCCATGGGCCCGGTTTCATTTGCACACTCTGATGGCTCACATTCTGGCTCATTGGTCTCCCCATTGTCTCCCCCTCTCTTTTCCAATTCCGGTGTCCCCTCAGATCAGGGAGGATCTGGGTTGGTGGCTGGTCCAGGATCACCTACTGCGGGGGGTCTCTCTCTCTCCTCCATCGCCCTTGGTGGTCACCATGGATGCCAGCCTTTCGGGGTGGGGGGCCTGGTTGGGGGATCATCGGACCTGGGGCTTCTGGTCCCCCTCGCAGAGCAGGAGGTCTTCGAATTGGAGGGAGTTGGAAGCTGTTCGGTTGGCTCTGAGGGCCTTCTCCTGGTTTCTGCGGGGTTCGGATGTTCTTGTCAGGACGGACAACGTCACGGCCATGTCTTATGTGAACAGGCAGGGGGGACCAGGTCCTCGTCTCTGGCTCTGGTGGCAGTGCAGTTGTTCCATTGGGCAGAATCCCATCTGGTGGCGCTATCGGCGATTCATATTCAGGGGGTGTCCAATTCCCTGGCGGATGCTCTCAGCAGGGCCATCCCCTCCTCAGTGGATTTCTGCCTCCGACAGGAGTTGTTTTTGGCCCTGACAGGGCGCTGGGGTGTTCCGGTGGTGGACCTCTTTGCCAGTGTGGTCAATGCCAAGGTGGACAGGTTATGCTCCCGCAGTCAGGAGGGTTCGGCCTGGGCGGTGGACGCTCTCTCCTGCCCTTGGCCTTGCATGCTTCTGTATGCCTTTTCTCCCTTTCCCCTCCCTTTCCCCTCTTGTGATTCTGGTGGCTCCGGCTTGGCCTCGTGCCTCTTGGTTTCCTCTCTTTGTGGAGATGCGGTCGGAGGTGGAGGGTTGCTGCCTCTGACTCCATCCCCTTTGTTGTTCCCTGTTTTGCAGCAGGATGTTCTGTCCCAGATGCCCTTGGCGGCCAGGAGGTTGAAAGCTTAGGTCTACTGCGTAAGGAGGTCCTGGCTGGTTTGACTTCTACTCTGCAGTCGGCTAGGCGCTCTTCTACCAACAAATCTTACTTGAGGCACTGGCGTTCTTTCGGTAGATGGTGTCGTGGGAAGGGTTTGGACCCTGCTTCCTCTTCTTTGTTTGAAGTGATGTTGTTTCTCCAGGAGGGGGCTGCGTTGGGTTTGAAGGTTTCCTCCCTTCGTCTGCAGTGGTCTGCGATTAAGGCTTTCCAGAGCTCTTGGGATAATCTCTTGGATCCTGATGGATTGATTGGGCGCCTTTCCAAGGGGTTGCGTAATGTTCTCCCTGCCCATGGGCAGCACTTTCCTTCCTCAGATCTGTCGCTGGTTTTGGAGGCCTTGATGTCGCCTCCCTTTGAGACTCTGGTCTCTGTGGACCTGCGTCTCTTGTCCTTTAAGACCTTCTTTTGGTGGCTATTTCCTCTGCTCGCCACCTGAGTGAACTGGGTGCTCTGTCTTCCAAACATCCTTTTGTAGGGTCTTTGAGGACAGGATCATTTTGAGGCCTGTTCTTTCCTTTCGTCCTAAGGTGGATTCTCAGTTCCATTGTGATCAGGAATGAATCCGTCCTTCCTTTTTTGATTCCCCTTCCTCGGAATCGGAGGTGCGACTGCACTCGTTGGATGTCAGGAGGGCTCTCCAGATCTATTTGGAGCGGGTCGCTCCTTTTCGTCTTTCTGATTCCCTTTTTGTGAATTTTGGGGCTGTGAATCGGGGTTTGCGTCCTTCAACTCCTTCTTTGAGTCGTTGGATTTGGTCTCTGATTTCTCTGGCCTAGGGTGCAGGGGGCACCTTTCTCCCTTGGGAGTTCAGGGTCTTTCCACTCGGTCCATGGCGGCATCTTGTGCGGAGGTCAAGGGGGCTTCCATTTCCGAGATTTGCCGTGCACCTTTGCCTCTCATTACAGGATTGGCCAGGAGGTTGACCGTGCTCAGGTTTTTGGGTCCAAGGTTCTTTCCACTATGGTTCCTGAATAGTGTTTCTTCCTTGTTGTCTGTTCTTGTTAATAAACCTGTTTTTGTGCATACCTGATTTGGTTGTCCTGTTTGGCTTTGTACATCTCAATAAACAAGGAAGGGAAGCGAGAGAGGGACGATGAGGTAATGCATCAGTTACTTACCGGTAATTGCATTACTCTGAGTCCTACTCCCTCGCTTCCATTACTTACGTCCCTCCCTCCCTCCCTGGTAGTCCAGGCCAACCTTTGTGGTATGGTTTCGGTCTATGTGGTATTACAGGAGATTGGAGGGGGGTGGGGGCTATATATACTCCACGCGTTGGAGTCACGTGGTATGGGTGTCTGGTGAGGCAGGGCTGCCTCAATAAGTAAGTAATGGAAGCAAGGGAGTAGGACTCAGAGTAATGCAATTACCGGTAAGTAATTGATGCATTCCTTCTCATTCATGGTGCTCTCTCTCTCACTCATGTGTTTCTCTCTCTGAACTGCAGTAATGTTGCTGTCTATAGCCTATGTGCCTCCCCACACCGCGCTATATGTTGCTCTCTTTCTTTATTACTTTGGATTTTGCCCCTATGTTGTCTCGCTCGTGTTGCTTCTCCCCTGCCCGCAGTGTTGCTTCACCTTCAACCCACTTCAGCAACCCACTCATCCGTTTTATTTACCCATTTCTTTAATTACTTTTGTGCTACATTTTGAAAAAGTGCTTCTGCGCTCCTTTGTTTTTTATTTACCAATCCCTCTTGGATCATCGAAAAAAGAAAAAAAAAGCCTGTGTCATTTGTAGGTTCACATATGCATGTTGAATGCATGCACATGCCTAAAAATAATACGGAGGCTGAGTAATTGCACTTTATTTCCATAGCCAAGCTGCACAACAGCCTCAATGCTGTACAGTGTGGCTAAAAACCATTGACAGGGAGAACAGGTATCATAGGCAAGGACCAGTGGCTTTGCCAGCGCTTGATGCACCAGCAGGGGCGCCAAATTTCTACTTGACCAGGATCTTAGAAAAGGTCAGCTCTGATTGTAGTATTGCCAGAAGAGCCTTGGGCAGAAGCAGGGCCAGCACAAGGCATGGGCAGATTGGGCAACTGCCCACAGTCCCATGCTCAGCCCTCCAACATGGGGCACTGCGCCAGTGTGGCCGCCTATTCTGGGCCTCGCAACTATGGTGTAGCACTGTGAGGCTCAGAGGATGGGTGCACCCCTTCCCTGGTCCTCGCAATCAAGTGTCTCACTGCGAGGAACAGGGGAAGGGACCCACCTTTCCTGGGTCTCACAATACTGGACAAAGGCTGCGAGGCACAGGGGAGTGTTACCCTCTCCCCTGGGCCACACAGTGCAACACCTTAGCTGCAAGGCCTAGGGAGAGGGTCCTCTACTGGGCTGCACACTCATGGTGTAGCGTTGCGAGGCCTAGGATAGGATACCTCAGGTAGGAAGACCAACATCTGCATTTTGCAGATTTGGTCTGCACTAACAGTTGCTATCCCTCTGTTCACACAGAGGCACTACAGGACACCCATTGTCCTGCATTTAGATATCCCAGCATGTCTTTTAGCCTTGTATGAGCTGTGAATGAGATGTTTGTCAGTGTCTGGGAGGGAGGTGCTGCAGCACAAGATTGAGGTGCAAACATTCTTGAATGACTGAATGAAACCCATGCTTGGGACTGTCCTGAGCGCATGTCGTTGCTGTCTATTTCTTCCAATAAGAATTTTTCAAAGTGCTGCCATATTATCAGATCAGAGGAGGAGGCAGAGGTTATTTGCCCAGGATCAAACAGTTTGGTAAATTACTACACTGCAGCATGATGCTACTTGCTGCAAAGGCTGTATACATTTACTACTCTATTTCATTTAGGTGAATATTCCGACTACTCCCCTCCTCAAGTAATATCCAGTTCATTTTTTACTCATACACTTACTTTGACTTGTTACATTGACTCAAAGTACTTCCGATCTTGCCAAAAAGGGAGCTGAGCAATACATTCTGCAAAGTGATTGCTTAAGAATACACAATTTTGCCAAATGGGAGGCTGGGATTAAAAACATTTCTCTGAGTTCAATGTTTCCAACTAGGGGCTACCCCTCCAAGGGGAATGCCACTGAGTTATGGACCCTGCCCTGCATTAGAATGCAGTGTTTATTTCGATTATATTTAGGTGAAATGGTAAATCTAAGATTAGATATCAAATACCATGGTTCCATGGCTAAAACGTACCCATTGGACCAGGGGTTTGGCAACAGGTAGTTACTGTGCAGTATGTAGGGTCGATACTGATATTTACCACTGGGATTTCATTCCATTTGAATACCAAAGTTGTTCATTGTCTACACTTGTTGCTCACAATTTGCAATAGCAAGCAGTCAAGGAGGTAGTAAAGAGATTTGAACTCCAATATAATATGAACAGTAATCACAATTGAGACACTCACTCTCCAGATGAGTTATCTTTTAAGATGACCTGCTTTAGTGGAGGGGGGTTTAGAATGAAAACCTAAAAATCTGCTATGTTACTCATAGTTCCCCTGCTCCCCAACAAACATGTCTCTGTAAGCACAGTGTGTCTCTGCATGCACAATGTGTCTCAAAAGGGAGAGGAGTCCATTTAGGGAGAGAATGTAGCGCAGCAGCCAGAGCTGCCGACTCGGGAGCTGGGGCCGGGTTCGAGTCTCGGCCTCGGCTCAACATTCTGTGATTCTGTGTAAATCACTTAATCTCCCTGTGCCCATGGACAGCACCGGGATACCATCATGGGTGATAAGCTGCACTATATAAATCCACAAATTTAAAATGTAAAAGGCACAAAGAGTCTTGTGAAGTGATAATGGAAAAATGCCCCCCTACTTGGGCTCGTAGTGCTAGGCTATGGCTGCGAGGACCAGGAGAGGGGGGTCACCCTCGTCCCCGCTAGATGTGGATGCAAGGCTTAGGGCAGTGGGGCCACCTCCCATAGGGCCTTGCACCACTAGACTATAGATGTGAGGCACAGGGAAAAGCACCCATCCCTTCCCCTGGGCCTCGCAGCTCTGGATCATAGAGGCGAGGTTCAAGGGAGGGACCCCATTACCATGGCCTTGCAGCACTAGACCATTGCAGAGAGGTTCAGACAAAAGGGTTTCCTACCCTGGGTTCCCTTTTCCTGTGCCTTGCAGCGCTAGACCATGATTGTGGGGCCTAGGTGAGTGGGGCCCCCACACTGTGGTGTAGTGCTGTGGGGCTTAAGGGGAGGGACCCCCTCCCTGTGGGGCTTAAGGGGAGGGACCCCCTCCCTTGGGCCTCGCAGACATGGTCCAGCCTGCGAGGCCCAGGTGAGGGCTCCCACTCCCCTACGCCCAACTGCAATTGCTTCCCAACATTGTACCATAGCTCTGTACATGGGTACATGTCAGATGCATAGCCATTAGTAATGCAGCAGATACAGTGACATCAGGGCTCATGGATGATAGGGACCCAGTGCACATAAATTATGACTGCTTCCTTGTCCAGCATCATTTACTTGCAGCAGGGCCCATGGTGCTGTTACTATGCCACTAGCCAATTCTCTTGCGCACCTCACAGGCTTGATGAAAACTGTGAGGCACTGGAAAAGCCCATCCTCCAGAGGGGCTTGCAGCAGTGTTACTGTGCCCCAAGGCCCAAGGGAGGGAGCCTCCTCCCCTGGGCCTCGCAGCACCATGTCTGTGAGGCTCAGGAAAGAGGCCCCTCTCTGTGGAGTAGCTATCAATAGTACAGCAACTACAATGCGACTGGATCAAAAAGGTGGTGTGGGCCCAGTTTACCCAAATTATCGACATATTTTATTTCCAGCCTGTGCACGGGGGAGAGAGAGTGATCCATTTACCTTGCTTTCACCAGGGCCCATGAACCATTGCTACACCACTGGCCCCTCTTACCTGGGGGCTCACAGCCGTAATCCAGCACTGCGAAGCCCAGGAGAGGCCTCCCCTCACCTGGACCTGCCAGCCATGGTGCAGTGCTGTGAGGCTCACAAAGTAGGGTGGCAGGGCGTAGGCTTGTTCATTATTTTATATGTTTGTCCTGCATCCTGCAGTAGACTCTTACTGGATGTCAAATGTCCAACTTTTCTTTACTTACCAAGAGAATCACGCAGGCAAGCAGGCTAATCAATAGGGATGTAAAACAATCAGTTTAACTGAGAAGACTGGAGTAGCCCAGCTCTGTGTGATGTCCCAACACTGATGTGGAATCAACCACCACGCAGAGGTGCGAGGGGTCTAGCATTTGTTAAACATGGTAACTTGGACGGATGACTTGTAGAACTTGAAGTGACCTAAACATTCCACTTTATTAAAACCTTTACCTTTAGAGGTGCTAAAAAGGAGGAAAGTATAAACTGAGAATGTAACAGCCCTGATCGAGCAACCACCCACCCTAAAATCTTTACTTTGATAAAGGCCAGTTAGCCCGTGAGTCAGCCCATGAGATAATGGCAGATAAGGATGGAAAGTTAGGTTCTGTACTGGAAATGGAGCCATAGGGATTGGGTGGGTGAGGGAGAGGATAGATTCTGATCTTCACTTTTAGGAGTTGGGGATTGATTCTTGTCACCAAGGGCTACAAGTCATGGCCCAGTTTTGCAAGGTCCAGGGAAGGAAGGACCGTCCCCTGGGCCTTGCAGCACTAGACCAGCTCCAGAGAAAGGCCCTCGCTCCCTTGGGCTTGACAGACATGGTCAATCACTGCAAGGCTGTAGGGAGTGCAGCACCCTGACTTGGCAGTGCCGGACCCTGGCTGTGAGGTCCAGGGGAGGGTCATTCTCCCTTGGACCTCGCAATCATTATCAAGCACTGAGTGTAGTTTCAGTGGTCTGGATTCACCAGTGAGGGTGGGGTCCGGTGGTGGCAGCAATATGGAGTCCAGTGTGGAAGCGTCCAATCCCAGAGCCCGGAGAATGGTACCTAGTTCCCAGGAAGAGGGTGTCACACCTGAGGGGTACAGGTTGAGGTTCAGGGGCAGTAAGAAACTGTCTCACCAGTCTTGGGGGGAGTTTGTGGATGTGTGTTGTGATGCACTGGAAGGTTGGCTGATGGGTAGCACGGTGAACAATTTTGAAGGGCTGTTCAATCTGATTGTAGGAGAGCACATGTTCAGTTATTGTTTACCAGGGTTACGCCAACACCTGTTGGAGTGTGAGTTCTCTGATCCAAGGGAGCTTGCACGGGAGGCAGACCTCTGGGTGAGTGCCAGAGTGTCTGAGGAGGCATTGGGGAGTGACCCTAAGAGGAGTGGCTCAGGTATTTCCCAGCCCAGGGTGGTGGGAAAGGTTCTTATTAGCCCAGCTAGGTCCCAGTGTAGTGGGAGAGGTGTAGGGACTCACGTTGTGTCTCCGCAGAGAAGGAGTGAGAATGGGTTGCGTCCCAAGGTGCCCGAAACCCAGTCTCAGGGCCTGGAGGGTTCCTTCGGGGAACACCAGGTGGGGAGCCTAGGCTGCACTTGTAGGCCATCCGTTGAGGGGAATCTCCTAGTGTCAGGAGAACTTGGAGCATCTGTAAGCAGACCTCCAGCAGTGCTGGTGTCTGGCGGTGCCACTCCTAAGTGGAGGGTGCAGAAGTCCAGATGGAGGGGTGAGAGGGGGAGAGAGTCCCCAGTGGGAGAACCAGTGGGTCAGGGCCAGCCAGAAGGGCTGAGCCTCCTAGGAGTGACCATGGTGACACCACCTATGTTTTGTGGGATCTTCGTGCACTGTCAGAAGGACAGGGGTCAGGAGATCAGTGCCAGGCAGACTGTCACGCAACACATGAGGTATGTGTTACCCTCGGGGGGCATGTGTGCTTCCCAGGAAGTTCTGGTGTGCCAGGCGGGTGCTCAGCCGCAGGCTTTAGTCCCTGGGTTGGGAGGCCAGGTTCAGGTTCTGCCTGACCTGGAGGGAAGGACATCTGTAAGCAGTGTCCTGACCGGTTTGTCTTCTAGGGGTACCACTACAGGTGGGAGAGTGCTGAACTCTGGAAGGGAGTGCAGAGGGAGGGAGTCCTCGCCTCTGACCCCGGTGCAACCTTAGGGTTTATATCCTAGGTTGGTAGACCAGTTGCAGGGTCAAGGTCCTAAACTGGGGGGAGAATTGTGTGGGAGGGCTGATTCCAACGTGCTAACAGTTTTTGGTTCTGGGGGTGCTTCTCCTGGGAGGAGAGTGCGGGACCCCAGAAGGAGAGGTAGGGGGAGGAGAGCCTCGCCCGTGACCTCTGGTCAGCCTGAGGGTGCAGACCCTAGGTTGGAGAGTGAGTGGCAGTTTAGAACTGCACTGATGAGAGGAAGAGTGGAGAATGGATACTATGTGCCAGGGGTTACTGCCCCCACTCTGTGAGATGGCAAGGACCAGAGACATCTGGATGGCCTAGGGCCTGGTCCTGGCCGCGGACAGCTAGGTAGGCCCAGTGGGGTAGCTTAGTTGGTCCTGGGAGCTTTGACAGAGGGAACC